>PVHT020000065.1:430207-508832 GCA_004024745.2 Catagonus wagneri
TATACTACCCAAGGCAATCTACACATTCAATGCAATCCCTATCAAATTACCAAGGACCTTTTTCACAGAACTAGAACAAAATATTTTAAAGTTTGTTTGGAAGCACAAAAAACCCAGAATAGCCAAAGACATCCTGAAAAAGAAAAATGGAGCTGGAGGAATCAGGCTCCCTGACTTCAGACTCTACTACAAAGCTACAGTCATCAAAACCGTATGGTACTGACACAAAGACAGAAACAGAGATCAGTGGAACAGGATAGAAAGCCCAGAATTAAATCCACGCATCTATAGTCAACTAATTTATGACAAAGGAGCCAAGAATATACATTGGACAAAAGACAGACTCTTCAATAAGTGGTGCTGGGAACACTGGACAGCTACATGTAAAACAATGAAACTAGAACACTCCCTAACACCATGCAAAAAAATAAACTCAAAATGGATTAAAGATCTAGATAGAAGACCAGATACTATAAAACTCTTAGAGGAAAACATAGGCCAAACACTCTCTGACATAAATGATAACAATGTCTTCTCAGATCTACCTGTCAGAGTAAGGACAATAAAAAGAGAAAAAACAAATGGGACTTAATTAAACTTCAAAGTTTCTGCACAGCAAAGGAAACCCTAAACAAAATGAAAAGACAACCCACAGAATGGGAGAAAATACTTGCAAATGAATCGACTGACAAGGGATTAATCTGCAAAATTTACAAACACCTCCTACAGCTCAATACCAAAAAAACAAACAACCCCATCAAAAAATGGGCAGAGGATCTAGGCAGACGATTCTCCAAAGAAGACATGCAGATGGCAAAGAAACACATGAAAAGATGTTCAACATCGCTCCTCATTAGAGAAATGCAAATCAAAACCACTATGAGGTACCACCTTACACCAGCCAGAATGGCCATCATCAAAAAGTCTACAAACAATAAGTGCTGGAGAGGGTGTGGAGAAAAAGGATCCCTATTACACTGTTGGTGGGAATGCAAATTGGTACAACCACTGTGGAAAACAGTATGGGGATTCCTCAGAAAACTCAAAATAGAATTACCATTTGATCCAGCAATCCCACTCCTGGGCATCTATCCAGAGGAAACCATGACTCGAAAAGACACATGTACTCCAGTGTTCATTGCAGCACTCTATGCAATAGCCAAGTCATGGAAACAACCTAAATGCCCATCGACAGAGGAGTGGGTAGGGAAGAAATGGTACATACACACAATGGAATATTACTCCGCCATTAAAAGGAACGAAATAACAATATTTATAGCAACATGGATGGACCTAGAAATTATCATGCGAAGTGAAACCAGTCAGACAATTGGACAGCAACACCCAATGCTACCACTTACATGTGGAAACTAAAAAGACACAATGAACTTCTATGTAGAACAGACAATGACTCACAGACTTTGGAAAACCTTTGGTTTTTCAAAAAAGACAATCCAGGGGGTGGGGGGATGCACTGAGGCTTTGGGACGCAAATGCTATCAAACTGCGTTGTGATTATTTTTGTACACCTATAATTGAAATAAAATTCATTAAATAATGTAAAAAAAATAAAATAAAATCAGCTACCCATAAAAAAAATAAATAGAGATCCACTGGCGGGAGTTCTCTTCATGGCTCAGTGGTTAATGAACCCGACTAGGATCCATGAGGATGAGGGTTCGATCCCTGTCCTCGCTCACTGGGTTAAGGATCCGATGTTGCTGTGAGCTGTGGTGCAGGTTGCAGACAAGGCTCGAATCCTGCATTGCTGTGGCAGTGGCCTAGGCCAGCAACTGCTGTTCCAGTTCAACCCCTAGTCTGGGAACTTCCATGTGCTGCGGATGCAGCCCTAAACAGTTAAAAATAAATAAATAAATAAATAAATAAATAAATAAATAAATAAATAAATAAAGGAGAGAGAGAGATCCACTGGCAAAAATATATTTTAGTTCAAAATTTGCATGTCTTTTAATTTGGCAAGAACATTTCTGCCAATTAACCTTGAATCTGACACGTATATAAAAATATACAACAGCTTATTATAAAGAAAAATTGGAAGAGTTTAAATATAAATTAATATGGGGCTGGTTACATTTTGCTATTCATTCAATTGATATGTGTTAAAAAGATGGTGTACATCCATATAATCTACAATGAGTAAAAAATATGATAATGTGAGAAAAAAGAACGTATACATGTATGTGTAACTGGGACACCATGCTGTACAGCAGAAAACTGACAGAACACTGTAAACCAGCTATAATGGAAAAAAATAAAAATCATTATAAAATTTTTAAAAATGTAAAAAAAAAACCAAAAAACAAAAACATGATGCTAGGTTAAAATAATCTCTACAGTATGTGTATTATGACCCCATTTATGTACAGCTATATCCAACTAACTATATCTACACCATGGGGTCTGGAGGGGGCTCAGCAAACCGCCAACAGCAGTCACTTCGGGTGGTAGAGTTATCTCCAGGTTGCTTAATTTTCCTTTACAAATATGTTATAAAAAATTTTTTTATGGCCACACCCATGGTATAAGGAAGTTCCTAGGCCTAGGCCGGGAGTCAAATCAGAGCTGCGGCTGAAGCCTACGCCACAGCCAGGCTTCACCAGATCCGAAACACATCTGCGACCTACACCACAGCTCTCGGCAACACCAGATCTTTAACCCACTGAATGACCCCAGGGATTGAACCTGCATCCTCTTGCAGGCAATGTCGGGTCCTTAAACCGCTGAGACACAACAGGAACTCTAAAAAACATTTTTAAAATCAAAAGCTTTAAAGAGTTTAATGACCTAGGATGTGTGTATATGTAAGGATTTTTTTTCCTAGTCCATCCTCTTTTTATTTTTTCCCTTCTTTTTTTTTTTTTGGTCTTTTTGCCTTTTCTAGGGCAGTACTCGTGGCATATGGAGGTTCCCAGGCTAGGGGTCTAATCGGAGCTGTAGCCGCCGGCCTTCGCCACAGCCACAGCAACGCAGGATCCGAGCCGCGTCTGTGACCTACACCACAGCTCACGGCAACGCCGGATCCTTAACCCACTGAGCAAGGCCAGGGATCGAACCCGCAACCTCATGGTTCTTAGTCGGATTCGTTAACCACTGAGCCACAACAGGATCTCCCCTTTTTTTCTTTTTAAGATGAATTTTATTATATTCATAGTTGTACAACCATCATCAGAACCCAAGAAGGATTTTTTTAAAGTCTCCAAATTACTAATACTATGGGCTTGAATACGAGAAAGTATATATGACTAGCAAGTAAATATGAAGAGTAGAATCTAATTGCACCTGTGTAAACTCTCCCCATTTATACACAGAAGTTCTAGGGGACAGTCAGAAGACAAACTCAGCTGTTGCCGTTTTCCGCTCCCTTCCAAAGGCTCAGCTGGAGGGGAAGACGCAGCCCACTGACACAGGTGGAGCGAGCTGTGCCCAGCAGACAGCGAGGCCCGTGAGCAGCCAGCCTCTCCAGGACAAGGCCCTGGATTCTTCTGGATGGTGGGCAGCTCTGGCTTTGCTTGCTTTTTAATGAGCCACATCAGCACATTCTCTCCCCCATCCACTCCTGCTCCAGGGGTGAGCACAGGCTTGAGGCATTTTGTTTGCTGCATGTTCCCACGGTAGAGCAGTGGGAGTTTTTGCCCTTTTCTACAAGTGGAGGGGGGGAGGAAATTTTCCAAACATGCAAACTTCTAGGAACCAGTGGCAATTGAAAAAGAAAACGTTATCTCATGAAAAAGCTCCCGCAGCAGAGGAGTGGTTAACTACAGGTTCTACGCCTGTCCCTACAGGCGTGAGTGCAAAGATGAGGCTAATTCAGCAAAATTACATTTTTACCCTTCCCTCAACACACAGCCTCAAAACCTTGGGCAGCCTATGAGGACATGGAATAAAATGACAGAGAAATGTAGAAATTCAGTTGTGGCAGCTTAAAACGTTGGACGAGCTGAGTGCTTCCTGAGCAACAAAGCTCCGACTTAGAAACAAAACGCACACCCTACTACTTAATGAAGAATTCAAGAAAAGCAATTATAAGCAGAGTTCTGCCAGGGTGTATAACCAAATTCTTAATGATGCTATAGTTTTACTTGGAAGAACATCCCTTAAGTATTTTTTTCTGGCAACTCACCTCACAAGCGACATCACATGCAGATAGATACTCTTCCCTCCCCTGCCCCCAATCATGCAACTTCTGATAAATCCAAAAGTCTGCAAATGTGTCTTCCTCATTCTCAGAACCCAAAAGAATGCGAGGATGACAACAGCAGTTAACAGATACGTGCAAATGAGCACTATTTATGTTTATTTTGAAAGTGACTAGAAAGTGTCCCTTTGAAAGTGTCCCTGGCCTCGCTCAGTGGGTTAAGGACCCCACATTGCTGTGGCTGCAGCGTAGGTTGGCAGCTACAGCTCTGATTCGACCCCTAGCCTGGACTCTTCCATATGCTGCGGGTGCAGCCCTACGAAAATAAAAACATCGTCACCAAGCCTCTTCTGACACCGCAGGAGGCCCCTTACTCCAGGGACAGAAAGCAAGTGAGATTCCATTAGCGTTCCACTGCCGGTCCTGGGCCGGGCCCTTGGGACCTTGTAAAAGGTCCATCTCTTAAATGACAAGAGCCCTGGGATTGCCAGTACTGGGAGGGTTTATTTGATGGCTAAGTAGTGACAAGTCTGCACTTCCTGTTTATTATGCTAAAAATAGAAATAGATACTCCAAGGGTCTTTGCTGGTCTCCTCCTACGTTCCCTCTGAGTTGGGCAAGCTTCCCCAATGTCCCTGCATCCTGGACAGGAGTTCGCAGGGAATGGAGAGAATTTGTGATCCAGGTTCCCCCACCGGGACTATTTCATTCTGGTTAATGCTGTTTTTCTTACTTAAATGGGCAAAGCCTCAAAGTGAAAGACAGGATAACATCTGTTACTTACCCAAAGGACACCTCCACCCCCAACACACTCACAGCTTGTGACAGTAGCAAGCCCTGGGCAGAGGAGTGACAAAGTGTAGTAAACACAGAAAGAAAAAAAGCTTGCAGATGGGAAGGCCAAAGGCGTGGTCCTCTACCCCTTGTGGGCAGAACTGCCATCTAACATCCTGACTGGGTCCAAGCCAAATCCTCGCTGGCTGTCGTCTGAATTCCCAGATGCAGACTAGCTACAACCAGGTTTTCAACCGTGAGCCCCAGACCCCTCAGTAATCTGATGAATAATGTTCTTAAAGGCATAAAGTAAGAGACCTGGGATTACGAAAGAAATAAATTACTTTGAAGACAATGATAAAAATACTACAGCAAAGGTGTGATACAATGTGATACGTGCATTCTTAGTAATGCACTGAATAATAATCTGCACTATTTAATAATAATGATTACTGTAAATGATATTCAGGATCTCTGGCTATAAGTGACACATGACATAAAAATGGTATCTGTGACTTCTACTGGTAACAAGCTGCAGGCCCTGCTGATGTTACGGTGCCTGCCATTCCCACTCTTATTGAGTTCGAGGTGGGAGCCAGGGTTGCCTCCTCTATCAGAAACCCCTTGGGGACCAGCTCCGGTGTCCAGGGTGCTGTCCTGTGTTTCAATGCCAATGCAGCAGGACAGCAGGGGCTACTTAACAGCTGGGACCACAAAATGAAGCACAGAAGGTACCAGGGGAAGAGATGATTGTTTAAAAATTTTGGTTACAGAAATTAATTAAAAAGTCAAAGTATTCACACAGATTTAGGATGGCAGAATTTTGGAAATAAAGGCTTGAGACAAGCCCAGATGACTTCACTCAGGGCCGAGATTCAGACCCAGGAGAACCTGGTTTCAATCTCACACTTTTTATTTTTAATAACTTTATTGAGATATAATTCACATATCATAAAATTTAACCATTTAAAACGTATAATTCAATGGTTATAGTATATTTATGGAGCCGTGCAACTAGCACCGCTATGGGAATTCTAGAATATTTCCACCATCCAGTAGGGAAACCCCGTACCTCCCAGTCCCTCTGCCCCATCCCCCATAATTTCTGTTTCTATGGATTTGCGCATTCTGGACTTTTCATATACAGTTGCTTCTTGTTATTCACAGTAGCTATGTTTTACAAAGCTCATGAACACAGAATTATTTGAATACTGAACCACGGCTGCCAGGAAATATAGGATTAGGGTCCTGTGAGCCTCTGATCACATTGTCATCCACTGAGCAATACATAAACTTGATTTAATGGGTTTCTGGCTAAGACACCTTATTTCATACACACTATTGATTCATTAACATTGAACTCATGGCCAAAAGCATTTTCTAAGTAAAGCACATCACATCTATCTCACGTTAGGGAAACCATAGCACTTTAACACTACACTTGAGGGTAACTTTAAACAGTGAAATATCTCACACTCACACACACACAGGGATACTGGTATGACAGTGGAGGAGGAAGCACCAGGAATGGGACAACAATGGGGGGAGGTCAGAACCTGTCTGACCTAACTGTTTTGGAAATCAGGGTCTGTTGAAGGCTTGCAACTTCAGGGGGAAGAAGTGAAAGGTTACCAGTAATCTACTCTGGTTAATTTCAGGCCTTGGCACAGAGGCACCCTGAGCCACACAGCAGACAGCTGTGCATGTATTTCTGGAGCAGCTTGCAGGAACCAGGTGGGGCAAAGAGGACCCTGTCCACCAAATATCAGGAATCTGTGCTCTGATGCTGATTTGTTTTTTTTTTTTTTTAAATCACAAAAGTGCAGCCAGAGGCAGTGGCCGTTGCTTTTTTTTTTTTTTTTAACATTTTTAAAAAATTTTGCATTATAGCTGGTTTACAGATTTCTGTCAAATTTTCCATTGTTATTACACCTCCCTCCGTTTCTGCAACCCCCTCCCTAACAAGCTGAGGCGACCTCCAGGGGATTTCAAAGGTGAGTGCCCTTTTATGCCCTCTCTGTCTTTCTCTTTTCCCCATTCACTAACCAGACATTAAAACTATGACATTAAGAACAACTGTATATATAGGGAAAGAAAGTGACTGCTCATGCCCAAGGAGAGGGTCAGGAAAAAATCTAAGTTATTCATTTTAAACCTCATACCGACACTTCGCAGACAGCCCACAACAGTAATGTAAAACACCACCACCACCCGGCAAACCCTAGGGAAGAAGTAAAATCTGGTTTCCAGAGTTGCCACATTATTAGATTCAAATGTTCAATGTTCAAACAAAAATTCACGAGGCATACAAATAAACAGGAGAGTATGGTCCCTTCACAGATAATAAATAATTCAACAAAATCTGTCCCTGAAAAGACTTAGTGGCAAATATATTACACAAAAACTTTAAAACAACAGTCCTAAAAATGCCCAAAGAACTTTAGGAAGAAAGAAAATGACATATTAACAAAATGTAAATATCAAAAAATGAAAACACAGCATAACAGAACTCATGGGATACAGCAAAAGAAGTGCTAAAGGTAAATTTATAGCTATAATATTTGCATTAAAAAACAAGAGAAGTCTCAAATCAGCAACCTAACTTAACAATTTAAGGAACTAAAAAATAAGAACAAACTAAAGAGAAAGCTAACAGAATGAAAGAAACGTTAGAGTAGAGATCAAAAAAATAGAGAAGAGAAAAAAAGTAGAACATATTACTGAATCTAAATGTTGGTTCTTCAGAAAGATCAACATAATCAACAAATCTTTAGCTAGATGGACTAAGCAAAGAGAGAGAAGACCCAAATTATTAAAACGGCAGTGGAGATATTACTACCATTTCCACAGAAATAAAAAGGATTAGAAGAGAGCACTATGAACAATTTTACACCAAGGAATTGGATAACCCTGATGAAATGGACAAATTCCCAGAAACACAAAACCTACCAAGACTAAATCAAGAAGAAACAGAAAATGTGAATAGACCTATAACTAGTAAGGAAACTGAAGAGGTTGACTAAGTAACCAAAAATCTCCCAACAAAGAAAAGTCCTGGACCAGATGGATTCAGTGATGAATTCTACCAAACATTTAAAGAGGAACTAATACCAATTCCTCTCAAACTTTCCCCAAAATTCAAGAGGAGGGAATATTTCCCACCTCATTATAGGAGGACAGCATAAATCTGATAGCAAAGTCAGACAAAGGCACTACAAGAGAAGAAAATTACAGACCAACATTCCCCATGAACATAGATGCAAAAATACTCAACAATATACTAGGACACAGATTTCAGTAGCAAATAAAAGGATGATGCACTATGACCTAGAGGTATACTCCTTGGAATGCAAGGATGGTAAACACAAAAAGCAATCAATCGACAACTTGAAGGGAAAAAAAACATACGATAACCTCAATATCCTATGTTCACAGATCAAATAACTTAACAGTGTTAAAATGTCAGCATTACTCAAACTATTTTACAGATTCAAACTGATCTCTATCAAAATCCTGATGATGTTTTTTGAAGGAATGGAAAAACTCATCCTTAAATTCACATGGAAATTTAAAGGACTCTGAATACCCAAAATAATCTTGAAAAAGAGACCAGAACTGGAGGACTTATGCTTCCTGATGCTAACAATTACTACAAAGCTACAGTATTCAAAATAGTGTGATATTGGGATAAAAACAGACATAGAGGCAGATGGGACAGAATAGAGAGCCTGGAAATAAACCCTCACAGATATGGTCTCATGATTCTTTACAAGGGTGACAAGACCACTAAATGGGTAAAGGACAATATTTTTAACACGTGGTGTTGGAAAACTGGACATCCACATGCAAAAGGATGAAGTTCAACCCTTACCCTAACATCCTATACAAAAATTAACTCAAAATGGATCAAGAACCTAAACATAAGACCTAAAACTATAAAAATCTTAGAAGAACACATAGGACAATTGCCTCATGACACTGGATTTGGCAGTGATTTCTTGGATATGACACCAAAGGCACAGGTAACAAAAGAAAAATTAGACAAAGTGGACTTCAGTAAAATTAAAAAATTTTTGTACAAAATCCAGAGAGTAAAAGGGCAACCCACAGAATGGGAGAAAATGTTTGCAAATAATATATCTGACAAGAGATTAATAGCCAAATAAAGAACTAAAACTCAACAACTGAAAACAACCCAGGGAAAACTGGGCAAAAGACCTGAACGGACATTTCTCCAAAGAATATATAGGGATGGTCATTAAGCAAGTGAAAAGATGCTCAACATCACTTATAATCAGGGAAATGCAAATCAAAACTACAATGAGCTACCACCTCACACCCATTAGAACTGCTATAGCCCAAAAACGGGCAAACAAGTGTTGCTGTGGATGAGAGGTTGGAAGCCCTTGGTTGGTGGTGGGAATGTAAAATGGAACAGCCACCATGGAAAATAGTATTACAGAGGTTCCTCCAAAAAAAAAAAAAAAAAATAGAACTACTCTGTGACCCAGCAATTCTGCTTCTGGGTATATACTCAAAGAATTGAAGGCAGGGTCTCCAACAGATATAATCATGTTCACAGCAGCATTATTCACAATAGCTTAAATGTGGAAGAAATCCACGTGCTCATCGATGGATGAATGGATAAGCAAAGTGTGGTGCATTCATAGAGTGTCATATTATTCATCATTAAAGGAGAAGTAAATTCAGACACTTGCTATAGCCTGCAACCTGGGGAAATTCAGCTCACTGAAGTAAGGCAGTCACGAAAGGATACATACTGTCTGATTTCACTTATATGAGGTACTCAGAGTTGTCAAAATCAGAGAGAAAGAGTAGAATGGTGGTTGCCTGGAGACAGGGGAGGGAAAATAGGGAGTTAGTGTTTAAAAGGTAAAGTGATTCAGTTTTACAAGAAGAAAAGAGTTGGGGGATGGATGGTGGTGAAGGCATTTTAACCCAATTTTACAAAAAGCAGCAACATCAAAATGTGGAAAATGTGCCATTATATAGACCGTGAAGAGTACACGTGTTCATGGCATGACCTGAAACAAGCAGGCAGAGCAGCACCTACTTAGCCTCAGCTGGAATTTGCATCAGCAGCCTGTGCGCATCTGCAAATGACCATGAAAGGGCCCTGGGTACTCACCCTGGGGTTATAAACTGTAGTGAGTTCACAGACACAGAAATACACACATGATGAGAATAGACTGTAAATGGAATCCTACAACACATGTCTGGCTTCATTCATTTGGCATTTTTTTCCATCTGTACCTCAGCGTGGGTCCTTTCTTACTTTATTCCTTTACTTTACATGGCTGGGTAATATTCCACTGTATGGATATACCACATTTGGTTTACCCATTCATTGCCATGGAAACATGTTTTCCACATCCTAGTATTTTGTTGAGAGGTTTTACATCTACATTCATAAGGGATGCTGGCCTCAAGTTTTATTGTGATGTCTGTGTGTGGTTCAGAGGAAGAGATTAGTAAGTAGCAAACACATCACTTTCCCTAGATACTACAGACAGATCAACATCTGTTAGAAGAATGACTTTTCATTTGTGATAGCAACATAATTTCCTCTCACAATATACATCAATGTACAAAAAGTTATTACGTAAATGACACGGTGGGTGTGGTTATAGCAAAATCAGGAAAATGACATTACTGTGACCAAAACCTCAGAACCCACACTGTAGGAAAAGGACTTGAGTGTCACCTCCAGGGGAATTCTAGCTCTGCCCCACCCAGGACAGACACCACCTGTCACATGGTTAGCAAGTCTCTCATGAACACAGAGGGCATCAGGATGGCTGCTGCTTCCACCGTCCACGGAAACCAGCTGCTCCTGCCTCTCCCACAACTGCCCATGCTTCGACCCCTGAGATGTAGTCTTTACAGTTAGGGTCCATCAAGGATGATGAGAAGAGAGCCCCAATTCCCCAGATGGGATTGAGGGACCAGGCTTTGTGAACACTGGGAACATTTTCCTTTTTAAGCCTGACAACAACCCGAGGTGGGCTCTCTCACTTTATGGACGAGAACATTGGGGCTCAGGGGTCTCAGAGCCAGTGAGAAAGTGCCGGGCAGGGCATGAACTCAGCTCCTTGCTGTCACATCACAGAGAAAGGCAGGGGCTGTAGGCGAAGTGCTCATGCTTGAAACGTGAGAGGGTGGAAATTCCCATGTGTCGCAGCAGGTTAAGGATCTGGCATTGCTGCAGCTGTGGCACTGGCGCCTACTGCAGCACAGGTTCGATTGCTGGCCAGGGAACATCTACATGCCGAAGTTGTGGCGAAAAAAGGCAAAACAAGAGAGGGTTAGAAACCCTAAGCCAGTCAGTTAAACTTTGGGCTATTTCTCTGAGGCCAAGGGAGAAAGGAAAAGTAAATAATAAAGACAGGATACAGGGCCTGACCCAGCAAGCTGAGCGACAAAGCCATGCAAGCGGCCTGTGGAAGTTGGCGCACCTCCATCGGCACTTCCTGTCTCACCTGGGCTTTCGTGAATCAACAGCACAGGCTGCCAAGTGTCACTGGGGCTGGCCTCTTAAACGTCAAAGGATGCCTGCTGCATTGCCTCGAACCCCAGTCCCACATGTGACAGCCCAGAGGGACCTGTTTCCTACATGGCAGGTGACCAAGTCCCTGCACACATCTGTCACTCACACGGGGCTCCACACCCATCACTCATGCTTCCGCACCTTGTGGGACAACGCCCTGAGCTGGGACGGCCAGGGCAGGGCTGCGACGTGGGGTCCGGACAACACGCCAGCCCTAGAGCAACTGATTATGCAACACAGAGAAAGCAGTATAAAAAAAGCAAAAGAGAAGGGGCAGAGCGAGCGTGCGCTGATGCCAGGCCCTTCTCAGACAGTGGCCTGTGAATAGGTACCCATAGGGTATGAGGGGCAGCGAGTTCCAGGCGGGGGCAGCAGGGCACAGGTGTGGCCTCAGCAAAGGGAAGGAGGAACAGAACAAGGAGGCAGAGCCAGGGACTGTGCAGATGCGCCAGCAGCTCTACAGGAAAGTGAACGCCAGTTCTCCGGGGCCACTGTGAGGAAGTGACAGCTGTGTTGACTTTTCGGGACCATCAGCAGGACACCAGGCTCAGCAAGGGCTGCAGACGCAAAGCTTTCTGATCTCGGGCCAGAGAACCAGTCTGAAGTGAGGTCAGTGGGTCCCCCGCTGTTCCCTCTCTGCACGGCCCTTCCCACCACCACAAACAAGAGGACAGCAACAGCCAGTGTTCAGAGCCCGGGCTGTGGCCAGCGTGCTCGGAGCACTGTGCGTGTGCGGCCTCCTCAACTCAGGACAAGCTGCCTGCCAAGTGCTGCTAGAACACATCATGCAGAGGAGGGCTCAGGTGAAGAAGAGAGCGCCAGGCACCTGGCTCCAAACCTGAGCCCCCCGCCTCCCCACGCTTACCAAGCCCGGCTCATAGACAGGCAGGCAGGGAGATAGATAAACAGATAGACAGACCTGTAATAGGCAGAGCTATGGACTATACAGAAACTACTGCTGCTTCCAACAGCCGGTGACTCATATTACCCTGGAGGGCCTTCCACCCAGCACACTGCGTGGCTACTCCTAGTCTCCGTGAGCTCCCCCACTGCCCGGAGACCGACGCTGTTCCCCCCTCTTCCCCATTTGATGACGATCCTCGTCATCGAATGCAGTGTGCTGCAGCTCTGCAAGTGTCCCCGCTGCCAAGCTGCTCCGCCAGGGTGGTCCGCTCTTGCTGTGGGCACAGAGGGCCACTCGGAAGGAGGGACAGTCACAATCGGGTCAGTCGTGAAATGCATTTTTCTGAGTGTCAGGCCTCACCTGCAGGTGGTTCTCTTGTTCCGTGTGTTATTTAGGATTGTTACGTTCTCCCAAGTTTAGAAATCAGAAAACAAACCTAACATGACTCCACAGCATGGTGCCCCCCTTTCAACCATTCACCTGTGTGAGTAATTTGCTTTCACATAAAATGGTATTGTTACTCGCAGCAAAGCTAGGCCTTCAGAGCGAAAAGTCAAACAAAGTCAAAACCTAAAGCTAACATTTTTTTCCAAACCTAAAAAGACTGCGGAAAACATACACTAACAACCTTAAGTTTCCTTCTTGGGTTACTGGCTAATGCTTTCAGTTAAAATACTGAAAATATCAGTATTATTTCTTCCTCAGTACTTCAAAATCATAAGTCAGCACGATTTAAGGTGGAAATGTAGTTTAAATATTGCTACTCCTTTCAAGAAATTAACATTGACCAAACAAATGTTAATTTCTTTGGTCTCCCACCACAGGCTGGAGAACAGAATCGTATGGTTCTATAATGACAGACAAAAAGGAAAAGAGCTCAGCCTCGGTACCTCGTTTCTGGATGAAGACCCTAAGCAGGGGGTTTGCGCTGGAGACGGCCTTGCAGAAGTTGTCATCGTTGTTGATGGGCAGCAGGTCGCCGTGCACGTCCGCGTAACCGATGGTCACCTCGGTGTTGGCGATGTGGTGGGTGTGCAGCACCAGCTTGTAGAAATCTTCAAACTTCCCAGGCTTCTGACGGTCCAGGGAGAACCTTCGGAACTCAGCTCCAAACTACAACGCAACAGACAAGGTGCAGGTGAACAGCAAGGAAAGGACGTCAGAAATAAGGCGTGGCTTCGTCTAACAAAGGAGTATCTTCTGAGCCTCCAGGAGGCCTGGGACACAGCTGCAAACAGCAACAGCAGCCCTGCCTCGTGGAGCCTATGTGAGCCCAGGAAGGAGGGAGACGGCAGTGCGAGGGGACAGCTCACTCAGCACGGACCGTGTCCTGAGGACTGGTCAGGTGCTGGAGTTCAGGCTGTGGGAAAAAAAGCAATGTCAAATTAATTATAAGTATGGCAGATGGAATGAAACAGGAGTCAGTGCTTGGTGAGGACACTCACCTCATCCGAGGACCCTGGAGTGAATCTCCAGGTCCAGGAAACAGTGTCTGCACAGACCTGGGGCAGTGTCAGACTCTCAGAGGCAGGAGGGATGCAAGGTAGCAACTGCAACTTTCTGGACTCTTCCCTAAGGGCAATGAGAAGTCCTGGAACAATTTTACAATCTTAATTTTAAGGAAGGAAATTACTTGATAGGATGTGCATTTTAAAAAGACCAAATGGTTGCACTTCAGAAGGCTCAGAAGTAGAAGCAAAATACAAAGACCCTGATAAAAAAAGATGCTTCACAAATCTCGGGGCGCTACGCTCTGGACTGGCCAGAAAGACAGCTGGTCTTTCTTCAAAAAAAGATGCTATTCACTCTCCTGCTTTGGGAAACACACAGGGCCTTCCTCTTTCCCATCAGCCCCTGGCCCTGCCTCAGATGCCCACTGTGGGGCCTGCAGACCTAGGCCACCTGCCAGGAGAGGACCCTAGGTCACCTCCCACGGGCTGAACTGTCCAGCGATCTAAGGACACTGCCTCTGATTGTTTGGACTGAGAGTGCTGGCCTAGGACATGCTGTTGTTTCTCACTTGGCAATAGGGACTTTATTCACCATTCAGGACAGATTATGTGCTCTTCTATATGCCTGAAAACTAATTATATTGGTTCCAAAATACACAAAAATGAAATGTCTAATGTTTACACAAAAGTAATAGTTACACCATCCAGACATTATGTCAACTAGCGAAGGGCAGTGAAACTCAAACTACACAGATGCAAGTGGCTCTAAAATTTCAGGAGGCATCAGAATAACCTGGAGGACCCCAGAGTTGTGGAATTGCCTAATCTGGAATGCAGCCCAGGAATATGCATTTTATTTAATTAATTAATTTATTTATTTTGGGGCTGCACCCGCGGCATATGGAAGTTCGCAGGCTAGGGGTCGAATCGGAGCTGCAGCTGCCAGCCTACACCACAGCCACAGCAACTCGGATCTGAGCTGCATCTGCAACCTACGCCACAGCTTGCAGCAATCCTTTAACCCACTGAGTGAGGAGGCCAGGGATCAAACCTGCATCCTCATGGATACTGGTCAGATTCTTTACCTGCTGAGTCACGACGGGAACTCCAGGAATATGCATTTTAAACAAGTTCCCAGGAGAAACTGCTGCCAGTCTAGGGACCATATGTATAATCACCAATTTTAAGGGAATCAGTCTCCAGATCTCAATTTCCACAGACCTCTGAGAACCAGAGCCTCAGATCCCATTTCCCTTTTAAGAAGCAAAAGAAAACAAACTCCTTACCCATCCTGCATTGCCTCAGAATTAAAAAAAAACTTGGAGTTTGGGAAAAACCACCTTCAATGACTAATCAAAACTAAACCCTGCACCCATATGCCGGGGCCCTGCTGCTATCGGAGGAGCCTCCCCTTGAGGCAGGGTCCCTCTCACCATTACTTAAAAGACAAGCATCCTCCGAGCACACACATGAGCAGGCTCAGAGCGAGCCAGCCACACCCTCCCTTAGACACAGGGGAGACACCCTGGTTTGGCAAAGCTTTGCAAGACACAAGAGATCAAGCAGACAACATGAGTTGCATGTGATGTTTCATAATCAGTTATCCAGATACATCACAAACGTTAATTTCAGTAACCATCCACCATCTTTCCCATGTCACACAACTAATATATGTTAACTTTCAGTGCAATAAGGTTTTTTTAATCAGTACACACCTTTTCTAAAACAAAATAAATAACAAAATAAATAAATAACAAAATAAATAAAACAAAATAAATAAAATTCCTTATCAGATACATGACTTGTAAACCATTCTATAGGTTGCCTTTTACTGTGTAGATCTGGGTCCTTTAAGGAGAAATATTACAGCTATAGCAGGGTGCTAGAAGAGATAGATGGACTTTCTGATAGAGTTGTGTAACTTACTTCCTAACCTAGGCCAGGCACAGTAACACAAGCTTTTCTTAAAACATTCCTTAGTATTATCAATGAAAAAAAAGAAATGTTGCCTGCCTCAGTAAACAAAGGATGTTGCAGTCATCAAGCCATCCCATTATAGCTGCCCCAGCGAGGAGCCCTGGGGAACCCAAGATAGAAAATAGGATGCCTGCCATCCAGCAGTCAACTGCTACACCCCCCTTGGTGCACCCAGAGGAGACTCAGGATGGGAAAGCACAGAACACTGGCCCAGACAGCTGAGGTGCGTATCAAAGGAATGATTTCAACAAGCCCTCACTTTTATATCTGTCCATACATAGAAAAGGGCTCAATTCTTCTAGATATCTAGTTTTCTTTAATTAACAGCAATCTTTTGATGTTCCAAATATTGCATCTTTGTTGCAAAAACTCCTACATAATCTGGCTGCTCCCACAACTCTTTAGAGAAGTCCCTCCGAGCTATCTGAGATGCTATGTTCTGGGCTTAAATCCTCAGTTTTGTAGTTTTGTCTGCCAAATAAAACGTAATTCTTAACTTTCAGGTTGTGCATTTTTTTCACTTGACAGTGAGTATTGAGCCTCATTTGAAATGGGTAACAGAGTGAGGAGATGACTTCCCAGAGGAGCGCCGCTTCCTCTGAGCTGTTTTAGGGTTTGATTATGGGGTAAGAAGTGAGTGGGTGAAGCTCAGCAGTCACCCTTGTCATGAGCGCTGCCACAGGAACACCCATCCACAAGGAGACGCTGGGCATCTTAGGGGTGGCGGTGAAGTCTCCAGTGAACTTAAACGGTGGTTCAGGCACTTTCACAGGCATCCCCAGTGCAGTGGTCTTCAAATGTCAGATATCCCTGAGAGAGTTTTGGAAAAACTGCCACTATAAAAAGGATAAGACGCTTTTAAGTTGGCACCTACATTTTTCATAATAAAAATAAATAGTTGCAAAGGATTTAATTTCCAGCATGCTGTAAATATTTCATTTAAAAATAAATATTTTATCATATGATCTTTTAAATATAGCCAATGAAATCGACATGCCATAGTGATTTGATACTACCATCATGCATTTTAAAATAGAATGAACGAGCTCTATTATAATAATAAGAAATTCAGCAAGGTTCCTTTTTCTCTTTGATCTCTTGTTTCCATTACACTGCCCCAAGAGAATTTAATCCTGATATTTTAGCCTAATAATTTATGCTGATTGCCCTGCCACTCTTCTCTACAACAAAAATAGATAGATGAACTGAAGTTAAACACTTTCCCCACAGCCATAAGGCTCTTTGTGAAAAATATTTCTAAGTTGTTTCTAATGGGTATAGAGTTTTAGTTTTGTAAGATGGAAAGAGTTCTGGATCAGATGCACACTGATGTGAATGTAATTAACACGACTAAACTGTACACTAAAAAAATGGTGAAGATGGTAGATTCTTGACATGTGTATTTTATCACATTTATAAATCAAGTAATATAAAATGAGCAAAAATAGATTTTTACAGTAAAAACGTTTCTAGATGGAGTCATTACAATTATTAAACCAATCTGGAAAAGTTATAAAACTTGACCAATAATTATTAGACTTCCAATGTAAACATGTAAAAAATCTGTAACGAAAAGTATTTCTTGTTAAATGTAGCAAAGGTAGCATTGATTCCTCTGCTGTTTCTCATTGTTTGGCGTCACCAGCAAGAAGCCTTTTCACATACAGGAGGAGACAGTGGTAAAAGGCTCTGAAAGCGTGAAGACATTCAGCCCTGGGGCTCTCCCACCAACCCTGGTGCCTGAAATAAGTAACCACAGAGGGGTCTATCAGTAGAATATGTCTAACTCTATTAGCTGACAATTCAATTAGGACTGCTTTCAATTTGCCTGAAAACAAAGAACTGGGAAATACTTGACTTGGAAGACTGATTGCCCAGTGATTAGAGCAGTTCATTTTTTCAATTTCTGGTAACTATACTGAGAATTATATAACAATGAATTGTCCCAGTTAATGCCTTCCTTTACAGGCAAGTTGTCTGATCTGATATAACGGGGAAGTAAAAATAAAAACATAAAATTGGTACCACATGCCAATAGGTTTTCTAAAAATGTTTTTATCATAATGCAGTTAGACCCTCACCTAACATCATTACGAAAATTAACTCAAAGTGGAGCCCTGACCTAAATGTAAGACCTAAAACTATAAAATTCTTAGACAAAAACATAGAGCAAAAGTTTCAGGACACTGGGTTTGGTAATGATTTCTCAATATGGAACCAAAGGCATAGGTAACAAAAGAAAAGACAGACTCTGGACTTAATAAAAAGTAAATCTATGCATCAAAAGACACTATCCACAGAGTAAAAAGGCTTTAAACAGGGATAAATACAGTCAGTCATACCTCTATCAGCAGGGGATTGGTTTCAAGGCCCCCTGCAGACAAAAGTATACAAAGAAGCTCAAGTGCCTTATATAAAATGTGGTAATATCTGCACATAACCTACGCATATCCCACTCTACCCCCATACTTTAAATCAACTCTAGATCACATATAACACCTAATAAATATAAGGGTTATGTAAATAGTTGTAAATATGATGTACATAGTTGCCAGCACACACCAAATTCAAGTTTTACTTTTCGATAATTTCTGGAATTTTTTTTTTCTGAGTATTTTCTATCCACAGTTGGTTGAATCCACGGATACAGAGCCCGTGGATACTTTGGATCCACTGTACACAGAAGCTATAAAGAATCCTAAGCAAAATGTGGTGTGTTATATATACATACCTACAATAGCATGTTATTCAGCTTCAAAAGAAAAATTCTGGCCCTTGCTATAACAAGGGTGACTCCTGAGGACATTATGCTTGGTGAAATCAGTTACAAAAAGACAAATAATTTTTCTTTACAAAAAACGGTGCTGGGTGCAATTTGATACTCACTGGTAAAACAATGAAGTTAGTCTCCCACCCCTTGTCACATATAACACAATAAAATTGGATTGCAGACCTAAATGTATGAGCTAAAACTCTCAGAAGAACACGCACAGGGCAAGGTCATTACTTGGTTTAGGCAATGATGTCTTCAATATGGTACTAAAAGCATAAGCAACAAAAGAAAAAAGCTGATAAATTGGACTTTACCAAAACTGAACACTTTTCACCTCTGGATTTTAGCTGCCTACATCTACGAAGGGGGAGAGAAGAGTCTCTTCCTGGCGGCTTGAAATGAACAATTATGTGGTGCACCCCCCACACCCTGCCCCGCAGAGCTGGTAGAGACACAGCCACGTGTGCGCATTTCTCTCTCAGCCTTTCCCAAGTGATGGAAACAGTTATTAGCTGGCCTTCCCTGGGGCCCTGGAGGGCTCTCACTTGCGGTTCGGGCCCCAGGAGCCCTCCCGAGTTGGAAAGACAACAGTGTGAAAAGACCTAGTGCAAAGACAGTGCTGTTTATCATTTTCCTCCCCTTCCCTCTGATGTTAGACCAACAGGACGGTGTCAGCTGCTTTTCTCAGACTCAGAAATGGTGCCACCGTCTCTCTGGGGATGGTATCAAGCCAGAGCTACAGCTTAATCATCAAAAACATGCCATTTAGAGTTTGTAAATAAATGGTAGCTGAGTGAGTTAAAGATGAAACCTAAGGACCATGATTTCAGTTGTAAAAACAATGAACTTTTTGATTGGCTTGGAGTGGCAGCAGCCTTGCTGCAGATGGAACGCAGCACCAGAGTCAGGAAATGGGGTTTTATTTCCAGCCAGCCTGGAATCAAGTAGCTCTGTGGTTTTGGGCAAATCTCTCACTCTCTCTGAGCCTCTCAGTATAGGGTTTGGGAGGGCACTTCTTGTTGAGAAGCTTACAATTTAATTGTGGGCATGAGGACAGCTAACAAGACTTGTAGTGAGCACCCAACAAGCATTTCACGCTCTCAATTAAATGTTTTCTATACAAAATGGACTTGTTTAAACATATGGATAGGGAGTTCCCGCTGTGGTGCAACGAGATCAGGGCATCTTGGGAGCGCTGGGGCACAGATTCAATCCCTTGTCCAGCACAGTGGGTTAAGAATCTGGCATGCCGCAGCTGAGGCTTAGGTTGTAGCTGGAACTCCATGTGCCGCAGGGCAACCAAAAACGAAAAAGAAAAAAAAATGGTTGGGTGTAGAGAGAACTCCTTAGGTATCAAGAAAAGGCGAGCTTTACATTTTTAATATTTTTAACCTGGAAAGTAAGAGATAATTATGGTAATGGTAATGAATTAACGTTGGAGTTACTCGACATCAAATGATGAGAATACATTTTATACTGCCAGAGACTTGTGCCTCCAGAAACACCATTCATATAAAGCTTTCGTTTCTAAACTGGAGAAGAGCGACTGAGGGCCTTTTGCAGTTTGGGGTCAGGGTGGAGATGGGTGTGTGAGGGAGGCAAGTTCTACCCTGTTCAGAATACCTGCCCTCTGTCTCCCTTCCCAGTCCAACACTGTTGGACCAATTCAAACTGGAAAAGCCTGCCCTACCGGCTTGGACTAAATCTCACATCCTGTTTCTCCTCTGCAAGGACCAGCAATAATGGGGGGCCTTCCCTGAGTCCTTTTTGGGTCTTCATCTTCTAAAGATGTGTGCTGACAGCTGATGCTTGGACCCTTGGTCACTTGGGGCTTCCTGTCCGCCTGGAGCAAAGGCAGAGCCTTCATGGGCACCAGTCCACTACCACCTTCTGGGGTTTCCATTATTTCTGAACACAACTTCCAATCAGCTTTGAATTGGCTGTTTAAAAAATTATTCTTTGAGGGGAAGGTTAAAAGAAAATAGCTCTATAAACTTTAATTCATAGGAAATAAAACGCATACCTTTAAAGTGCAAATTCAGTAGTTGCTAGCATATTCACAGGGTCGGGCAATCATTACCATTATTTAATTTTAGAACATTTTTTCACCCCCAAAAAGAAACCCCGTACCCATTAGCAAACACTCAATGCCTTTCTACCCCTAGTCTCTAGAAACCACTAGTCTGTTTATGAACTGCCTGTTCTGTACATTTTGTGTAAATAGAATCATACAATAATGTATGGTGGCCTGTGTCTCATGTCTTTCATAAGCATAGTGTTTTCAGGTTCACCTTTGGTCACTCACTATGGCTTGAATGGGACAGGACCATGTAGCTCAAAATTCAAAAGATATTCAGTGAATAGTCTCCCAGCCACCCAGTCCCTTCCCACAGGAACCTGTGATTTCAGTTCTATGTGCCCTTCAAAAGGCATCTCATGCATGTGAAAGCAGCATGTGTGACCTGTAACTAAATTCTCTCTTTTCTAAACAAACAGTAGCATACAATCTACATTCATCTACTCAGTGTTTTTTTCACTTATCTGCTATACTTTAAAAACATTCTTTTGGAGTTCCCTTGTGGCTCAGCGGGTTAAAGACCCAGCATTGTCACTGTGTGGCTAGGGTCGCTGCTGTGGCGTGGGTTCAACCCCTGACTCAGGAATTTCCACATACCTTGAGTGTGGTCAAAGACAAACAAATTAAAAACAAAAAAAAAAACGTTCTTTTGCTGGCTGCTTGTGGTCCTGTGGGGCAGCTACCTCAGACTTGCGGGTACCCAGAACTTGAGAAAAATCAAGTCACCTGGTTCCTCACTTGTAAGGCACCCATGAGAAGGCCGTGATGAGGTATGGTCAGACTGACTAGGCAAGGCCACAGGAGCCAGGCATTATGGAGGAGTCTTTACCTGTTAAAATATGCTTAGTAGCTGAGTCACTTATTAAGATACCTCTCAAACCCCAAGCAGCCACAAACTTTTAATTACCATATGAATGACAGCACAAAATCTCCGCCTGTCCAGAAGCCCATGAGTGCAAGGCCTGGTTGCTACAGTCCGTCATAGAGAACAGTCACTCAAATCCTCATCGAATTAAAAAAAATTAAACCTCTGTTAACCAGTTTCAAAATAAAACTCTGTGTAAGTTGACACTGACAAAACAGGAATGCAGAAGGAGATATAAGCATGAGGTCACACACCTGGTTCCATGCCCCACACCAGCCCTGCCGCATCCCGTCAGCCTAGAGCCAAATGCCAGACTGCCCCCAACACCACATGTCAGCATGAAAGTGAAGATGTTTTCACCAGCAAAGCCAAGGAGGTGATATTTCAATGAATATTTGCAAAGGAGTGTGCTGTGATGGTCTTTAAGGTGTAACACACTGGTCTGTGTCTTTGTTTTTCTTGTTTGTTTTTTGTCTTTTTAGGGCCGCACCTGCGGCATATGAAGGTTCCTAGACTAGGGGTCCAATAGGAGCTGTAGCTGTCGGCCTATGCCACAGCCACGCAGGATCTGAGCTGCGTCTGCGACCTACACCACAGCCCATGGCGACGCTGGATCCTTAACCCACTGAGCGAGGCCAGGGATCGAACCTGCATCCTCATGGATGCTAGCTGGGTTCATTACCCACTGAGCCACCACGGAAACTCCTGGTGTCTTTCAGATGGCACTGCTCAACGGTAAGTGCCAGTTAAAGACACAGAGGCCCAGTGGCTGCCTGAAGGTATTCAGTGTTTTCTTGAAATAAGCCTTTGTTTTCAAGTCGCTTTCCAAGAGGGAGTCAGTGGTCAGAGTGACTCGGGAAGCGCTTTGGTGTGGTGGGGCCTTGTGGGCGGGGCCGCATGAGGGTGGGGCCAGCTGTATTACAGCCCCGCTGCGGGCGGGGCCTCTGCCCTCTGCCAGTCACTCTGACCACTGACCTTCTGCTTCGTATAAACTGGTGGCGACCCATGGGTCCGCAGCACCGGGCTGTGCCCTCCACTACAGACGACATAGTGGGTACAGCGCATCCACTGCAGGAAGGCAGACCCCTCCACCCAGAGCCTCTGAGGCCATCTTCCACCCACTCCCCACCCCACAACACTGACCTTGGGCAGAACTGATTGTAGAAAGAAGAGAACATCTGAAAAGCATCATTTACTTTTCATTTACTTTTGCTGCTCCCTTTCACAAGAGAGTGACCCAAGAACCACCAGGACACTTCTACAAAAGTGTCATTTCAGGTGACATGTGTCTCTTCATTTGAATTCGCTCTTTCTACCAAGTAGGAACTTATTCACTGAACAAGTACTTTCATGAGCTAGGCTTTACAGCTGCAAAAGAAAAATGTGGTCTCCATTTTACCCCCACTGACCTTGGCATAGAACAGGCACTTAAAGTACATTTTCAGAGTGGACAGCTAGTATAAAGAGTGGCCCTGCTCTCATTCATCCAAAGAATAGCTATGGAGGGGCTCCCAGCAGCAGGTACTACCCAATACACTGTGAGTACAGAAAGCAAACAGTAGGAATCATGAATAAATAGATCATATAGTTTGTTAGAAGGTTGTAAGTGCCAAGGGGAAAGGAGGGAACAGTAATGTGGGACGACAGAGGCCACATGCACTCCACGATCTGCTGGGAACACAGATCATCACAGCTGAAAGGTCCACTGGGCCCCTTCTACGAGTCCTGGATGGGTTGGCCTTCAGGCTACTGCTCTGGGACTTAGAGGACCTGGGGCAAGCTGCTCAGCCTCTCTGAGCTTCAGTTACCCATCAGTAGGATGGGGCTGCTGTGAGGTTTTAAGAAACAATGCACGTAAAGCCTTGTACTCAGAGCAGGTCAGCTGCTCCTGATCACTTGTAATAATTTAACCGTTACTATGGTAGCAGTACTTAAATCCTTCAGTGCTAGAATCTTCCCAGCTAACCTGAAACGACCCTCAAGGGATCAAGGCGGACCCTACAAGCTAAATCTTCTCATTCCAATACCCACTGACTGCTCCCTGGCAGGGGCCTGGGGCTGAACCACCCAGGATTCTTCGGCTCATTTTCCTATCGTGAAATGTGTTTACCTTGAATAGAAAATACTCCTGAGGGGGTCTACAACGTTATTTCACACTCGAACGAACCCTTATAATTAAAGTTTGTCCTACAATGCGGACCGAAAGTGATACACGCCGGTTACCAGCTTTCTGAGCCCCTCACTGCAGGACGTGATCCAGCCCAGCGCTCCGGACCCAGTGGCAGAGGCCCCGGCCCCAGAGAGGCCTTAATACAGCTGACCCCACCCTCACGAGGCCCCGCCCACAAGGCCCCGAGCGCAGACCCAGGCTTCTCCGGTGAGAGCAATTACAGGTCCTAAGGCACAGATTGATTCTGATGGAAAATCTTTGTCAAAATATTTACAGTGGTGAAAAACGAAACTTGTAAAAGCTCATCAAACAGATGAAGTATGTTCCCAGGATGAAATATGATGACGCCAACAGAAGTGCTGTCTTAGAAAGGCTTTATGGATTCGAGGAAGCCTTTACAATATGGAAAGTGGAAAAAAAAAGAAAAAAAAAACAGTCCAATGCTGAATGCACAGTGTGATCCCAATCAGGTGGAAAAGTACTTAGGTACAACACAGAACAAAGCAGGAATGTACATCCCTGGGCCTGGGAACCCTGCCGGAGCCAAGAGCCCAGGGAGCTGTGTACACCTGGTCCACCTTTGGACAGTAAGACAGGCTCTCTGTGCCGGGCCCATGCACAGGGAGTTCTACAACCTTAGTTCCTCTTTAAGATGTGTTACTTGAGCCTGTAGCATCAGCGTCACCTGGGACCTGCTGCCAGAGATGCATAAGCTCAGGCCTCAGGCATCTGCATCTTAACAAGATTCCCAGTGACCCAGGTGCACACTACAGCCTAAAAAGCAGCGTCACAAACATCCCAATAAGCATCTTGCTAGTTACTGCTATCAGTTACTTTTTTGTGTGTGTCTTTTTGCCTTTATGTAGAGCCGCACCCGCGGCATATGGAGGTTCCCAGGCTAGGGGTCTAACAGGAGCTATAGCTGCCGGCCTTCACCACAGCCACAGTAACGCTGGATCCGAGCCGTGTCTGCAACCTACACCACAGCTCACGGCAACGCCGGATCCTTAACCCACTGAGCAAGGCCAGGGATCGAACCCGCAACCTCATGGTTCTTAGTCGGATTCGTTAACCACTGAGCCATGAAGGGAACTCCTATGGGTTACCTTTTAGTACTCATTCATTCATTCATTCACTCACTCACTCATTCAATAAGATTTCACTGAACGCCCAGTATGGGCCAGGCCCAGCACTAGCGTTATGTCCTCACGAGGCTGATGATTTGTTTGAGAACCCAACGATGAGAAGCTGAAGAGTAATCACATGTGGCAAATGTGTAATGACAAACAGAAATTCAAACGAAGAAGCCCTGGTTTAAACTGTGGGTACGAGGAAAGCAATAATCACGTGAACAGAGGGCTTTGGCACATCACCCACACTACGGCTAGAAGGAGCCCAGACAGACCCAGAACCAGGAGGCTAGGGCTATGTCCGTTATCCCCCGAGGTGGGTCCTGGAGTCACAATCAACACAATACTCAGAGGAAGAAGACCCTCACGTCTCATTGTCCAGGGTAGGGTCACGTGCCCATCTCAGACCAATCACCGACAGGGGAAGGGACTCCCCCGAGACCATCAGAGCCCCCTACCTAGTGCAAGGTCAGGGCTTCTGTCAGGAAGGGGATACACACCCAATCGTAAAAGAGCTCGGGAGCGTGCATTTATGCAGTGAACACAAGAACCTCAGGACTGTTTCAGGACAGGGCCAAGGAACATGTGTACACACACGTGTCATAGAAAACAGTGGAAAGGCCTCCATTTATGTGTGGAATGATCAGGCAGCACAGGCTGTCATCCTGACAGCAGCTGTTAAGGCGTGGGACCCAGCCATGGGATGACTTCCCGGGCTGACACACTGGGGCGGTTTATAATCGGGCCACAGACCTGTGAATCAGATGGGATGGGGCCAACAGCAGAGCCAGGTCCCTTGCTCTGCCCTGTCAACCCACCTCAATCCAGAGCAATGATGGTGCTGGCGTCGGCACCCACAGAACTGCTCAAACACCCAGTGCTGCATGAGGCTGCCCGGACAACCACTGGGAACTGAGAACCCCCTGCAATTGGGGTCACCTCCGTGAGCCTCTGTGTGTGCTCCAGCTGGGCGTGCACACATTCCCCTGCTCGGGAATGTGCTCTCTAGTTCACATATGTGATCTGCACCAGTGGGCCCAGCACTGCTGCACTGTGGCAGAGAAGGCGTAGTCAGTGCCAAGTGCCAAGCTTTGTATTCCTGCTCCACTGAATCCTAACAGCAACCCAGAGGTGTCACTGTTCCCATTTATAGACCAGGAGACTGAGGCATAGAAGGATTCAGTAACTGCACAGAGGCACAAGGCCAGTAAATGAAGGAACGAAGGCTAGCTAGTACAGGAGGGAATTCAGACAGGACCGAAAGAGCACCAGTGGTGGGGGGCAGAATTCCAAGGGGCAGAGACGCCCCACGTGGGAAGGGAGGATGGCCAAACCAGCTGACAGCGTGGACAGAGAGGGGCCGTGGCGGCGGTAGCAGTGTGAACTAGAGCTGGCAGCTCTAGAAGCTGGGGATAAGGTTCAGGAAGACCCTGGTGCTAAGGGGGAGCTGGCGGACTGGAGGGTCACGTCCCTTTGCCTTCATGGAACTTTTCTGGAACAGAAATCCACTCAGGCAGAAGCCTGGAAGCCCAGCCTGAGCAGGGAAGTGGGGTAACATTCAGACATGAGCTCAGACGCATGGAAAGGAGGCAGTGTCTAGGAGTTCCCGTCGTGACACAGCGGTTAACGAATCAGACTAGGAACCATGAGGTTGCGGGCTCAATCCCTGGCCTTGCTCAGTGGGTTAAGGATCCGGCGTTGCCATGAGCTGTGGTGTAGGTCGCAGACACGGCTTGGATCTGGCGTTGCTGTGGCTGTGGTGTAGGCCAGCAGTTGTAGCTCCGATTCGACCCCTAGCCTGGGAACCTCCACATGCCGCAGGTGCGGCCATAAAAAGCAAAAAAAAAAAAAAAGAGGCAGTGTCCAGGTAGAGGACGGGTTAAGGTGGGAGATGGGCTTCCTGGGTCAGTGAGTCCTTATCAATACAGACAACAAGGCATCAGGAGCCAGGGCTCTGGATTAATACACAGGTTCTGGATAATTTAAGCTTCTCCAAGCATACCTCCTCCTTCGTAAAAGAGGGCCAAAGTATATTCTTCGCAGGCTTGTGAGAATCAAATATGAATCCTGTGCTGTTCTGAGAGTGAGATTCCAGCAAACAGCAGCTATTCACCAGCTTGCACTCAATCATCTTGTTCTGGGGTTTTGCTCTTACAGGCCAAGCACAGCTAGAGAAGGTGCAGACCCAGCTAGACCCTCCAAGGGCATTCGCGGGAGTGTACTGAGCCCTTCTCAAAGACCCACACTCACAGGCATAGTAAAGTGAGGCCTTTTGCATGAGCGGATTTGTAAAAGAGCAGGGAGCATGCCGTGCCCCTGACTGCGGCATTCCCTTCTTCAATTGAGCCACCTTCCTGATTTCTGAATAGGAATCATGGCTTTCTCAGGCCTGTCCCTTCCATCACTGGCAGGCAGTTATTTTTCAGGGTCATTTTTCACAATGAAACTGCCTTTTTATAATTTTATGAGAGCTAAGCTATGCTTTGGAGACAAGCTATGCATCGGGGTTTCTGGATGGGGACTGAGAGCTGAGCTGAGCATGCACTGCCCACTCCCAGCCTTGCAATCCAAGGAGACTTCCGTTGAGTGACATGTCTGGGCTGCCAGGGACCTGGGTGGTCACGCTGGCACTCTGACCACAGCTGCAAAGAACCGCTGCAGTACCACTGAGAAAGCAGCTCTCCCGGCACCCGCCCCATCTCCCTCCCAGCAGACCGTACACGGGCCAGAGCTCACGGGGCTGCCTAGGAGCGGGGATTTCACAGGATGCGAGAGGGATATTTAGGAAGCAGCTCGGCCCTGAGCTGGTGTCCAGGAAGGAGGCAGAGGGACACGTGACGTGACTTCAGAGCATGTCTGGACCAGGTAGGTGTGGCCTATTTTCCATGCGGTGGAATCAGGGAATAAGGAGTACTAGATGGGAAGCAGGATGATGGAGCAATTGAGGGCTTAAGACCTGGTTTTGCCACTTGGCTGGGGCCTTTTTGGGCAAGTTGACAGCCTGGTCAAGACGCCCATCCATTAGGTACCATGAGTGTCAAGGAAAACATCTGTGCCAAGTGCCTGGCAAGAGGATGGCAGAAAGCTGGCACACAGCTGATGCTCCAAGAAAGGAAGCTGTAACCATGAGACATCACTGACGATGAGAGGTGGTCACACTCGCCGGGACTCTCCTTCAGGTACTGTCGCCTGGGCGGCAGCTGCTCCCACCAGGCTGGACCCAGCCCTGGGGGCAAAGAGGGAGCCCAGAGACTGTGTGCTCCCCGGAAACTCACTCCAGGAAGAACCGCAGGACAACCCCAACAGCACGTGCTTGTTCACACTCAAAGCCAGGTGCTAATCCTCGGCCTGGTTATGACAAGAGGCACCATGGATAAGCAACGGGGTCACATCCCTGGGAAGCAGCTTGCAGGGAGGGGGCAGGTTGTGTGCAGGAGAGGTGACTCCAAGCCCGCAGTGAGCAGGGACAAACCTGCTCCAGGGCAGCTCTGCTCCTGGGAGGCGAAGCGCAGCTTCCTCAAAACACCATTTCTCTCAAGAGCATCCTTCGATGTCTGCCCAGACACAGCACGCTTCTGCACCACCTTCCAGGCCAAAGGAGCACATTCTTGTGAAATCTGTCTTGACCCTGTTCATCCCTGCGCCTATTCAGCTGCTGCCAGGAGCCAGATGCCACCTGTCTACACAAGGGACCAAACTTCAGACAGAGAAGTTTGTTTTGTCCCATAGCAACACCCCATTATTATTCCAGACCAGTGAGGGAAGTGAGGTCGGGACTTGTGGGTGGGGAGGCAGTGGCTCAGGCCCCCAAGCCATGGAAAACAGGATACGAACAGGACTTTAGTCTCTGAATTGCTCTAGCACAGCTGACCCCCTAAAGCTTTAATGGTCCTCACAGTTCGCTTCCACGGCTGCCAGCCAAGGACCTCAGGGTCCTCCCACAAAAGCACACACCCCCTAAAAAAGCCATCTGCAGGGAAGCTTTCTGAACCTGTGCATCAGCACCTCACGCCCTGTCTTGGAGGCAAAGGCACAAAAGATCTGCTCTGTGGACTGACCAACATACGATCCAGCTTTCAACAGGCATACTGATGTGATAAAACGGAAAATAAACATAGCTGATCATTAGGCAGGACTTTCAGGGGGAACAAAGAAATCCCTAAAGGCAAAGGATGTGACTCGCCAATATCTTTAGGGGTGCACGTGGTGAGCAGCAGGGCGACACAGGCAAGCCCCCTGGGTGAAGGCCGTGTGAACCCTCAGCTCCACGGCCCACCGTGATCAAGGCTGCTGTGCAGTGTTCATTCCACATGTGAAACTCAGGCCATGTTCCAAAGGGTGACTCTTCGCCTTTGGCAAAGAGACTGTGGCACAAGCTACCCTTGACCGTTGAGCAGCGCCAGGCCCACCTGGTTCACTTCGGGTCTCTGCTTCTCCCAGGACGCCCAGCCCAGCAGAACGGCCCCACAAAGGCCAGTGTGGAGTAAAGGAAAGCCGGAAAGGCACTCAAGCAGCAGCCCAAGCCAGGATTACAGGAAGGACCAGGAAAGCCCCTCAATTCTGTAAGACAAAGTCCTGATTTGTTCTGATTTGTTAATCAACGAATACTTAATAGGCTGCAGTTCAAGGCCTATAGGAACTCCTGAACCCCCAGACCTCCTATAGCAGCTGCTCCACCCAAACCCAGTGCAGTCCAGGACTGGAGGCCGCACTGCTGAGTTGAGGACAATCACACTGGGCCGAGCCCTACACGGACCAGGGTCACCCCTGGCAGGCTTACTGCAGCATCGAGGACAACTAGTGAAAATCACTGTGCACTGAAGAGGAACTCAGGCAGGAGGCTTTGCGCACTCAGATCTCCATCAGCACAGACGGACGCACAGTGGGATACTCTGCATCCACAGAAAAACAGCTCTCTGGACTCACACAACATGGATGGATCCTACGGGCACACAGTGCACCGTGACATCGAGATGAAACCAGCGTACTCATCTTTGGTGACAGAGACCCTGGGCCATACCCGCAGCATATGGAGGTTCCCAGGCTAGGGGTCAAATAAGAGCTGAAGCCACCGGCCCATACCACAGCCACAGCCACGCCAGATCCAAGCCGTGCCTGTGACCTACACCACAGCTCACGGCAACACCAGATCCTTAACCCACTGAGCGAGGCCAGGGATCGAACTGCATCCTCATGGATGCTAGTCAGATTCGTTTCCGCTGAGCCACGACAGGAGCTCCCAGGAAACTTCTTGAATACTGGAATGTTCCAAACCTACCTTGATGTGCATAGCCTTCATCCAGGTATGTCAACATATCAAATTTCATCAAGCTCCATGATGAAAGTTAGTGTACTTTGTCACCCACACGCACACTGAACTTTGCACAGGAGACTCTACAGTGTCAAGAGGGGCTGGGAACAGTTTTCTAAAAAGGCAACTGTTGCAGCCGTGAGGCATGGCAGACCTTCCTGGGTAAGCGTAGGAAAGGATCAGGTTGCAAGGTCAACCCAGGGACCCGGGGGAGGGTGACGAACTAAGAATTTACAGGGCTGGGCCAGGCAGGAGGGTCTGGGTGGCTTTCAAACTCTTTATACAGCCAAAGCTTTTTTGCTTCCCCCAAGTAAAATACTGCACTCATGCCCCAAAATACAGAGCAGATGCTCTGGTTGGGGGCGGTGAGAGGAGCCCATCCCCTTGGGCCCCTCTGCCAGCAAGCGTCTTTGCAGAGCCCCAGAGGAACATGGCCTTGGGGAGGGCAGAAGAGGTGGATGGTGGGGTGTGGGGCGATATACCCCTGAACCCCAGGAACCTGGGAAGCACTGAGTATAGGGGTCGGGGAAGAAGGCATCAAAGGTATCAGATGTCAAGCTGCAACAGTGGGTGCCCCGGTCTGTTACCCCCATCCTATGGGAAACACAGGCTACTCGGGTGGTTCTGGAAGAGGCAGCGTGTAGAAACAATGAGAGAGGCGCAGGAGCTGGCTTCAGTGAGCTCCAATGAGCTCTCAGCCGGCAATTTAGCACTGAGGAAACCAGAAGACACTATCAGCAACAGCAAGACCAACATGGGACTTAAATCGGCTCCCTTTGAACGTTCAAAGTTTCTCCTTGGTTCAGCTCATATTCTACCCTTCCCTCCCCTGGGCACGAGCAAGAGCGGGACAAGGCCCCTGACCCCTCGCAGAGACGCCCTGGGAATAAGTCAATTGATGAGTCCAGCTTTGGTCACCTTCCTCAAAAAGAGGTTCTTTTCTAAAGTACCATAACGGACCACCTGTGAACTACTGCTAGCAGGAAAATCCAGGTGTTGCTCATCTGCCTTCAACTCGAATACATTTACTCGGGTACCTGCTGCATGCAAAGCACTGTTCTTCACACTTTAGATGCTGGAGTTTTCCTTGGAGCATACTATTGAGAAATGCAGCACAGGGGAAAGTCCCCAGATGAGGAAGAGTGGAGACTGGAGCCCAGCTGTTTCTGGAAGCAAGGAGCCGAGAAGATGCTCCAACTCATCTCAGAGCGACCCTTGCAGGCGCGGTTTTGCTAACATCAGAGGACACATGGAAGTGATTTTTGGGTGCCCGAGCACCAGGGCTGGTCTTGCTTGTGGGGGCAGAATGGCCGGAATGCACTGGCAACCTCTGGTCTCAAGATGTGAAACCATGGATCTGGTGATCCTTTGACAAGAGAATGAAGGAGCCTAGCATCCACCCACCTCAATCTGCCCACGTGGGTCTGAGCCTCCATTGGACCATAAGCTGTTGAGGTGGGGATACTGTCTGTCTTGGTTACCTTTGGACCTCAGCCTGAACCCCATGCTTGGCACACAGGAGGTGCTCTGAATACATGAATGGATGGTGGCATCAGACTTTTGAGAACAACCAGGACTTCCCTTGAGGCCACACACCCAGAACCTGCTCCAGGGATGGAAGAAAAATAGAATCTCCTCCCCCAAAGCACCAGGCCTTGCCCTTCCGAGCTCTCCATGGAGGCGCCCAAGAGGGTCTGCCTCATTCTCCCGGGGTGAGTTGGGAACACTTGTGTGTGGACCTGGCCTGAGGGCTTGTCAGAGGAGGCGAAGCGGGAGCCGCCTCCACCAGGGGCCACAGGCGGTTTGTGGAGTCTGGAGCTGAAGTGCACAGGATCTCTGACCTGGGGCAACTTAGCAAAACCACTTGGATTTTCCAGTGTTCTCCTGTGTATAAGAGGGGGAGGGATGATGACAGAACCCATCTTGCAAGGTTGTGATGGGGATTAATGAATAATCTTTGCAATTGCAATGTTTTTAGAACAGTGTCTGTGTGTGTGTGTGTGTGTGTGTGTGTGTGTGTGTGTGTGTGGTTAAACAAATTTTAAGAAATACTTCTGAACACAACCTATACACAGAAGGCAGTGTCCAGCCTGGACCATCTCTATACTGCCAGTGTGTTCAGGGGCAGCCTCAGAGGACGGCTGCAGGGTGTGTGTTGGGTCTGAAAAGGGGCACATCACCTCCCATTGCTCCCCGGGTTCACAGTAGAGGAGAAATTTGCTGAGAGGCAGTGTGGAGCCAGTCAACACGTCAACAGCCAGCTGAACAAATGCAACACCCAGACTCCCGAGGCCCTTTTCACCCCCAAGTCATGGATGCCTCTGCTGTCATCATTCCAAGCTCCCCCTTGCTTGCGTCTAAAAGTCCAGGAGACTTCATGAGAAGAGGTCAGGTGCCTCTCCCTTTCCGCTGATTCTGGATGTAATTCACAAACATTAGAGCTTCTGACACCTTGAAGCAACCTTGAAGGGTCGCATCTCCCAATCCCTGACACTCTATCCCTTCCCTAAAACTGTAAGAACCCTCTACCTGAAATGTCATGGATCCTAGGAAATGGCTTGAACAACCCTTGCTAACGGGGGTGCCCCCAGGAAGGCCTGGAGGGCTTTCTGCTGCTCACAGGCCTAAGACCCAAGGAGGTGGGCAGCAGCACCATCCAAGCCCCCCAGACTGACACTCCCCACCTGGGTCCCCCAGGAAAGTCACCTCCAGATGCAACTTCCCAAATCAAGTCACCAAACCTGTTTAAACAGAGACATGCGCAGATACAAGCAAGCTGGAATCTTAAAAGGGTGTAGCTGCACACACAGGTGAGTCAAACCATGTCAGGCGGTTCTCAACTGGCCCACAGGAGGCAAGTGCCCAAGCACCCCACGGGGAGGGCCTGACCCAGGCCCCGGCCACCAGACGGAAGGGCGAGGCCAGGCAGCAACGACCTCAGCCAGAGATAAGATCTGGGGACCAGAGGAAACATGCGGACTGAAGGCACTGTCACCTCAGCACCATCTGTACCCACTGGAAAATCCCTGTGGAAAGCAGCTCCAGAACTCAATAAAAAATAAGAATACTAACAAAATAAGAATTCAGGAAAGAAACGGGCAGCTAAAAATAGACATACAAACAGCTAGCAAATATAAGAGTTTTCTATTCCCTAATAGCCCCAGAATATAAATTAGAACAATGGGGTAGCGTTTCATTTATCCAATTGAGAAAGAGTAAGGAAATACCTAGTGCGGGAAGGAGGGAGGGCGGGGTGGACAAGAAACTGAGTATTTGCATTTTCTGGAAGAAAATTCAGCAATATGTATGCAAAGCCTTAAAAATGTGCATACTTTTCACTTAGTAATTTCCCTTCTAGGAATCTGTCCTAAAGAAATAATAAAAGTCCTGCAGCGAATTAAGAGAATCAGTATTCTTTATAGTTCATATGATACACACACACATGCACACACACACAGCACACAAACATATTCTTTATGTTCTACATGTAATCTTCAAGTAAAAGATTTAAATGTAAAAATGTACACAGAATGGTTTATTCTAGAGAAAACTGGAAATGACCCAGATAGGGTTAGGTTAAGGTTTATACATAAGATGAAATACTATGCAGTCATTTCAAAAACATGTTTTCTAAAAATATTAACGACATGAGAAAACCCTTGGAATACACTGTTAAGTTGAAGGGGGGAAGCAGGCTACAGAATAATATACCTATAAATAGGACCCCGATTCTGTAAAACAAAGACATCTGTATGTAAACGTGCATGTAAAGGGGCTGGAGGACATGTGACAACACGCTGGGTGTGAAAATTACCCCTCTTCGTGCCTATTATGGTTTCTACGTTTTCCACAATGCTGTATTCTTTTAGAATCCAAAATGCCTCCAACATTATCTAAACAAAGCAGCAAAACCTGGGTTAAATCCTTCAGCAGTGTTATTCTCCCCCAAGCACGATGGACACAACAGTTCCTGGGGGTGTAAACAGAGTCCTCGGTCCCTGTCACCAGCACCGCGACAAGGACCGTAAGATGAGAAACATGGGGAAGAAGAGCTCAGGGGATGGAGAAGCTTCGGCCTGGGAAAGTCATCTGATGGTCTTCATAGGAGGGGGCCACAAAGATAGGGCAGGTTCTTAGAGAAAGCATTTCTGGTGGTGGAAAGCCGCACAGCCAGAGGCCCAGCGGCCAAGGGGAACACGGATGAGACCTGAGAGGTAAGGAAACTGGGATCACATGGACCTGGTTTAAGGCAGGGGCCTCCAGCTGGAGGGTGGGGCTTGGCGCTGAGATGGGGATAATCGTGCCTTCAGATTTTTCAGGCACAAGCAGATGCTGGCGGCACTGACAAGACACAGAGTTAAAGCCACTGCAGCACTCACAGCTAACCTGTGTGGCTTTCTGCCTTTCCTCAGACAAGTCATCTCCAATTACTCGGCCCCCCGTAAACCCCTGCCCCAGCACTGGCCTTCCTGCTGTCCCTCTGATGGGCCAAGACTTACACCCCCAGGCATGGGCACAGCCCTTGCCCCCTGAGGCCTCATCGGAAGAGGGACAGAAGTCAGAATGAGCATGAAATGACGGTCCCACCACCAGAACTGGGGCACGCTGCTGGCAGGGGGAGGAAGAGCTCAGCCACAGATCTTAAAGCAGAGTTGTCTGGAAAAGTGTGAGGGGCTGTATGATGGGGGAGAGGCACCAGGTCAACATAATGTCCCCAAGGCTTTGGAAACTGACTAGGTGTGGCACATGGCTAATGCCAAAAACTCTTATAGGATCAGAGATGATTTTTAGACCCGATATCCCGAAATGCCATAGAATACTGATCTGAGTGTTTTAATTCTTACAACTGTGGATGCTCTCAGTATTTTCTTTTTTTAATGGCTGCCCCAGCAGCATATAGAAGTTCCCAGGCCAGGGATCAAACTCTCGCTTCCGCAGTCCTGCAGCTGGATTCTTAACCCACTGCACCACAGTGGGAACTCTTGCTCTCAGTTTAAAAGTGCTTCCACATTCACTAGCTCATCTCATCCTAAGAGGTAAGCAGAACTGGTACAATGGCTATTTTACAGATGAAATAACTGAGGCTCAGAAAAGTCACATAACTTGCCTGAAAACTCACAAGGGTGGGTCGCAAAACCGGCCAGAATCAGCTCCTTGGCACTACTGTATCCAAATAGAAACCTAGGTGCGAGGTGCTACATTTAGACTGGATAAAGACATCACTGTTATCAAGTTTGCTTCCCATATTTTGAAAATAGCAGCTGGCATAAGACCCCCTGCAGAGATGGACTCCATGGTTGTAAGTATTAACTACGAAGGGGGTCAGTGGGAGGGCGTATACAGAGGGAAGAGCCACATGAACCCTCTGGACAAACAGTAAGACAAGCCCATTATCCAAAAGGGCAGGTGGCGATGGTGGTGTGTCTATAACCAGACAGCCCAGCAGGGCCCGGGCCCAGGCCCAGAGTGGCTCCCAAATTCAACCAAAAGTCTGGCTCTGCCACTCACCTCTGGGGGAGCATTCACTGCATCTGAACTTGAACCCAGGCTTGGGGCATGGTGCGATGCCCCTTCTCCACTGGGGAGCCAAGAAGGCCCACCCACTGGGCCACCAGAACACCCACAGCCCTCAGCTCCCAACGAGGGGCAAAGGCAGACTAGACTCTCCAGAACCCACTGGTCCACAGTGTCAACACTCCAGCACTGTAGGATAAGGCTTTGTGAGGGCCTTTCCTCCAGGGCTGTCCCTCTGGATAGACCCTCTGGTGTTGCATCTGGTCAGGCAACTGCAAGCCTCACGTGGCTACTGAGCACAGGGAACTCAGGAACAGTGTGTGATATTAACGCTCATCAACTCACACTTGGAATCAAATAGCCACTGTGAAAGGGCAGCAGAAGATACCCTTGAGATGGAAGTGCTCTGTATTGTGACTGCTGGGTCTCAGGAATGTGCACACTGACGAAAGTGCATGACCTAAAAACACTTGTGAACAAGTCTAATGAGGTCCTGGGTGTGACACTGTGTTATGAGATGTTACTTTTGGAGGAGTCTCTGTATTCTTTTTCACAACTGCCTGTTAATCTATGATGAGCTCAAAACAGAAAGTTAAAATGAAACACCACAGTGCTCAGTGGCTACTGGAGTGGACAATGAGCTTTAAAAGCCATATTCCCACTGAGCTAATGAAATGTCAATTATTTGGTGCTCCCACTCAAGCTTGTCGGTTCTTCCCTGTCCCACAACTCACAGCCGGCACATTTGATGCGGGTGTGGGGCGGCACTCCGGGGCTAAAAAAGGAGACGAGCGTTGGGCAAGGGTCACAGAATTAGCAATCGGGATAACCGGACATGAGGATTTCATAAAAACTCGATTTCAACGAGATGGTGAGGAAATTCCGCAACTCATTGCGGCGAGGTTCCTGCGGAGATAACCCGCGCCCCCTTCACCAATTCTCGGAGGAAACCCTGCGAATCCCGCACCAAAGGACCCCCGCCTCCCCCTTTGCTGGTAGGGGTTAGCCCAGGCGGGGGACCGCTGGGCTTGTCTTCCCAGGGACCGGGCCAGGGCAAACAAGCCCCAGGACTCGAGCGTGCGCGGAGTCGGTCGGAGCCCTCTCTCCTTCTCCCACCACTCAGGCTCCTCTGCCTTGCTTTACCGAGGTGCGGGGAGTGCAGAGAGAAAGGGCAGGAACCGGCTCTCAGGCAGCAGTAAGCTGGAGGGGCCCCTCCTCCAGGACCCTAAACAACTGCGGCTCCTCCTCTGCGGCGGGGACCCCCGAGACCCTCGCAGACAAAAGCGTCTGTAGCGAAGGAGCCGCCTCCGCAAAAGGCAGAAGCGCCAGATCCTATCAGCCAATTATCCAAATACGTACAGCCATCCGCAAGTTCGGGCAAGCTTGGGCCAGGGCGCGGGCAGCGGGAGGGGCCGCCGGTCTCGCGCGCCGGGGGAATCTGGGCCTGGGGCTCGCCGGGAGGCTGAGGGGCTGGTACGCAGGGCGGGGCCGGGGTCTGGGGGTTCAGTCCGGGGGTCGGGCATCAGCAGCCTGTCTCCCCCTCGCGGGTCCCGAGACTCCTCCTCAGCGAGGGAGGCGGCGCGGTCAGGGCCCTCCCCTCGCCCCGGCCCCCGAGGCCCCTCCGCGGCCCCGAATCCGAGCAGCCTCGGGTAGCCCCGGAAACGTCGCCCCTCCACCGTGCGGCGCGCCGGGTCGCCGCTGGCTTGTGGAACAAAAGAGCCGCTCCCGCGAAGGGTCCGGCGGCCGCGCGGCCCTCAGAGCTCCACGGCTCCAGCTGGACCCTATCGGGCTGCCGGGCTTTGTGCGCGCGCAGGGGGGCGGGAAGGACTGCGGGACCCCGACACATTCCACAGACCGCGCCGCGCTCCAAAGTTGTCGCCGGCGCCAGTCCCTCTCGCACCGCCCAGTCCCCTGCGGGGCGCCCATTCATTCGCAGGGGGGTACGCAGACCGCCGGACCCCGGCTCACCTTGCTCTTGACTTCCACCGCGCTGCAGTCGTAGAAGCGCAGGGTCTGAGACTTGTGGAAACTCCGGTTCATGATTCCGGCTCCGCTTAACCTCGTCTTCGCCCTCGCTCCTCGCTACGAGGGCTGCAGAAGGACCCTGGATGCGGCGACCCTCGCCGCGGCCCCGGCCCGGGCCCGGGCCCGCGCTTGCTCGGCGGCCGGGCAGCTGGAGTGCAGCAGCCCGAGCAGGGCTGGCCGCGCGCCTTGGGGACTCCAGGGGCCGCGCGCGGGAGGAGCGGGGGACGCTAGCGCGCGCCGCCCCGAAAACCCGCCCCCAGAGCCCCTAGGACCCAGGTCCCGCCCCGCGCCGGGAGGATCCACCGCCAGTCCCCGCCCCTCCCTGAGAGGACAGGGTCCCATGCCCCGCCCACTGCACCGAGAACCCGCCCCGCGCCCGGAGGACCCGCCTCACAAGCCCTGAGGACCCACGTCCTGCCCCGCGTCCCGAGGACGGGTTCCTGGAGGAACGCCCTAAGGATCCACCCTCGAGGACTCGCCCCGTGTTCCGAAGACTCAGCCCCCTCACGCCCCAGGCACGGCTCACTGACCCGCCCTTCCTCCTCCCTCCCTCGAGTTCCCGCCCCCCCAACCCGCCTCCAATCCCCGCCCCATGCCCCGAGGACCCTCCCCCCAAGCCCCGCCCGGCGGACCCGCCCCCTAAAACGCGCTCACGGGTAGGTGCGCGCTCCAAACCCAGGAGCCAGGAGGAGCAGCAACGCCTCCCGCCCCCACCCAGGCGCCTCGTTCCCACCGAGCAGTCCGCACAAGGTTTTGCTTGCTTCCACCTGTTGGCCTGGGACGGAGACTGATCTTGGCTGATTTTTGGATGACACGGGAATCATCGGAGGCCTGACCCCCTTGGGCACACCTGTCCGCACTAGTTACCAGGTGGTAGACGGTCTGGGCGAAGGTTCTGTGGGGAGGCAAACTCCTAAGGCATAGTCTAACACAGGCCAAAGTGAAAGGTATGGAGAGAGTCAGAAACACCTCTAGGACTGATGAGAAGGAAGAGTTCTACCAGCGCTGGTAGGAAAAAGAACATGTTGGGAGAAAGATGACATCGATTGTTAGCAATGTCATGAGTACTTATTATCTAGAGAGTTCTGGAAGCGGGACTGCCAAAACCCAAATCCTCACCCTCCCAGTGAATAATGAAGCTAAGAAGAAAGGACAAATAGGTGTTTAAAATTATTATAAAGTTATAAAGTATGCTATACGAGTTTACAATCCAATTTTAGTTGATTATATCATTTTTCTTGGTGTAAATTCGTAGGAGGAAAAATTAAAAGAAATATAAACATGCTAATTATTATACAGAGGAGTGTATTAAACTTGTGATTTTAAATGTAATCAAGAGGAAAGCTAAGACAAAAATATAACCCTTGTATATTTTCAGAACATTATGTATATAAATATGTATATAGAGAGAAAGGGCATTAAACTAATACAAACACGTGAAATGTTTATTAAATTCTGTAGGCAGAAAAAAGTAGTATAAGACACAGGAGCTGAGAGTGTCTACCTCTGCGTTGTCTACAAATGTGAATGAGATAAAACACCTATTTTAGGGCTTTTGGATTTGTGTGTGTGTGTGTGTGTGTTTTTTTTTAAGGCCACACCCGTGGCATGTGGAAGTTCCCAGGCTAGGGGTCAAATTGGAGCTACAGCTGCCAGCATAACCACAGCCACAGCCACTCCAGATCTGAGCTGCACCTGTGACTTACACCACAGCTCAGGGCAATGCCGGATCCTTAATCCACTTAGCAAGGCCAGGGATTGAACCTGCATCCTCATGGTTCCTAGTTGGGTTCGTTAACCACTGAGCCACGAAGGAAACTCCAGGCTTTTGCATTTTATTACTTAGTAATATCCAGTTGAAAACAGTAAACAAGAGCTATAACTACAACAAAATGACATAGAAAGGATGAAATTTAAAATATCAGTAAAGGGAGAAAACAGGGTTCTTAATTTAAGATTATGTTGCTTTAGGGTCAAAGGCATTACCCCATTTAATGAAAATGGGCCTTTGTAATCAAAAATAGTATGCCAACATGAAGAGCTAATAAAGGTGAACACTATATGGATCAGCTTTCACAAAATAAAATTGCAGGAAACAGTGTGAAATTTAATAATGTACCTTTGGTAAAATGCATAGTATTAGGTAAAGAATAGTAAACTCAGTAATTTGGATTTATATAAATATTGAATTCTGTGCTTGAATACAGACAATGGTCCTTTTGAAGTTTTCAAAACTTTTCAAAATTTTCATAGAACATCCACAAGATGACTGTGTATTGGGACATATGTTAGGACAGGACCGTATATTATGGCCCAAGTGCCAGCCAAATCTGCTCTGCTGCCTGATTTTGTGAATGAAGTTTTATTGGGACACAGCCATACTCACTCTTTCATGTCTGTGGCTGGCTTTGTGCTCTAGTTGCAAAGCTGAATACTTGAGAGGGAGACACAAACTCAAAAACGTTTGCTATCTTGCTCATTATACAAAATGTTTGCTAGAGTTCCTGTTGTGGCTCAGTGGTATTGAAATTGACTAGTATGCATGAGGATGTGTGTTTGATCTCTGGCCTCACTCAGTGGGTTAAGGATCCAGCGTTGCTCTGAGCTATGGTGTAGGTCGCAGATATGGCTTGGATCTGGCCTTGCTGTGGCGGTGTGTGTAGGCTGGAAGCTACAACTCCGATTTGACCTCTAGTCTGGGAACATCCATATGCGGCAGATGCGGCCCTAAAAGGACAAAAAAAAAGTTCGCTGATTCCCTAAATTAGTTCATGAACACTAATAATTCCAAAGTACAAAGAACATAAATATATATGTAGATAAGATACTGATATATATGTGATCACAAGGTATTAAAAATGGAAATGAAATAAAAAATTAAGAAATAACCACAACAAAAATCTCTGCCATCTAAGAGATAATTTTATAAACCCAGACTTTTATGAAAATATACAAACCTTGAATAAATGAATAAATAAAAATTAAAATAGTTAAGGTAATAGTGAAAAACCATAGATCGGGCATATATGATATGGTTCAAGCAGTGCTCAGAGGAAAATTTTGTAGTCATAAGTAATTATGCTAATAGATAAATGAGAACAAAAATAAATTAATTAAAAGAGTTCCCTTGTGGCACAGTGGGTTAAGGATCTGGTGTTGTCACTGCTGCCGCTCCAGTTACTGCTGTGGTGCAGGTTTGATCCCTGGCCTGGGAACTTTCACATCCTGTGGGCATGGCCAAAAAGAAAAAAAATGAATTAATTATCAAATTGAAAAATTTTTAAATAACAATAAATTAACATCGTTGGATGGGAAGTAGAAAGATTAAATTAGGAAAGAATAATAAAATCAATAAATAAAATGCAGGTGGTAGCTTTTTGGAAAAACAAATAAATATTAGGTAAACTAACCAATTAAAAATTATTATAGGGGGTTCCTGTTGTGGCTCAGGGGTTAATGAATCCGACTAGGAACCATGAGGTTGAGGGTTCGATCCCTGACCTCGCTCAGTGGGTTAAGGATCCAGCGTTGCCGTGAGCTGTGGTGTAGGTTGCAGACGCGGCTCGGATCCCGCGTTGCTGTGGCTGTGGCAAAGGCTGGCGGCTACAGCTCCTGTTAGACCCCTAGCCTGGGAACCTCCATATGGCGTGGGTGCGGCTCTACATAAAGGCAAAAAGACAAAAAAAAAAAAAGTAAAAAATCACCTGTAATTACACTATTCAGCAGTCGATTCTTTTACCTTTTAGAAATATTTTATGTTTCTTTTTCTACACATATATTAATATATTTTTAAAGTTTTTTATTGTGCTGTCTAAACAGTTTTAACAGTCTTATGTTATATAAAAACAGTCTTATGTTATATAAAAACCTTTTCATTAAATGTTCTTAGAAAATATAGTTTTCAGTAGCTACATGTATGAATATAGGTTTAATTTTTAATCATTCCATTATTGGATATTTAGGATATTTCCAATATTTAGGTTTTATATAATGCTATGTTTCTTGAATTCACTTATTTCTGATTATTTCATTAGAATCAACTCCTAAAAATGGAATGACTAGGCCATAAAGTACACATATCTCTAAACCCTTCAATACATATTGCTGACTTGCTATAGCCAAAATTTAATTTTCCTTTCCTTTTACTAAATGTGCTATTACATGCCAGGGACTATGATCACAGAGGCAGTGACTTACGGTGCCTGCCCTTAAGAGAGATACCAGACTGGCCAGTGGTCCAGTCATGTACACAGAACCAAAACAAGGTACGAGTGAAGTAAGCCAGCAAACAGAAATGCCGAGGGTCCCAGAGTGTCAGGAGAAAACTGTTCCTGACAGAAGGGTGAGGGTGTCCACTGGTCTGAAAGCTAGAAAGGACCTGCTACATTGGTTTGACATCTCTGAAAATTTTAATTAATTCCAGGTAGAACAAAAACAAAAAAATGTCGATGAGATACGGCCAGTGGGAGAGCAAAGTGTACAGAGGTGCTGACTTTCTCTCAAAGGGAAACTTCCAAAACTCAATGTGGGTCTTTGGCCCCGAGGACTCGCAGGTAACTGCTGACAGCGGGCTCCCTTAGCCTGTGTGGGTAGGAGAGTCTCACGGCGTGCTCGTGGTGAGCTCCCACCCAGACACTTTAAGAAGAGGGGAAAGAGGCTGAGGGGGCATGAGCAGTAACTCCCAGGGCAGAGGAGAGGGAGGAAGGGCTGGAAGCTACAGAATTCCAGGCTTATGGAGGAGAGATCATCTGTCATGCCTGTGGCACATGTGCTTGGAGGCTGGCAACACGTGTCCCCGTGGCCCCTGGTAGCACTCCCCCAGCCCGCTGTAGCAGAATCTGCACGTGAAAAGGCCCCCTGCTCCTTTCTCAGCCATCTCATCACATCCACTGCCAGCCGATTGTTGGGAGGGAAGGCTGGAGAGCTGACTGGTTCCTGGTAGAGCCTGGTTTCCAGCCAAGACTTGAAGAAGCATGATTCTTTAGGGCTTCAAGCCTGGGGGTGGTTTGGGTGTGGACAGAATAACTTGCCTAACAGAGACTTCAGGTGGAAACGTTTCTTCAAAGTCCAGAAACACGATCGAAAATCTCTCCACATGTCCTGACACACATCTTTGGGGTCACAGAGCCTTGGGACCTGTTGGGGGTTCTCTGTGGTTGGCAGGTGCATGCTTGCTCCTCAGGTCAGACACACGAGGCTGACTGCTGTTCTGGTAGTTATCTCTGAGTTAGCAGCCTCAGTAAAGGATTCCGAGGTGTAAATGAGACTGAATGAGTAGACTCTTAGCAGATGGGTTGGGAGTTTGGGGAGACCTTATATTCCCATTGTGTGTCCTGCAGGCATCCGGCGAAGGACCTAAATCTAGGTGAACTTGGACAAGTCACTTAACTGAGCCTCAGCTTTATGCGTGAAGTGGCCGGAGCAGTGCTTCCCTTGCCCACTTCATGGTGATATCCTGGCAACAAAAGACACCAGATGCAGCCCCACTTTGAAATCTTTAAAGAGCACTGCCAGTAAAGTGGCTGGAGGCTGCACCTTTCCAGCAGTGCCTCCCTGGTCTGGGGTGGAGAGGGTGTCAGGAGTGAGCACCCCTTACAGATGTGCCCGGCCAGAGATGTCCCTTCACAGAGGCCCTGGGCTGCAGAGGTCCACACTTGGCACACATACAGGGCTAGTGGCTGGTTTCAGTTTCAGACAGAGACTGAGAAGGAAAATAACAAGCGGTAAGGGCATGATACCCCTAAAATCTTTGGCCTTAAGTAATCCATCCAAAACTGGTACCGAAGCACCCCAGTATCAAAAAGGAAACATGCTACAGACCCAGGAAAAAGTGTTCCTTAAAAGGCCTGGGTTTGCCTCTCTGTCCGCAGTATTTAAACAGAAATAACAGTAGACTTAAAATCTTAAACTTCTGCATACAAGGGGACCAAAGACATTTTTATCAGAAAGAAAAGGAATTCAATAATGAAAACAGAGAGACAAATTGTTTCTAAGACCCTGATAATAGAGAGGAGAAATAGCAACCTCATGAGAGTTGCTGAGTCAGCAGTTAAGATTTTTAGCTGCCAAATGTGCTGGAGAAGGAACCCCAGCCAGTACCCCCACCCCCTGCCCCGGGGATGCCTGGCTGGGAGATAAGCCCTGCATGCACGGTGGCCCCAGGGCTGGCCAGAGCAGCAGGGTAAGTGCAGGGGTTCCTGAGCTGTGCAATTTTACCCTCTGTCCTCAGGGACCCAATGTCTGGAGAGTGGGCTAGTAGCAAGTGGAGGCCAGGGATGCTGCTAAACACACTGCAATGCACAGGCCAGTCAGTCTCCATCACAAAGAATGATCCAGCCCAGAATGTCAGCAGTGCCAAGTGTGAGAAATCTGTAGATACTGGCCTCCAGGGTTAGCCCATCCATCTCTTGCCCACAAAGGGGGGTTGGGGGTGGATGGTCCTTTCCTCTAGCTTGGTCAAATTTTAGGTCCTTTTGTTGTCCACTGTTCATGAGTGACATGGAGCTCTGGCCTCAGGAGTCAGGAATGGAGGGCCTCATTAGCTCCCCAAATTTTACTGACTCAGGCTGCCCCTTATCCTCACACCCTGTTCTCTGTTGTGGAGAAGGATCTGAAAAGTCAGGGGGAATGGCAGCTGGATTTTGTGCTAGCAGGCTTGGTTTTGGTTTCACTGGTAATGTCTAATGTGATATTTGAGGTAGAAAGAGACAAATTAGACCAGTTAGTAGTGAGGTGGTGGCCGCTCTGTGGAGCACCCTTGATTTACCCCTCCAGGGTGAATTGATAAGTAGCAGAGGCCTGATGAAGACACAGCCTCACACCTGCTCCAAGGCCTGGACCTTTCAGAGTTTACTCTTCAGAAGGGTTAGCCACAGATACCCCTCTCCCCCAGACCCTCAGCCCACTGCCAACCCTGCACTGGGAGATGTAGAGGTGTTTGAGATGTGTTGTCCACTCCAGACCAAACTTGAAGTCAAAGGGGCTCAGCCTGAGGCCAAAAGATCCATCAGTAGGTTAATGGCAGTTATCTCTTGGGGTTGAATCAAGGGATTTTCTGCATTTAAAAAATATCTGCTCTAAGCATGTATTTCTGTGATCAAAAACCTATTAAAGCGGGACTTCCCATTGTGGCTCAGCGGAAACAAATCTGGCTAGTATTCATGAGGATGCAGGCTCAATTCCTGGCCTTGCTCAGTGGGTTAAGGATCCAGTGTGGCCATAAGATGTGATGTAGGTCGTAGACACGGCTCAGATCTGGTGTTGCTGTGGCTGTGGCGTAGGCCAGTGGCTACAGCTCTGATTCGACCCCTAGCCTGGGAACCTCCATGTGCTGCAGGCGCAACCCTAAAAAGACAAAAAACAAAACAAAACAAAAAAACCCAAAAAACAAAAAGAAAAAGAAAACCCTATTAAAGTGGAAGCTCAGTGGAGACATGAAGCTTTGAAAAGGGTCTTACCTGACTCTGAACCGACCTGTGTGCCTAAATGCACACGAAGTTGGGGGCTTGGTCAGCAGCAGTGACCTCCTAAAATGACTGCCTGCCTATATAGCCTTTGTGCTTCTGGCTTGGAGACTTGAGCTCTGTGACTCTTGGGTTCCTCATCTGTGGTGGAAAAGGGCAGATACATTTCACAAATGTCCAAAATTACCTTCGGAGAATTGCACCACTGGGCATGGACACATGCTGGACAAAGGATGGTGCTGGTGTCTGCCCCTCACAGCTAAATCTCGAAAACTCAAAGCAAAGCTGTTTTATACTTTTCTTCACTTCTGAAGACATTGGCCGGCATTTGGCCTTGGTCCAGAGTGCAAGACTTCAATTTTTGACTGGAGTCCTTATATTGCTTGGGACTTGGTCAAAGTTTGCACTTGAGTGGAGGTCAGGACTTTTGAGAGGTTACACACTTTCTTCCTTTGCAGCCACAACCCTCATGTTCTTTCCCAAGCTCTACCCTCTCCTCCTTTTCCAGTGAGGCAGCTGCTTCCTCATCTTCTATAACCTGGGCTCTCCCAGCTGCCTTCAGTTTTTCATCTTCTCATAGCTGGTTAAAAGCCTGCCAGGGGTTGTTTTTCAGATCGACTTGAAGATACTTGCCCATGTGGATTAGTTAAGAGACTGTGGGTCTCGAAGGGGTTTATGTGAGGATCCAGCAGTCTCTTGGAACCTGCAGCCACTGTAACTGGAACCAGATGTTTGCGGCAGGTGAGCCACAGGTGAAGGACATCTGGGTCTCATCGTGTGTGAGTCGGGATCTGTTACTCCACCTCTCTGCCTCAAGCCTTCCTCTGTGAAATGGAGGGAACAATGATAACGCCCCTCACAACGCTGTCATGAAGATTAGTGCGCGAATCACCGAGCAGTCAGAAAAGCCTCTCACACGAGGAAGCACCCATGTGTGTGCCGTTACTATAGCTTTCTGGCTTCATTTTTCTCCACCAACTCCTTCCTCAGTGGGAAGGCAGGGAGGGGTATGTGAGGGAGGGAGAAGATGGGAAAAAGGAGGCAGAAGGAGGTCCATGTGTTAAGGGTTTTTGCCACTCATGCATGGGTGGGCCTTGGGTCAGAACTTGGAGTTTTATACCAGGGTACGTGAGCAAAGGGCTGTGGCCAGGAATAGAGTATTTAGTGACCATAGGTCTGGACAGAGCCAAAAGACATCATGGTTCTGCTACCTCCCAGCTGCAAAAGCTCAAGGCAGTATTTTACCCCTTCTGGGTCCCTCAGAAATTGGGGAGGGGCCAAAGGGGACAAAGTTTGTTATGCCAGATGAATAAGTTCTGGAGATCTTCTGTACATTATGGTGCATGTAGTTAACAATACTGTGTTGTGTACATAAAATTCACTAAGAGGATGGACCCTATGTTAAATGTGCTTAGCATACACACAAATGGTGATGATAACAGTAGTAATAAATAAATGAATGAACAAATAAATAGGAGGAAACTTTTGGGAGTGATAGATATATTTATGATGTAGATTGTGGTAATGTGTGTAAACCTATCTCCAAACTCATCAAGTTGCATACATTAACCAAGTACAGCTTTCTGTATGTCAATCATAGCTTCATAAAGTGGTTTTTTAGAAAAATAAAATAGGAGCGAATACAAGCACCCAACCAAAGCACTGAACACATTGTCACAGTAAATATGCAAATAAATGTAATTATGGGTTAACCTTAGCTCAGGAATGGGAGTTGGTCCCATAGGTACCTGGCAGGTGGTGTCTGTGGCCAGCTGTTGCTATGCTTGGCTCAGCACTGCTTCTGCTAAGAACAGGGACTAGCCCAGACAGGGAGACTAGCTCCAGATGACATGCCCATGACAGTCAGAGAAGTGGGCTGCTTGCAGACACTTTGTTTTGGATACTTCCCCTTACTTAACCTTTAAGTCCTATAGGAAGCTGGGTTTGCAGTTTTCTGAAGACACTTTGCAGTGTGCAGACTGTTTTGCCTCTGTTCCCCATCCTTGTGTCTGGAGATAAAGGTGGGAAAATAGTACCCTGTGGAAGCAACAATAATAAACATCAGGCATGCTCACGCTAAGGTGCCTCTGACTTCAAAGAAACAGCAAACTACACACCTCATCTTATACCCAGCCCTCTTTAAGGACACATCTATGTACATAAAAGGAAGTTGTACTGACATAAATCTCATTACTGAACATTTGCTTTGTGGAAGACATCCTGGGGTAAAAGTCCCTAAGAAAATGTGTTTTTTTAGAAGATCAAAAATGCATTGAGTGTAAATGCAAAGTATGTTTTATGGATAAAGACTTAAAAAAAAAATCACTGATGGTGAAATAAGCAGACTGTACAGCTCAGATTCTGGCTTCATCTGCATCACTGCCCTGAGGGGCCTGCTGGAAGGATCCCAGAGGGCTGGCTAGCTGGATGCAGCTTACAGCCTTGGGTGCTCCGACTGGGAGGATGCTGGGCAATCCCTGGTGTCCTGGGTTCTGCAAGGCCTGAGGTGGCTGAGGAGGCATTCAGGTGGGAGGTAGGTGCGGGCAGAGTTTTGCTCAGAGCTTTCTCCGTGGTCTGCGGTAGAGGGGGAACAGAAGGCCAGAGCAGGCCTGGGTGAACCCGAGGTGCTAGCTGAATGTCTTGAGCTGGGGTAGCAGTTGCCTTTTCCTGGTGCCTAGTTGTCTCCTCAGCATCCCCTGCTGATCATTTTCTGTAGCTCTTCAAGGAAACAACTGTGTCCTCCTGGAGCCTCCCCATCCCTACCCCTGGTCTGGCCAAAGCTGCACACCCCCAGAACTTCTGCTGACTTAGCTATTCCCCTGAATGTTCCCTGTTACACTGCCTTGTCATTTTATATCTCTCTAGCTGTCCTTTCCTCTAGACATAGTTTTCCCTTGGGGCTGCCTGGCTGTCAGACAGGTAGATGAATGGATCCTGGACCTGTTGAGTTGGAATAGGACAGGCAGGGCAAACTTTTTCTCTCCGTGTGTCCCCAGCCTCAGTGGAGTAAAGAGCTTGGGATAAGTTGGGTGTGGGATTTGTAAGTGCTTCCAGATGAAAGTTGTTCTATGAGAGTAGATTCTGCCTGATATTATCTAATCACACAACATGGCCATTACTGTGTGGCAGAGGCATTTAGTCTTACAGTAAATCCTTGCAAATAGGTACACCCACAAATATTAAATTACCAAGGAACTTCCAAAATAACTGGATAATTCCTAGTGAGAAATCATTTTGTCTTTAACTACAAAGTTGTTCTAATGGTGATTATGTAAAATTAGAGGGCAAAGCAAAGACACAGAGGAATCACTCCAAGAAATGTCGTTCCAGACACAAATCATAGTTGGTAAATCAAACTGGTATGGAGTATAGATCTGAACCACCTGTGAACAAGATAACTAACTATCCTTTTTTATGGACTCTTGTGGGAGCAGGAATTGGAATCCTCTCTCTTTCTTTCTCTCTCTTTTTTTTTTTTTTTTTTTTTTTTTTTTTGCTTTTTAGGGCTGTACATGTGGCATATGGAAGTTCCCTAGGGACTGAATCAGAGCTATGGCTGCTGGCCTACACCACAGCCACAGCAACGTGACATCTGAGCCACATCTGTGACCTACACCACAGCTCATGGCAACACCGGATTCTTAACCACTGAGTGAGGCCAGGGATCAAACCTGGTCCTCATGGATACTAGTTGGCTTCGTTTCTGCTGAGCCACAGTGGGAACTTCCCTGAATCCACTCTTGACAGAGGAGGACTGATCCTGCTCAAGCCTCCATGAACCAGACAGTAAGAGATCTGACGGCCAGTCCTGCAGCCAAGCTCCAGTCCAGCATATGAGGGGAAGAAGTGTCTAGGGTGACGGGTAAGGAAAGGTTGGGCTCCATTCTGAAAGTCGTTTCCTGATGCTGTGGGAAACGTAGGCAACATACCCAAACGTGTCTTTTATCTGCCACAAAATACTTAAAGTGATTTTTTGTAGGTATATTGTATTTTAAGTGATATGACTATAAGTATTTATTTAAAAGAGCCATTGCTGCCAATGAATCACTGAACATGTTTATAGTAATTTGTCACCAAGACTTTAATCTGTAGAGATGGCAGTTAAGTGAAAAAAAAAAAAAAAGGTATGGGGCTCTTTGAACATCTGTTACAGACATATGTTTCCTAAGAAAACATTCTCTAGAATATGTTCTGGTCTAGACAATAAAAAGAATTACTGTAATATTTGAATCAGTTGCTGCTACATTTACAATGCATTCTAACATTTTCTGGAGGAGAAGTAATGAGATAATTTCAGATGAAATAAGCAAATGGCATAGGAAAGCTTTTCCACTCAATCATCTTATTATTTCCTTTAAAGTTTCTTTCCACGTTTTAATCTTCACCTGTTCCAAAAGGACCTTTTTGCCTTTTTTTGTCTTTTTTTAAGGGCTTCACCCTTGGCATGGGGAAGTTCCCAGGCTAGGGGTTGGATCAGAGCTGTAGCTGCAGGCCTCTACCACAGCCATAGCAATCCCAGATTCTTAGTCAGGCCAGGGATTGAACCTGCGTCCTCATGGATACTAGTCAGGTTCATTACTGCTGAGCAACAACGGGAACTCCTGTTTTTGCCTATGTAATGAGATTATGTCTTGAAACCTATTGGCAACGCTCTTCTTACACACAAACTGACTTATCTGCAGCAATAGACATTAAATGCAGCACACTTAGCCTGAACTGAGTAAATGCCCTGCATTCTACAACCATGTGAGATTCATTTTTTGCATCTGTTTGAATCCTGCAAAGTGGCTGCTTTTGAGGCTCTTGGACCAGCTCCTTTTCAGAAATCTCCATCTCATGGGTGACATCCACCCAGGGGCTTACGCTGACGCTGTCACCCTTACCAGCCCCTGAGAGCTAAAGGGTCTTGCCTCAATTTACCTCCGTGTTTTTTTATCAAACACCTGGTATTTGACAGAGATATTTTGCAGCTGTGCTTTGAGAAATATGCAGGGCTCAACTGCCCCAAAATGGCTTTGATGACCACAGGAAATCACCTCTGCAAGTGAGACCTGGAGGTGTCCAAAAGTTACCATTGCTTCATTACCATGGTTGGATCTCTGCCCCAAGAAAGGATTTGTACTCTGCTGGGCACAGTTCTTCCATGTGCAATGAAGCTTTGAAGCCTGTACATGCCCCAGCTTCCCCCAGCTTCCCCTGGAAATCCTCACTCCTGTCCAAGAGCCCTGGTAGGAAGTCTGCCTCCAACCCCTTAAAATTCTCTTACTCCCTCCCCTGTGGGGAGAAGGTGCTTTTAGAGAACTACCTCTCCACTCTCCATTCCTTGGTCAATGAATAAAATTCCTGCTATGCTTTACCCAACTGGGTTTCGTTTGGTTGGCATCTGCAACTCCAAGCAAAGGACCCACTGAGGGGTCATTGACCTACTGGAGATCAGTAACAGACCCAGGCATTTTCATGAGCATCTTGTCTTTCTTATCAAAGCTCTGTTTTGTCCACCTCTGTAACTGAGCAGGACCCTCTGGGGTCTTCCTGGGACAGGCCCTGCCCCCAAATCCTCTGCTCTAGCTCCTCTCTGAAGTACCTAGGTAACAGTATCTGATGCACTTTTCCTGAGTTGTTTTACAAATATGAACCCCCCACAACCAAATGAAAGATATTAACTACCTGATGACCCTGAGCACACAGTCCCAGGCATTCTGGAGCCTAAGGACTGATAATGTTAACCCCTGTGACACCACCCTGTTTCTTCACCATTAGCCAGTCTGAGAATTGTGCATGAGCTGATCACTCACCCTGCGAGCCCCTCCCTCATCTGGCTTTTAAAAATGCTTTACGAAAACCGAAAACCGAGGAGTTCGGGGTATTTGGGGGCATAAGCCACCAGTCTCATTGCATGATGCTGCAATAAACATTTCATTGCTCCAAACTCTGACATTTAGATTTGTTTGGCCTCACTGTGCAGCACGCACGCAAACTTGCACTAACCTCTCCTGTGTAAATCTCTTATCTACCCACTGTCACCGCTGTATTTCAGACCACCAGTTTCTTTTGCCCAGACTACTCAGTAGCCTCCTAACCAATATCCGCTAATCCACTCTTGCCCCATCCATCACACACATACAATCCATTTTCCCCACAAGCATCCCAGGGATGTTTATGCTCTCCATATGAGCCTTCCTTTTAATTGTCAATTGTACCCTGAGCCTCAGTGTCTCTGCATTTGCTACTCCATGTCCTAAAAGGCTCTGGCCTCCCTCAGCCATGCCAGTTCGTATATAGCTGTTGAAAATTGTTGAAGCTGGGAGATCAGTACATAGAGGTTTACTACATTATTCTTTGATATGTTTGAAATTTTTTTTTAAATTTGAGATAAACAACAACAACAAAACAAAGAAGCCACAAAAACCCTGAACCTGCTCTCCTTAATTACTCTGAACTCTCAGGTGGCTGAACCTCCCTATACATCATTTTCACAGACCCTATGCACCTTTGAAGATGTTATAATAATCATAATCTAAATAATTATTTTAATTATCATATGGTTCCATCTATGTATCATTTCTGTCTTCTTGATCTTTATATCCTTAGCATTATCACTGTATCTTCCACATTCCAAGAACTCAAATAAATATTTGATATGAAGGAATAAATGAACTGATAATTATTAAATAGAAATAACTTGCCTGAGGTTGTGAAGCTAGTATGTGTTTAGGGGTTGAACTCATGTGTGACACCAAGGTCCGTGTTTTGTCCATTATGCGATTTATAACAGTATAATTATGAGGAATTAATAATAGAAAAAATAGACATTAATCCTGACACTCAGCATGACCTAACCCTGAATCTAAACATTCTCTGACTCCAACATTGACCCTCATTTTGATGCTGACACTCACATGTACCTTGAACCTGAACTTTGCCCTGATCCACATTTATTGTAGTCGTGAACTTCATCCTAATCCTGATTCTCACCTTTGACCCAGAGCCTAACATTGGCCCTGAACATGACACTGAAACTAACCTGAACTTGACCCATGACCCTAACACCAGGACAGTGACCCCAGCCATCACTATAACTCGGTCCCTAACACCAGTACTGACCATTACTCTGACCCTCACGCTTGATCGTACCCTCACCCTGACACTGACCTACACCTAACCTCGATCCTCATTTCACCCAACCCTAACCCTGACCCTAATCCTTAGCCTTCTCATAAACTGATGTTCATAGATCCTAATATTGACTTTCATCTTTCCCTTTATGCTAACCTAAGACTGGCTGGAGACTTGACCATGACTCTGACCCTAAATATACCTGACCTTGACCCTATGCTGACCTGAATAGTAGCCCTCAAAAAACATGTTCAATCACTCACTCTAGTATCAGTGAATATGACCTTATTTGGAAGTAGGACCTTTGCAGAATTGAGTTAAGGACCTCAAGATGAAGTGTAATAAACACTGTTTCATTGTGGATGGAGAAGGTACTAGTTTGTTTGGTGATACATGTTAAAAGACAGAAGAAGGGGAAAAAAAAGACTTGGAGGAGGTCCTTGTGAATTTGGAGGCAGAGATTACAGTTAAGTTACCATAAGCCAAGGAACTCTGGGGCTCCAAGAAGTTGGAAGACACAAAGAAGGACAATCCCCTAGAGCTTTTGGAGAGAGTGTGCCCCTGCCAGCACCTTGATTTCTAACTTCTGACCTCCACAACTGTGACAGAATAAATTTCTGTAGCTTTAAGCTAACTAGTTTGCGTTAATATGTCAAACAGATCTAGGAAACTAATACACACTAACTCCTCATAACAGTGAATTGAAAATTTACCACTACCTAGTCCTCACCCTAACACTCATCCTTACCCCAAAAATGAACCTCATTCTGACCTCAGTCCTGATAAGAGCCAGAAACCAACTTTTACCTTGGCCCTCACTATGACGTTGACCTTCAGACTCACTTTGAACTAGACCTTGACCAACTTTCTAATCCTGATAATCACATTGACGCTGAATAGAATCTTCCTCATAACTTTGATACTGACCTTGACTCTCATCCTGAACTTAACCTTGACTCTATTTCTTTTTCTTTTTTTTTTTTGTCTTTTTGCCTTTATGTAGAGCTGCACCCGCGGCATATGGAGGTTCCCAGGCTAGGGGTCTAACAGGAGCTGTAGCCGCCGGCCTTCGCCACAGCCACAGCAACACAGGATCCGAGCCGCGTCTGCAACCTTCACCACAGCTCACAGCAACGGTGGATCCTTAACCCACTGAGAAAGGCCAGGGATCGAACCCGCAACCTCACGGTTCTTAGTCAGATTCGTTAACCACTGAGCCACTAAGGGAACTCCATCTGTTTCTGCCATTTACTACCACCATGACCCTGACCTGAACTATGAAGGTCGTGATGACCCTAAACCTCACACCGAACATCTTTTCAGTTCTGATCCTTGTCCTGACCTGACCTTGCCATGATCCTGAATCTGTCCTGACCATGAGTATGAGCTTGATCCTGTCCCTGACTTTCACCCTCACATGGACCCTGAAGCTGATCTTGAACCTGACACTATCATACCCAATCCTGACTTTGACTATCAGTCTGATTCTAAATTGTCAGACTGATATCTAAGTCTTGTATCTAAGTCTTACTTTGACCTTTTGAGTAGTACATGTTGAAACAGTGTGTTTAAAGGTGCTAGGTGAATATTATTCTGTATCAACATAAACTTTAAAAACATTGTGTTTAGGACTTCCCTTCGTGGCTCAGTGGTTAACGAATCCAACTAAGAACCATGAGGCTGAGGGTTCGATCCCTGGCCTTGCTCAGTGGGTTAAGGATCCACTGTTGCTGTGAGCTGTGGTGTAGGTTGCAGACGCGGCTCGGATCCTGTGTTGCTGTGGCTGTGGCGAAGGCTGGCAGCTACAGCTCCTGTTAGACCCCTAGCCTGGGAACCTTCATATGCCGCAGGTGCGGCTCTACATAAAAGACAAAAAAAAAAACAAAAAAACATTGTGTTTATATGTGCATGGCATGGGTGCCCCTTTGTTAAGTGATATATCATGATACACTATATTTAAGACTGGTGGGAAAGTGTGTTACTATGGATAGGAACACACTTCCTATTCCTACCTATGGATAGGAATACATGTGTGAAACATAATTTATTTCCCCTTATATTTATTGAGGTATATTTGATATACAAAAAAAAAGCTGTACAGGTTAATGTATGTAATTTAGTGAGTTCCTTACTTCCTACTTTAGTTATATATACTGAATCTCTATGTTTAAGGAAACTAAGTATATTATTTTATGGGATTGAAAATTGTTTTCAGTAGTTCCCGTCATGGCGCAGCAGTTAACGAATCAGACTAGGAACCATGAAGTTGCGGGTTCAATCCCTGGCCTTGCTCAGTGGGTTAACAATCCAGCACTGCTGTGAGCTGTGGTGTAGGTCACAGACTCGGCTCAGATCTGGTGTTGCTGTGGCTGTGGTATAGGCCAGCAGCTACAGCTCCGATTAGACCCCTAGCCTGGGAACTTCCACATGCCGCGGGTGCGGCCCTAAAATGACAAAAAGGAAAAAAAGGAAAGAAAGAAAATTGTTTTCAGTAGTATGTTTGCATGTATACTCTTTTACCCTATGTATGCATGTACAATTTTGATTAGTGAAATATGTTGAAACAGTGTTTAACACAGGTACGTTGTTACTGATTACAGATACACACACACACACACACACACATATGAAACTATGTGTACAGGATGCACTACACCATTTAGTATACGTTGAAATCTTTTTAAAAGAGCTATGTGGGAAAGTGACATCAGAAAAATTATGGAATAGGAGTTTTCTGCTGACATCCTCCCAAAGAACATCAATTTGTAAAATCACCCACTGTTAAGAGTAACTTTGTGGGAGTTCTTAAGTCAAGCAGTGAAATCCCATTACATCTTTGGACCAAAAAAATCTGAGAATAGATCTACTGAAGACAAAAAGAACATTTTCACTTTACCTGCTTTAACCCTTCTGCAGGGTGGCACATCTCAGTGCAAAGAGATCCCTCTCCAGCTTCTGATTTCTCTCTTGAGAGAAACAGAACATAATGAGTCAGTGCCAAATCCTGCAGTTGTTCAGGACACTGCTAAAGAGGTTTTCTTTATTACCCTATTCAGAATACTGAAGTGATCTGCCTGACTGAGTGGCTGGGAGATACTGGGAGAATAGCTGCCAGGGTTTGGAATTCATCAAAGGGAAACAGATTATATTAACTCATTGAAAAATCCATCAGGAAGCTTGACCATGGGCCTCTGGTTATCTCATCTATGGACCCCTAACTGGCCCATGAGTAACCTCCATGCACTTTACCCACATACACCCCCGTGGTTGGAAAGCACAAGGCTTTGCAGATGCTAGGTGGCCACAACAGAAGGCTGGCATGACTCTGAAGACATCAATATAAATGATGCTCATAGAACAACACACAGATTCAACTCAAATAGGTCTTAGGCATATCATAATCAAACTGTCAAAAATCAATGGCAAAGATGGAATTCCCACTGTGATGCAAAGGGATTGGCAGTATCTCTGCAGCACCAGGACACAGGTTCGATCCCTGGCCTGGCAGAACGGGTTTAAAGGCTCTAGTAGTTGCTGCAGTTGCAGTATACATCGTAACTGTGGCTTGGATATGATCTCTGGCCCAGGAACTCCATATGCCATGGGGCAGCCAAAACAAACAAACAAAACACAATGGCAAGGATAATCTTGAAAGCATCAAGAGAAAAGAAACTCATGCAAACAATGGAACCCTCATAAGGACACTAGCAAATTTTTCAGCAGAAATTTTGCAGGCCAAGAGAGGGTAGAGTGATACATTCAAAGTCCTGATAGGAAAAAACAAAAAAAAAATCTTGCCAATGAAGAAGGCTATATCTGACAAAACTATCTTTCACAAATAAAGGAAAGTAAACATTTCCCCAGGCATATAAGAGCTGTAGAGGTTCATCACCACTATGCCTGCCTAATAAGAGATGCTAAAATGTTAAAATAACCATGTGCACCAAATTAATAAACATGATAATTAGAAAAAAATGTTAAAATGGGTTCTTTTTTTTTTTTTTTTTGTCTTTTTAGGGCCACACCCTCAGCATATGTAGATTCCCAGGCTAGGGGTTGAATCGGAGCTACAGCTGCCAGCCTATGCCACAGCCACAGCCACACCAGATCCAAGCTGCGTCTGTACCCTAAACCACAGCTCAAGACAATGCTGGATGGTTAACCCACTGAGCAAGGCCAGGGGATGGAACCTGCAACCTCACAGTTCCTAGTTGGATTCGTTAACCGCTGCACCATGATGGGTACTCCTAAAATGGGTTCTTTAAGCTAAAATTTGTTTTTTAAAAATGTAGTATAGTTAATTGAAATTTGCTTTAATTAGTAAAATGAAAACATATCAAAGCACCAAAAACTGTTAAAATTAAGTATATAGTCAAATTCAGAATACATTAATACTGTAATAGTGGTGTGTAAAGTAAAAAAAAGTATTAAAAATAACTGTAGTTGGAATTCCCATCATGGTTCAGCAGGTTAAGGATCCAACTGTACACTGAAGATGCAGGTTTGACCCCTGGCCTTGCTCAGTGGGTTAAGGATCCAGTGTTGCAATGGGCTATGGTGTAGGTCACAGATGTGGCTTGGATCCTACATTGCTGTTCCTATGGCATAAGCTGGCAGCTGTAGCTCCAATTTGATCCCCAGCCTGGGAACTTCTATATGCTGCAGGTGCAGCCTTAAAAAGAAAAACACACACACTTACAAGAATTTGTTAATGTTTACAAACTATTAAAAGGTGTAGGAATTTGCTTGTGGCTCAGTGGTAACAAATCTGACTAGTGACCATGAGGATGTGGGTTTGATCCCTGGCCTCACTCAGTGGATTAAGGATTTGGTGTTGTTGTAGACCGGCAGCTGCAGCCCAATTTGACCCCTAGACTGGGAACTTCCATATGCCCCAGGTGTGGCCCTAAAAAGAAAGAAAGAAAAAAAAAGTGTAAACAATGACATCAAAAGCCAAAATGGGAGGAGGGGTAGTAAAAGTGTAGAACTTTTGTTTGTGAACAAAGTTAAGTTGTTATCAGTTTACAAAAGATTGTTATAAGATGTTTATGCAAGCCTCAAGTTAACCAGAAAATAAAACCTATAGTAGATACACAAAAGAAAAAGAAAACAAAGTTTATGACTGTGGAAAAAAAAAATCACAGATAAAAAATAAGAGCATAAGAGGAGTTCCGCTCATGGCTCAGTGGTTAACAAATCCTACTAGGAGCCATGAGGTTGCAGGTTCAATCCCTGGCCTTGCTCAGTGGGTTATGGATCCAGCATTGCCATGAGCAGTGGTGTAGGTTGCAGACGTGGCTCGGATCTGGCATTGCTGTAGCTGTGGCATAGGCCAGCAGCTAGAGCTCCTGTTGGATCCCTAGCGTGGGAACCTCCGTATGCTGCAGGTGCAGCCCTAGATAAGGCAAAAAGACAAATAAATAAATAAATAAATAAATAAATAAATAAATAAATAAGAGCATAAGAGTAAGAGAAGACAAAGGATCTATAAAACATCTAGAAAAAATTAACGCAATTGTAAGAGTAAGTTTTTAGCTACTGATAATTACTTTAAATGTAAATGGATTAAATTTTCCAGTAAAAGATGTAAAACAGTAATGGATTTTTTTTTCAAAAAAGACCCAATTTATGTTGCTTACAGCTTTAAGAGAACCTGGCTGAAAGTGAAAAAATGGAAAGATGTTCCATGCAAATGGAAACCAAAAGAGAGCAGGGGTAGCTTAATCTATATCAGGCAAAATGGACTTTAAGTCAAGAACTGTCATAGGAAACAGAAAGGTCATTATATAATGATAAAAGGGTCAATACATCAAAAAAACACAACAATTGTAAATACACATGCACCCAATATCAGAGCACCTAAATATATAAAATGTATATTAACAGATGTGAAGGGAGAAATAGATAGCAATGAGTTAACACTAGGGGATATCAGTACCTCACTTTTACCAATGAATAGATCATTCAGATAGAAGAGACATACACAAAATCTTCCTTCAAAACTAGCAAAAAACACATTCTTTTCAACTACACAAGTAATATTCTCTGGAAGTCAGTCTCTAAAGCAAGTCATAACAAATTTAGAAAGACTGAAATCTTACCAAGTATCTATTTAAACCACAATGGTATGAAATTAAAAATCAATAACAGAAGGAAAACTGGAAAATTTACAAATGTATGGAAGTTAAACAACATAATTCTGTACAGCCAATTAGTCAAAAAGAATCAAAAAAGAAATTAAAAAAATCTGGAAACAAGAAAATGGAAACACAATATACTAAAACTTATGGGTTTCAGGGAAAATAATTCTAAGGAAGTTTATAATGATAAACATCTAATTATAATTAAAGAAAGATCTCAAATAAACAACCTCGAATAATGCCTCAAGGATAGAGAAGAAGAATAAACTAAATCTAAAGTTAGCAGAAGAAAGGCAATAACAAAAATCATTGTGGAAACAAAAGAAATAGAGGCTAAAGAAGCAAAGTAAAGATCAAGGAAATAGCTAGGTTTAAAAAAATTGACTAAATTTTAGCTAAACTGGAAAAATAGAGATAAGACTCTAATATATAGAATGAGAAAGTAAAGAGGAGACATTACAACTAATACCATAGAAATACATAGGTTCTTAAGAAACAACTGTGAACAATTGTACATGATCAAGTTGCATAACAAAAATACCTGATAAATTCCTAGAAACATGAGACATATCAAACTGAATCATAAGGAAACAGAAAATCTGAAGAGACCATTAACAAATAAGAAGATTTAAAAATTTCCCAACAAAGAAAAGTCAGGACCAGACAGCTTCACTCGTGAATTCTACAAAACTTTTACAGAATTAATAACAATTCTTTCAAAGTCTTCCAAAAAAATTAAGAAGAGGAAACATTTTCAAATTCACTTTATGATGGCAGCAAAACTAGACAAGGGCACTTGCAAGAAAAGAAAATTATAGGCCAAAGTCAGTGATGCACATAGATGTAAAACTCCTCAAAAAAATACTAGCAAACTGAATAGCGTATTAAAGAAATTGTGCACAACTAAGTGGGATATTCCACAGATAAAACGATGGTTCAAAATATTCAAATCAATAACTGTGATACATCACATTAATAGAATAAAATAAAAATCATATCAATATCTCAAGAGATGCAAAAAAGCATTTGACAAAATTCATAATAAAAATCCTTAACAAATTTGGTATTAAAAGGTTGTACTTCAACATAATAAAGGCCATATATGACAAACCCAGACTTGACATTCAATGGTGAAAAACTGAAAGCTGTTTCTCTAAGTTCAAGAAAGGACAGGATGGAGTTCCCATCATGGCACAGTGGTTAACGAATCTGACTAGGAACCATGAGTTTGTGGGTTTGATCCCTGGCATCGCTCAGTGGGCTAACGATCTGGCATTGCCATGAGCTGTGGTGTAGGTCACAGATGCAGCTCGGATCTGGCATTGCTGTGGCTGTGGTGTAGGCCACAAGCTGTAGCTCTGATTCAACCAAACCCTAGCCTGGGAACCTCCATATGCTGCAGGTGTGACCCTAAAAAAAAAAAGAAAGAAAAGGACAGGATATTCACTCTCACCACTTTTATCAACATAGTACTGGTACTTTTAGCCAGAGCAATTAGACAATAAAATGAAATAAACATCATTCAAATTGGAAAGGAAAGAGTAAAACTGTCATTATTTGCAGATTGCATAATCTTACATATAGAAACCCTAAAGACTCCAACAAAATGTCATGGAAATAATAAACATGTAAAGCTGCAAGGTCCAAACTCAATGTGGAAAAATCTCTTTTTATACAATAACAACAAACTATCTGAAAGAGAAATTAAGGAAATAGTCCCATCTACAAAAGCATTAAAAACAATAAAATACTTAAGAATAAATATAGTGAAGGAGGTAAGAGACATGTACACTGAAAGCTGTGAGATATTGATTTACAAAATTAAACACAAATAAATGGAAAGATATCATATGTTCACGGACTGGAAGAATTGATATTGTTAAAATGTGGAGTTCCCGTTGTGGCGCAGCAGAAACAAATCCTACTAGGAACCATGAGGTGGCGGGTTCAATCCCTGGCCTTGCTCAATGGGTTAAGGATCCGGCATTGCCATGAGCTGTGCTATAGGTTGCAGACACGGCTTGGATCCCTCATTGCTGTGGCTGTAGTGTAGGACAGCGGCTACAGCTCCAATTGGACCCCTAGCCTGGGAACTCCCTAGCCTGGGAACCTCCATATGCCTGGGTGTGGCCATAAAAAAAAAAAAAAAGGACAAAAAGACAAAAAAAATTGTTAAAATGTCTATGCTACCCAAAGCAATCTATATATTCAATGCAATCTCTATTAAATGCAAATGACATTTGACATAAATAGAAAAAACAACACTAAAACTGAAATGGAAGAATGGAAGACCCAGAATAGACAAAGCAAACCTAAGAAAGATGAAAAAATGATCACCATCACTAATCTCCAGAGAAATATAAATCAAAACCACAATAAATATAACATCACACCTATAGGATATCTTCTATTTCAAAGAAAAATAAAATATAAAAAAATATTGGTGAGGATGTAGAGAAAGGGGATTCTTGTGCACTGTTGGTGGGAATGTAAATTGATATAATCATTGCGGAAAATAATATTGTGGCTTTCCCTTCCTTTTTTTTTGTCTTTTTATGGGTGCTCCCATGGCATATGGAAGCTACCGGGCTAGAGATCAAATTGCACCTGTAGCTGCAGGCCTACACCACAGCCACAGCAATGCAGGATCCAAGCCTCACCTGAGACCTACACCACAGCCCAAGGCAATGCCGGATCCTTAACCCACTGATCGAGGCCAGGGATCGAACCTGCATCCTCATGGATGTTAGATTCGTTTCTGCTGAGCCACGGTGGGAACTCCATTATTGTGTTTTTTTCTAAAAAACTGAAAGCAGAACTGCCATGTGCTTCAAGCTTGTGCTTGGAGGAAATAAAGAGATAAATAAAGGTATAAACTTTTAATTTATGAGATGTGTAAGATCTGTGGATATAATGCATAGTGACTTATGGTTAATAATACTGTATTATATACCTGAAATTTCCAAGGCAGTGAGTCTTTCACTTTCTAACCACACATAGTGTTAACTATGTGAGGTGATAGACATATTAAACAACTTGGTTACATAATTACTTCACAAAATATATGTATTTCAAATTATCACATGGTATACATTAAACATACACAATTTTATTTGACAATAATACATCAATAAAGCTGGGGGAAAATAGAGAGCCTTATAATGGTTACTGAGTATAGTGATATTTAAAGGGACAACTTTTTTTTTGAAATTTGTATATGGTGCATGTGGTATTTTCTTTAGCTATATTTGTTGAGTCCCTGATATTAGACTGGTGTGTAAACAACTGATAATGATACCAGTATGAAACTCAGTATTTAGCAGTGTGTAGTACAAGTATTATTTTGTTAACTGACATATATTGGAATTCTGCTTAATAAAAGTAGGTTGTGTGCTACAATGTGCAGTGTTATATTTGTGAAACTCTGTCCTAGCGGTGTATCATGGATGTACTAAAGTCTTTACTGATATGTACTAAAATTCTGTCTTTAAGAGAGCTAAAGATGTGCATTAATGATTCAGGAAATCATTAATTTCTTGACAGTAGATTTAGCAACAATGTCTTAGGTGTGACAGCAAAAGCACAGGTGGCAAAAGAAATAAATAGATAAACTAGACTACATCCAAATGTAAAGCTTCTGCCTCAGTTTCCTCCTCCCCAGTTGTGTGAAGAAGGTAATGAAGTCCATATGCCCTACCAGTTTACCACTAGGAACAAAAAAATACCTGTCAGAGAGGCAGCAACAAATGTGGATCATGAGGTTACCTCTTAGTGGAAATTCATCATTTGGGTTTAAAAGATGTTGATGGAAAGTAAGTATAAAATTTAGACCCCCCTTCCTATTTTTATTAAAGTATTTTATTTATAATATTACAAATTATATGATATATAATATATTGTAATATATACTATATAATCACAGGAAATGGGACCTGTAAGGATGAAGTTCTGTGAGATTTTCACAAGACCGCTTTCTAGCTTCTGTTTTTTTTTTTTTTTTTTTTTTGGTCTTTTTGGCTTTATGTAGAGCCGCACCCGCGGCATGCGGAGGTTCCCAGGCTAGGGGTCTAACAGGAGCTGTAGCTGCCAGCCTTCGCCACAGCCACAGCCACAGCAACGTGGGATCCGAGCCGCGTCTGCAACCTACACCACAGCTCACGACAACGCCGAATCCTTAACCCACTGAGCAAGGCCAGGGATCGAACCCACAACCTCATGGTTCTTAGTCGGATTCGTTAACCACTGAGCCACAAAGGGAACTCCCCACTTTCTAGCTTCTTATGAGCAAACTACCGGTCAGTCCGTGCTTCTATTACCCCCTCCTGCAGACTGGGAAGCTGAGGCTCTGAGAAGCCAAGTGACCCACCCAGAAGCATAGAAATGGGGCCACAGAGTGAGGTCTACACCTCCCACCCACCCAGGGTCACTGTCCATTCCCAGCAGGTTCCATGTCCCTTCTCTGAGGGGACCAAGCTCACAGAGCCTCCTCTGGGGGAGATTCACTTTGCAAACCTTCTCTTTACTGGGATTCATGTCACAAATCCCTTCCTTTGATGGGATTTGTCTTACAATCCTGTTTTGGGGTGACCTAGGAGGCTTATCCCTCTGAAGTGGGTTCAGCCCCATGTCACCAGGGCAGCTTTCCTGGGTCACACTTACCACCTGCTCATCCATTCCCAGCTCAGACCCAGAAAAGCCCCTCGGTCCCCAATCCCCAGGTTCTGTCTGGGTGCCCACTCCCCTCCTGCCTGGTTCCACCCTCCCGTATCCTCTCCAGAGTCACCAGGAGCTCCCACTAGCCCAAGGCAGGCTGTTTGTTCGGTCCTGGGGAAGCCTCCATGGTGTCAGGAGGAAGAAGCGAGAGGGATCCATCAGCCTTCCTCACGCAGCACAGCAGCCAGCACCTACCTACTGACCTTGTCACTCTGGATAAGCCTGGGTGGGGATTCAAGGAATTGTAGCATCTCCTGGTTCTCATCTATCCTAGTGCTGCCCAAGGGGGTTTCAGGTTAAGTAACTGTGCCAGCTGCTAAGAGAAGATGCTTGTTTATGACCCCCGCCCAGTGCACGGGGCTCTCTTGGGCAGGCCCCTCCCAGGATATGGAGCACACCTGGGCAGGTACCCAGCAGCCCACAGGGCTCCTGTGGGCAAGTCCCTCCCAGGCAGGGGGTCCTTCTCGGCAGGCACCCGGACAGGGCTCAGCACATGGGAACTGTGTACAGAGCTCCCCCTGTTGGTCAGAGCTGGATCTGAACTAACAAACAGCAGCTCCTGAGCAGGTCTGTGAGCCTGGGCTTCACTCTGTGCAGCCTCCCTCCACTGTGTCTTCCAGAGGCTTCCACTACTCCGGGGTACCCAGACCCCGTCTCCACCCACCTCCCCTCCTCTCCCTGACTCCTGGATCCCTCAGGAGGAGAGGGTCTCCTTGAAATTGTCTCCCACTTGTGGGCCAGTTAAATGATTAGAAAACAAGCCAGAGGTGCAGCCCCTTGTCTATCCTGACCCTCAGGGCCCACACCTGTTCCTTGGACCTGGCCTGTGCAACAAGGCCTGTTTTCTGCAACTATGAGCCTGGTGTGGGCAAGGATTGGCTGACCCGGGCAGCGTGACCTTGCCGGCCAGCCCTTCCCAGGTGCGCTGGGTTGAGTTGTGTATAAGTGGCCTCTCCAGGCAGCAAGCGTACCTGCAGCTGTATCTGACGCTATACTTCCTGCCTTGACAATAGCTGCAGGGTTAGGCTGGTGGGAGGGAGTGAGGGACCACAGTCTTGCTGGTGGCCTGGTCTGTGGGTATCTCTGCTGGACCTTCTGCAGGAGATGTCCGGCCACCATCTGTTGCAAAAGAGGATGCGTCTCCTGCACCTGCCACTGGAAGTTCTCCCGAGGTAGAGGTGAGGAAGCAAGAAAAAAGGCATTGGGGGCTGGACAGGAGGAATAACTAAGGTAGGCAAATGAAAAGCTTCCAAAAGAGCCACCAGGCTAGGACCATCCCGCATGGCCTGCAGTTGTCCACTTGGCAGGCATGCTGTCACTGGTGTGGCTCCAAGCCCTCTCCACCAGCCTTTAAAGTCTGTGCACATATTCAGGTAGTTTACCTGAGAGGGTAGATAAGGTTCAGGAGCAGCTGGCCTGGGGTCAGCTAATATTTACTCAGAGACCCCTCCACATAGTCCATCAGCTTCCAGCGAGGATGCTCCTTGCAGGTGCTGCTGGCTACATGTGAGAAAATTCCCCACCTCTGACCAACTTCAGAATTGTTTATTAGTGTTGCAGTTGTCCTCACTGCATTTTCTATTTTTCTTTCTTTTTTTTTTTTTTTTGGTCTTTTTATGGCCATATGAAAGTTCCCAGACTAGGGGTCAAATTGGAGCTGCAGCTGCTGGCCTACACCAGCAACACCAGATCTGAGCTGCGTCTGCAACCTACACCACAGCTCATGGCAACACCCGATCCTTAACCCACTGAGCAAGGCCAGGGATCAAACCCACATCCTCAAAGATATTAGTCGGGTTTGTTACTGATGAGACATGACAGGAACTCTCTCATTGGGTTTTCATCTGTGCAACTGGTGAGTTCTTAATTAGCAGTGTGAATGGTGACATTAAATGTTCTCAATCAATGTTGAAATCCTCACCTTACATGTACAGATGTGAGAAACTGGGGGATCATATGAAGCTTGCATCCTTAGGGATGGGCTTCAGACTTGACCCCTCAACATTCTGGTGTCCAGAGACTGCTTTAGAATTTTTGGGGACCCGGTAATGACTGTGAGGGTTCTGTAATTTGACCTCTATCTGCCTTCCAGGATGCCACAGAGCATCCTGGTCTGTGTGGCTGTTCTGTGGCTTCTCTAATGAATGACCACAAGCTAGGTGATTTAAAAGGCCAGGAATCATCCTCCCCCAGTCCTGGAGACCGGATATCTGATATCAAGGTGTTTCAGGGCTGAGGTCTCTCCAGAGCCTCCAGGGGAGGGTTCTTCTTGCATTTTCCAGCTTCTGGGGGGTCCGGGCATCCCAGGCTTGTGGCTGCATCCCTCCACTTCTGCCATGTCTTCACATGGCTTCTTCTCCTCTGTGTCTGTGTCTCCTCTTTTGTCTCTTATCAGGACTCTGACATTGAATTTAGGACCACACTAACCCAAGATGACCTCATTTTAACTTCATTTGGAAAGGTGCTTTTCGCAGGTATGGTCCTGTTCACAAGTTCTGGGGGACACATCTTTTGGAGCCACCATTCAACCCATTCTCTGTATACAAAATAACCCTAATTTAAAGAGATGACAAAGGTCCCATATAGACTGGCATGGATAGCAGCCATGTGAGTGGGGGTCTGGGGGGAATGAGGACCCTAGAAACACCTGGAAAGGATCAAGATCTGGCTTCATCAGAAGGTGAGTTCTTCCTCCACCGGCTGTGAAAACAGCCACTCTACCCTGTCCATGGAGAAGGACCTAGTGCCAATTCCAGGAGTGGTACCTTGCAAAGCTGGCTCCTCTGGGAGTTCATCATCAGTAGCATCAGGCAGAGTTCCCATCGTGGCTCAGTGGAAGTGAATCTGACTAGTATCCATGACGATGCAGGTTCGAGCCCTGGCCTTTCTCAGTGGGTTAAGGATCTAGCATTGCCATGAGCTATGGTGTAGGTAACAGATGCAGCCTGGATCTGGCATTGCTGTGGCTGTGGTGTAGGCTGGTGGCTATAGCTCTGAATTGACCCCTAACCTGGGAACCTCCATATGCCAAGGATGTGGCCCTAAAAAGACCAAAAAAAAAAAAAATAGCATCAGGCAACCAATAACTACAGGCTTGGAGGAATCGATTTACGGCAGATGATGATGGCACTGCCTTTTTAGGCTCAGCAAGACTAGAATAGGAAGGTTTGAAGGAGAGTTTGGGAGATTGCTAAACTTGGTTGTCAAGGAAACCTCTCCTCTGAGCTGAAGGCAGAGCTTGGGGAGCTGAACTCCAGGGACTGTTTAAAGATGCTGCCCCCAGGAGTTCCCCTTGTGGCTCAGGGATAATGAACCCAACAAGTATCCATGAGGATGCGGGTACAATCCCTGGCCTTGCACAGTAGGTTAAAAGATCTGGCTTGGCTGTGAGCTGTGGTGTAGGTCATAGACGTGGCTCAGATCCTGCATTGCTGTGACTGTGGTGTAGGCCGGCAGCTGCAGCTCCAGTTTGACCCCTAGCTTGGGAACCTACATATGCTGTGAGTGTGGCCCCAGACATCAAGAACAACAAAAAACATGATGCCCTGAAGCACCATTATCTGAGTGGTGGTCTCGGCATAGGATGTGGTTTGAGAAAAGTGTGATGAAAGTAAGCCTGACTTTCTGTTACAGATGCGGAGGGTTTTGTAAGGCTCTTCAGCTTTTGGGACAAAGGTTTGTTATTGGAACAAGGTGTCTCCCAGTGGGCTGAAGCTCAAAATGTCTCTGTCCCCTTCATGGAGAGTCCAGGGCAGGTGGGTGTTAGGGCCCAGGCTCTGTCCCCCTTGTTTATCCTACCTGTTTCCAGGTGGAGAGGTCCAACTAGCAGAGGGTGGGGTGACCACGTGGGCACCATGCCCTGTGTCCCAGGATGCAGGCTGGCCAAGGTCCTCAGCACCTTCCCCTCTTCCCCTGGGTAACAGGAGACACTGTGCCCCAGCTGCAGGGGTGGGCAGGCTGGGAGGGGCAGGGATGATGGTAAAGGGATAACGGGTTTTGGTGGGAACCAGGCGGTTCTGCTGCAGCAAGGTCGCCAGGACGCTAGCGCAGTCTTTGGGTCCTGTGAAATGTGACTACACATGGGCATGAGCTCTCTGATGACTGTGGTTCTGGAAATCCTATAGGAGTTGTCCCACATTGGGTTAAGCTAATGCTCTCCATGGAGGCAGTGAAGCCAAAGATCTGCAGTTCAGACTGACATGGGTGCACATACAGGACAAAACGAACTCATGTGAGTGTAGATCAGGCATGTGTAATGTGAGTGCAATCATGTCAATGCCTAAACTCTTCTATCTTGTGCTCTCCTTGGGGACCCCCTCCTCAGTTCCTGAGGCTCCTGTAACTTATATAGGGGAGAATGGAGTGTGGACCCTGTCCAGCCAGAGACCTTATTTACCCTGTGTATGAATCTGCTGGGTGCCGCCACAACAAATGCCATGGGCTGGGCACCTTAAACAACACACCTATCTCCTAGCCCGGGATGATATCTGAGATCGAGGTGTCTGTAGGCTGGTTTCTGCTGAGGCCTCTCTCCTTGGGGTGTAGACAGCTGACCTCTCCCCATGCCCTAACATGGTCACCTCTGTGCCTGTGTGCCAGTCTCTTCTTGTAGGGCATCAATCCTACTGCACTATAAGCCATCCTGGTAACCTCATTTTTACCTTGATCACCTCTTTTACAAACCCCATCTACAAATTCAGCCACATCCTGGGGTCCTGGGGACTAGGGATTCATCATGTGAATTTGGGGGGTCAAAATGGGCCCGTATTATCCTGCTTAGGAACTAGCCAGGCCAGAGTCCCTCCTTCTCTCAAGTCCCATGGGGGTGATGAAACGACCCAGGGAGAAGCCACTCCTGCAGTGTTTGTGTCCCACCTGGGGAACCCTTCTCTGCTCCTTTGGGTCAAGCAGCAGCTGTTCTAGCCCCTCCTGAGGTGAGCGGTTCTGGGCTTTCAGTCTGTCACCTGCCCTGCTGAGGTGCTTAGTGTCAGGGAACCGCGGAGCCAGCAGCCTAGGGTGTTATATTGGGAAAATGTATGGCCTCGGGAACAACGCAGGGCCTAAGTTAGTATTAGGGCTTTTCTTAGGGACAGTATCAGGGCCATAGCTGGAGATAACTCAGGGCCTTAGTTAAGGACACATAAGGGCCTTAGTTAGAGACAAGGCAGGGCCTCTGTTAGGGACAGCATTAGGACTTAGGGACAGAGTCAGGGCCACAATTGGACATAGCACAGTACCTTAGGGACAGATTTAGGGCCTTAGTTGGTGGTAGTCAGGGCCTAAGTTAAAGATGAGTAAGGCTCTTGGGGACAGTGTGGGCCTTAGGGACAGTGCAGATTCTTAGTTGGAGATAGCCTAGGGACTTAGGTAGACACAATGTCAGGGCCTCATTTAGGGATAATCTAGGGCCTTTGTTAGGAACAATGCAGGGTCTTAGGAACAGTGCATAGCCTAAATTATGGATATCATTAGGACTTTAATGAGTGACACTCAGAGTCATAGTTGGACATAGCACAGGACCTTAGTTGGAGAAAACCTTGGCCTTAGTTAAGGGTATATACAGGTCTTTGTTAAAGACACATAACGGCCTTACTTGGTGACAATGCATGGCCTTAGGGACAGAGCATGGGTTAGGAAAGGACATGGCTTTAGGTTGGGACAGTTCACAGCCTTGGGAACAGTGAAGGGCCTTGGTTAGGACCAACATCGGGTCCCTACTTAGGGACAGAGTGAGGGCCTTTACTAGAGGTAGCTCAAGGCCTTAGTTTGGGACAGCTCAAGCCCTTACTTAGGGAAAGTGTCATGGCCTTAGTGAGGGCCAGAGTCTGGGCCTTACTTGGAGATAACTCAGATTCTTTGTTAGAGACATTGTCAGGGCCTTTGTTAGATACAGCTCAGGGCCTCAGTTAAAGACAGACCCGTTTGTTATTTGGGGACACATTAAGGGGCCTAGTTGGACACAGATCAGGACCTTAGGTATATAACAAAGCCTCAGTTAGGGTCATTGCCGGACAGCACATAGCCTTTGGTATAGAAGGTGCAGGTTTTCATTAGCAGTGGCCTAGCCCTTATTTGGGAGACAGCTCAGAGTGTGAGTTAGGTTTAGTGCAGGGCCTAAGTTGAAAGCAGCATTAGGGCTTTTCTTAGGTTCAGAGTCAGGGCCATAGTTGGAGATAACTCAGGGTCTTATTTAAGGACACATGAGGGTGTTAGGGACAGTGCAGGGCCTTTGGAGATGACTCAGGGCCTTGGTTAGAACAAATCTGGGACTTAGGGATAGTGCATGGTCTGAGTTAGGGACAGTGTCAGGGTTTTAGGTGTGGACAGCAAGGGCCTTAGATAAGGAGAGTGCACAATGTTAGCGATAGTGTACAGTGTCTAAGTCGAGAAAAAAATTAAGACTTTATTAGGGTCAGGGCCATAGTTGAACATAGCACAGGGCCTTAGGGGCAGAGTCAGGGCCTTAGTTGGATATAATCAGAGCCTTAGTTAAGCACACATAAGGGACTTAGTTGGGGACAGTGCATGACCCTAGTTAGACACAGAATATGGCCTTAGTTAGGGAAGAAACACGGCTTTAGGTATGGATAGTACAGGACCTTAGGTTAGAAGAGTGAATTGCCTCTGTTAGGAATAGCATCCAGTTCTTACGTAGAGACAGATTCACAAACTTGACCTCAGAGAGCTGAAGGTCTTAGGTGTAGACAACTCGGGTCCTTAGATAGGGATAGTGCTGTCTTATTTAGGGAAGGAATCAGGGCATTAATTTGAGATAACTCAGAGCATGAGTTAGGGTTAGTGTAGGGACATACAGGACCTTATTTAGGGACAATGCAGGACCTAAGTTTGGGAGTGAGTCAAGGCATCAAGGAGAAATTCAGGGTTTTTGTTAAAAACATCCCCGGGCATTAGTTAAGGATAGGTCAGGGCACTCTGTGGTTTGGGAAAGACACAGGACCTTAATTAGGGACAGCACATGGTCTTATTTGGAGATAGAATAGGGCCTTAGATAGGGATGGTGTAAGGCCCTAGTTAGGGATAGCTCTGGACATTAGTTAGGAACAAGGCATGGCCTTAAAAACAGCGCAGAGTCTACTTTGAGAATAGCATTAGGACTTAGAGAAGGTGTCAGGCCATAGTTGGACAATAGTACAGGGCCTTAGGGAGAGAGTCAGATCCTTAGTTGTAGATAACTCAGGGTCTTGCTTAAGGACATAGAATGGCATTAGTTGGGAACAGAGCTTGGCCTTATGGACAGATTGTGGTATTAGCTGGGGAAGGAACAGGGCTTTAGGTAACACATTACACAGCATTAATTTGGAAGACTGAAGGGCCTCGATTAGGGACAATATCCTTACTTAGGGACAGAATCAGGGCCTTGACTAGAGGTCTTGACTGGAGGTCTTATTTAGGGATAGCCTAGGGCTTTACTTTGGGAGAAGGCCAGGCTTTAGTCAGTAAATGAGTTAGGCCCTTAATTGGAAACACCTTAGTGCGTGAATTAGGGTTAATCCAGGGACATAGGCTGGGACATCCCATGGCCTTATTTAGGGATGGTGCAGGGCCTTAAGGATATAATCAAGGCCTTAGATAATGCTCGTTGTTTTAGTTAAGGACAGCCCAGGGCCACAGTTACAAAAAGTGTCAGGGCTTTAGTTGGAGAGAGCTCAGGGTGATAGTTAGGGATAGTGCTAGGGCCTTAGTTAGAGACAGAATAGTTATTAAAGTAGGGACAGTGTCAGGGCCTCTTTTAGGGATAGCCCAGTATTATTGATATCAGGAATATCTAATATTCCCTGATATTAGAGAAATATCAGGTCCTTGGTTAGGGACAGCACAGTTACCCAAGTTAGACACACTGTCAGGGCTTTAGCTAGCGATCCAATGGTGACGAAGCTGGGGTCAGTGTCGGGGTGTCTTTTAGGGATAGCCCAGGGCCTTATTTAAAGGCAGATAGAGGTTTAGGCAAACTGTCAGGCCTTAGTTGGAGATAGCGTAGGATTTTAATACTGGAGAGAATCATGGCCATAGTTAGAAAAAGTTCATTGTTTTAGTTAGGGACATCCCAGTGCCATAGTTAGGGAAAGAGAATGGCAATTGGAGAAAGCTCAGAGTGACAAGGACAGCACAGGGCCTTAGGCATAGTATTGTGGTCTTAATTGGAGATGGCTTAGGTAGTTAGCTAGGGACACTGCCAGGGTCTCATTTAAGGAGAGCCCAGGGCCTTAGGGAAAATGCAGGGCCTAAGTTAGGAAGAACATTTGGAATTTACTTAGAGGCAGAGTCAGGGCCTTCATTGAAGATAATCAGGGCCTTATTTAAGAACTCATAGGGGTCTTAATGTGGGACATGTAAGGGCCTCAGGAACAGCATTATGATTTAGGGACAGAGGCAGGGCCATAGTTGGGAAAAGCTCAAGGTTTTAGATGGAGATAATCAGGGCCTTAGATAAGGATACATAAGGGTCTTGGTTTGAACAGTGCAGGCTTCAGTTAGTGACAGTGCAGATCCTGAGTTAGGCACAATGTCAGGTACCTAGATATAGACAGCAAGGGCCTTCATTAGGGACACAACTGGGCCTTAGTTAAGGACACTGCATGACTTTAGGAAGATTTCAGGGTCTAAGTCAAGGGCCGGCATTAGGACTTTTCTTGGGGATAGGCTTAGGGCCATAGTTGGCCATAGCAAGTATCCTGGGGACAGAGTCAAAGACTTAGCTGGAGATAACTCAGGGCATTAGTTATGGTCACATATCAGTCTTAGTTAAGGACGCGTAAGTGTCTTAATTATGGACAATGCCTTAGGAATAGTGCAGGGTCTAAGTTGAGGCCAACATTAGGACTTTTCTTAGGAGCAGAGTCAGAGCCATAGTTAGCATAGTGTGGGGCCTTAGTTAGGGCCAGTGTTAAGGCCTTAGCTGGGGATAATCAGGGTCTTAGTAGGACACATAAAGTCGCTAGTTAGGGACAGTTCATGGCCTTAATTAGGGAAAGAGCATGGCATTAATTAGGGAAGGAATGGGGCTTTAGGTAGGGATAGTGCACAACCTTAGTTTAGAAGAAAGGCCTTGATTAGGGACAATATCAGGTCCTGAGGGACAGAGTCAGGGCCTTTACTAGAGATAACCAGAGGCCTTAGTTGGAGAGAGGGCATTACTATGGGACAAGGCCTGGCCTAAGTTAGGGAAAGAGAAAAGTGCTTAAATGGAGACAGCTCAGACTGTGAGTTATGGTCAGTGCGAGGCCTTAGGTAGGGACATCCCAGGTTCTTATTTAGGGCCAGTGCAGGGTGTTAGTTCAAGACAGAATCAAGGCCTTAGTTAAAAGCTCTGGATTTTAGTTAGGACAGCCCAGTGCTGTTGTTAACGAGAGTAAGGATGATATTTGGAGAGCTCAAGGTGATAGGGGCAGCATCACTAATTACACCTAAGTATTTCTAAATAAGGTCCTGAACTGTTCCTAACAAAGGCACTAAGTCCTTGGGACTCGCCAGGCTTCCAGCTTCAAGACAACATGGGGCAGCATCCATGCTGACAGGAGCTGGGAGCTGCATTTCCTGATTACCAAGACAATGCCAGGAGGAAAAGGTGAGAAGTGAGCAGAAGCTTCCTCTGTGCAACTGACTGCTGGTGGGGGGAGGCGGAGTCTGTCTTCAGAGGAGGAAGGAAGGGCTTAATGTGGAAAACAGAGATTTATTCAGCTTTGTGTGCGGTGTAGACAGCATGTGGTACGTGGTGTCCAGTTTTCCCAGCAATATTTATCGTGGGCACTATCCTTCCCTCTATTGTCGGGGTGTGTCCTTGGCTTCTTTGTCATAAATTAACTATGGGTTTAATTCTGGGATTTCTAGCCTGTTCCTCTGGTCCAGGCACCTGTTTTTGTGCCAGTTCACTGTTTTGGTGACTGTGGCTTTGCAATAGAGTATGAAGTTAAGGGAGGGAGATGGTTCTAGTCTGTACTCTTTTCTCAGGGTCACTTTAGCTATTTGGGGTCTTTGTGTTTCCACCCAAACATTAGAAGGATTTTCTCTATTTCTGTGAAAAATATCATTTGAATGTTGGGAGGTATTGCATTCACCATGTACATTGTTTTGGATAGAATGGACATTTTAACAATTATATCTTTCCATTTATTTGAATGGTATCATGGTATAGAATAATCCTTGAGACTCTGTTTGAGTTAAGAATTTCTTTACCACCATAGAATTTGGTCTCTACTCTTTGTAAAGGAGAGAGAAAAGACTGGAAAATGAGGAAATTTGTTCCTCATGGGTGAGTGAATAATGTGACTAGGGAGAAGACGTGACTCCTGGGCTCCCAACTCCCAGTGCCAGGAACGAGGTCTGTGTGCTTTCTGAGGGCACACAGGCTATTCTGGGCCAGTCTCTGAGATGTGAGGACCTGATGCCCAAGGCAGGAGCCCTGAGTTTACCCTACAACAAATAGGAGAGACCAAATGCTAGGGTGATAAAATTGGATATACCCCAAATTCACATACACATTCTTTTATTGAAGGACATCCTGATTCCTTTAAGTTTGTAGCCATTATGAGCGGAAGTGCTGTGCTTAAATACATCCTTGTTTGCTTTTGAATATAGTTCTTCCAAGCAGTGTGTACATACTGGGGGTGCCATGTTGTGTCCTTAGGTGAGCCTTATTTAACTTTAGAAAAAACTTCCAAGACATCTCTTAAAATATCTATATATCTATTTCACCAGCAGTGAAAGAAAGTTTCTGTTTTTTTCCCTCATACTCCACCAATCAAGAGTGTCATTTTTTTTGGAGTTTGTTAGTTGTAATAGATGTCCAGTGCTATCTCATTTTTGTTTTAATTAGTAATCCCCTAATGACATATGATGTTGATCATATTCTTATGTGTTTATTTACTATCTGTATATATTCTTTTGCCAGGTGACTGTTCCAATCTTTACCCAATTTACGTGGGGCTTTTTTGAGGGTTCTTAGTGTAATTTGAGTATACATCTTTTATCAGATATTTGCCAATATTTTTCTTTCAGTTTGTGGCTTATCTTTGGTTTTATGAATATTTCGTAGAGTTGAATTTTTAAAGTATGTGTTTAAAATTTTATTTCTTGGAGTTCCCATTGTGGCTCAGTGTGTTAAAAACATGACCTGTCCATGAGGATGTGGGTTTGATCCCTGGCATTGCTTGATGGGTTAAGGATCCAGCATTGCTGCAAGCTGTGGCATAGGTTGAAGATGTGGCTTGGATCCCATCTTTCTGTGGCTATGGTACAGGCTGGCAGCTGCAGCTTCAATTCAACCCCTGGTCTGGAAACTTCCATATGCTGCAGGTGCAGCCATAAAAAGAAAAGGAAAAAAATTCTTTTGTGGATGGGCTTTTGGAGTCTTATGTTAAAATTCATCACCAAGCCCAAGGTGATGTAGATTTTCTTTTATATTTTCATCTACAATTTTAAAAAATATTAAAGTATAGTTAATTTACAATGTGCCAATTTATGCTATACAGCAAGGTGATTGTACAGCAAAGTGACTCATTATCTATATTAATGTATAATATACATATAATGTGTATACATTATATATACTATATAAACATACATATAGAATATGTATACATCATACATTATATTACATACATTATATAATATATATTATATACATTGTATGATATAGACAATATTTTGTATTATATTATATATGTTATATATTATACATAATATATACAATATACATAATATACAATGTATATACATTGTATAATATACAATATGTAATATATGTGTTATATGTGTATACATATAGAATATAGACATTATATGTATATACATATATAATATATACACTATAATATATACACTATAATATATACATTATAATGTATAATATATGCATTATATACACATGTACACATTATATGCATATAGAATGTATGTGTATATACACATTGTGTGTGTGTGTGTATATATATACACATTCTATATATATTATATACATACATTCTTTTAAAATATAATTTTCCAATATGACCTATCACAGGAGATTAGATATAGTTGCCTGTGCTATACTGTAGAACTTTATGGTTTATCCATTCTAAATGTAATAGTTTGCAACTGCTAACTCCAAACTCCCAGTCATCCCTCCTCCCCCTTGGCAAACACAAGTTGTTCTCTATGTCTGTGAGTCTGTTTCTCTTTTATAGATAGGTTCATGTGTGTCATATTTTAAGTTCCACATATAAATGATATATTGTATTTGTCTTTCTCTTTCTGACTTCACTTACTATGAGAATCTCTAGTTGCATCCATGTTGCTGCAAATGGCATTATTTCATTCATTTTTATGACTGTGTAGTATTCCATTGCACATATGTACTACATCTTCTTAATCCATTCATCAGTCAATGAGCATTTAGGTTGTTTCCATGTCTTGGCTATTGTGAATAGTGCTGCTATGAACATAGAGGTGCATGTATCTTTTTGAATTATAGTTTTGTCTGATTAAATACCCCAGGAGTGGGACTGCTGGATCAAATGGTAGTTCTTTAGTCAGTATTCTGAAGAACCTCCATACTGTTTTCCATAGTGATTGTACCAGTTTACATTCTCATCTTTAGTTTAGGAGGGTTCCTTTTACTCCACACCCTCTCCAGCAATCGTTGTCTGTATATTTATTAATGATGGCCATTCTGACTGGTGTGAGAATGTACTTCACTGTAGTTTCGATTAGCATTTCTCTAATAATTAGTGATGTTGAACATCTTTTCATGTATCTACTGGCCATTTGCATATCTTCTTTGGTGAAATGTCTCTTTAGGCCTTCTGCCCAATTTTTTATTTTTATTTTTTTTGCTTTTTAGGGCTGCACCCATGGCATATGGAAGATCCCAGGCTAGGTGTCGAATCGGAGCTACAGATGCTGATCTATACCACAGCCATAGCAATGTGGGATCCAAGCCGTGTCTGAAATCTACACCATAGCTCACTGCCACACCAGATCCTTAACTCTCTAAGTGAGGCCAGGGATTGAACCCACATCTTCACGGATACTAGTCAGATTTGTTTCTACTGCACCACAATGGGAATTCCCTTCTGCCCAATTTTTTTTTCCTATTGGATGCATAGGTATGAAGAGCTGAACTAACTCAGAGTGAAAAATGTCCATGGGATTCAAGAGGCTTGAGGCCTATGAGTCAGACAAGTTTAGATGGCCATCCTGAGATTTCTAGGGCTGGAATTCAGGCCAGCTTTCTCTGGGGAGCCAATACTTAAGTCACTGAGAGTAGAGAAAAGCATGAGGGCTGGATATGCCAAACTGCAGACAGACTTATCTGCCCAATTTTTTATTGGGTTGTTTGTTTTTTGTGTTGTTGTTGAATTGTATGAGTTTTTTGTATATCTTGGAGATTAAACCCTTGTCAGTTGCATCATTTCCAACTATTTTCCCCAATTCCACAGGATGTCTTTTTTTTTTAATGATTTCCTTTGCTGTGCAAAAGCTTGTAAGTTTGATTAAGTTCCATTAGTTTATTTTTGTTTTTAATTCTATTGCCTTGGGAGACTGACCTAAGAAAACATTTGTATGGTTTATATCAGAGAGTGTTTTGCCTATGTTCTCTTCTAGGAGTTTTGTGGTATCTTGTCTTAATGTTCAAGTCTTGAATTTCTTTTTGTGCATGGTGTGAGGGTGTGTTCTAGTTTCATTGGTTTACATACAGCTGTCCAGTTTTCCCAGCACCGCTTGCTGAAGAGAATGTCTTTTTCCCACTGTATATTTTTGCCTCCTTTGTCAAAGATTAATTGACCATAGTTGTACGGGTTTATTTCTGGGTTCTCTATTCTGTTCCATTGGTCTGTATGTCTGGTCTGTATGTCTGTTTTGGTACCAGTACCACACTGTCTTGATTACTGTAGCTTTGTAAGCTTGTCTGAAGTCTGGGAGATTTATGCCTCTTGCTTGGTATTTGTTCCTCAGGATTGCTTTGGCAATTCTGGGTCTTTTATGGTTCCACATAAATTTTTGTACTATTTGTTCTAGCTCTGTGAAAAATGTCATGGGTAATTTGACAGGGATCATATTAAATCTGTAGATTGTTTTGGGTAGTATGGCCATTTTAACGATATTAATTCCTCCAATCCAAGAGCATGGAATATCTTTCCATTTCTTTGAATCATCTTTTATTTCCTTTATTAATGGTTTATTGTTCTTAGAGTATAAGGTTTTCACCTGCTTGGTCAGGTTTATTTCTAGGTATTTCTTTTTTTCTTTTTTTTAGTGATTCCAAAAGATATTGGTTTTTTTATATTCCTTTTCTAATGTTTCATTTTTAGTACACAGAAATGCAATGGATTTCTGAATGTTAATCTTGTGTCCTGCTACTTTGCTGAATTAGTTGATCAGTTTGAGTAGTCCTTAGGGTTTTTTATACATAGTATTATCATCTGCATACAGTGACAACTTTACTTCTCTTCCAATTTGGATACTTTTTATTTCTTTTGTTTGCTGTGTCTAGGACTTCCAATACTATGTTGAATAAAAGTGGTGAGAGTGGGCATCCTTATCTTATTCCAGATTTCAGTGGGAAGGCTATCAGCTTTTCTCTGTTGAGTATTTTATTGGCTGTGGGTTTGTCATAAATGGCTTTTATTATGTTAATGTATGTTCCCTCTATACTCAATTGGAAAGAGTTTTTATCATGAATGGATGTTGGGTTTTTTGTTTGTTTGTTTGTTTTTTCATATTAACAATGAATTTTATTTCAGTTATAGGTGTACAAAGATCATAAGTCAATTCGATAGATTTTGTGTCCCAAACCCACAGTGCATCCCCCCACCCCCCAGATTGTCTTATTTGAAAAACCAAGATTTTCCAAAATCTGTGAGTCATTGTCTGTTCTTCAAAGAAGTTCATTGTGTCTCTTTAGTTTCCACATGTAAGCGGTAGTATTGGGTGTTGCTGTCTAATTGTCTGACTGGTTCCACTTCGAATGATAATTTCTAGGTTCATCCATGTTGCTATAAATGTTATTCCGTTCCTTTTAGTGGCTGAGTAATATTCCATTATGTTTATGTACCATATCTTCCCTATCCACTCCTCTGTCGGTGGGCATTTAGGTTGTTTCCATGACCTGGCTTCTTCCCTCTCTAGCTGCTTTGGGTGTAAAATTAGGTTGTTTATTTGAGCTTTTTCTTGTTTCCTGAGGTTGGCTTGTATTGCTATATACTTTCCTCTTAGCGCTGCTTTTGCTGAATCCCAGAGGTTTTCGAGTGTCGTGTCTTTGTTGTCATTTGCTTCTAGGTATTTTTTTTTTCTCTTTGATTTCTTCAGTGATCCATTGGTTGTTTTCTTGTTTTTGTATCCATTCAGCTAGTCTATGTCTTTTGGTCGGGGCATTCAGTCCATTAACATTTCAGGTAATTACTGATATATATGTTCTTATTGCCATTGTATTAACTGTTTCGGGTTTTTGTTGCTTTTTTTTTTTTAACCCTGAAGTTTTTATATAGGAGTCTATATACA
>PVHT020000065.1:516046-544457 GCA_004024745.2 Catagonus wagneri
TTTTTTTTTTTTTGCTTTTTAGGGCCACACCTGCTGTATGTGGCTAGGGGTCTAACAGGAGCTGTAGCCACCGGCCTACGCCACAGCCACAGCAATGCAGGATCCGAGCCACGTCTGTGACCTACACCACAGCCCACAGCAATGCTGGATCCTTAACCCACTGAGCAATGCCAGGGATCAAACCCACAACCTCATGGTTCCTAGTTGGATTTGTTAACCACTGAGCCACGACGGGAACTCTGACCTGTTGTTTTTAGTAGCACATTGTTAGGTCTCCATGTAGTTGGTTTTTTCTCATTTCTTTTCTTTCCTTTTTTTAAATTTATTTTTTATTTTAATTAATGAATTTTATTACAATTATAGGTGTACAAAAATCATAACAACCAAATTTTATAGCATTTCCATCCCAAACCCTCAGTGCATACCCCCCAACTTGTCTCATTTGGAAACCATAAGCTTTCGCAAGTCTGTGAGTCAGTATCTGTTCTGCAAAAAAGTTCATTGTGTCCTTTTTTTAGATTCCACATGTAAATGGTAGCATTTGATGTTGGTGTCTCATTGTCCGACTGATTTCACTTTGCATGGTAATTTCTAGGCCCATCCATGTTGCTATAAATGTTATTTCATTCCTTGTAATGGCTGAATAATATTCCATTGTGTGTATGTACCATATCTTACCTATCCACTCCTCTGTTAAAGGGCATTTAAGTTGTTTCCATGACTTGGCTATTGTATAGAGTGCTGCAATGAACACTGGAGTACAAGTGTCTTTTTGAGTCATGGATTTCTCTGGATAGATGCCTAAGAGTGGGATTGCTGGATCAAACGGTAATTCTATTTTTAGTTTTCTAAGGAATATCCATCCCATTTTCCACAGTGGTTGCACCAATCTACATTCCCACCAACAGTGTAATAGGGTTCTTTTTCTCCACACCCTCTCCAGCACTTATTGTTTGTAGACTTTTTGATGATGGCCATTCTGGCTGGTGTAAGGTGGTACCTCATAGTGCTTTTGATTTGCATTTCTCCAATAACAAGTGATGTTGAACATCTTTTCATGTGTTTATTTGCCATCTGTATGTCTTCTTTAGAGAATTGTCTGTTTAGATCTTCTGCCCATTTTTTGATGGGGTTGTTTGTTTTTTTGGTACTGAGCTGTAGGAGGTGTTTGTAAATTTTGGAGATTAATCCCTTGTCAGTCAATTCGTTTGCAAATATTTTCTCCCTTTCTGTGGGTTGTCTTTTCATTTTATAAAGGTTTCCTTTGCTGTGCAGAAACTTTGAAGTTTAATTAAGTCCTATTTTTTATTTTTCTTTTTATTGTCATTACTCTAACAGGTGGATCTGAGAAGATGTTGCTGTTATTTATGTCAGAGAGTGTTTGGCCTATGTTTTCCTCTAAGAGTTTTATAGTATCTGGTCTTCTATCTAGATCTTTAATCCATTTTGAGTTTATTTTTGTGCATGGTGTTAGGAAGTGTTCTAGTTTCATTTTTTTTACATGTGGCTGTCCAGTTTTCTCACAACCACTTATTGAAGGGGCTGTCTTTTCTCCAATGTGTATTCTTGCCTCCTTTGTCATAGATGAGTTGACTGTAGATAGATGGATTTAATTCTGTGCTTTCTATCCTGTTCCACTGATCATTATTTCTGTCTTTGTGCCAATACCATATGGTTTTGATGAATGTAGCTTTGTAGTATAGTCTGAAGTCAGGGAGCCCGATTCCTCCAGCTCCATTTTTCTTTTTCAGAATGTCCTTGGCTATTCTGGGTTTTTTTGTGTTTCCAAACAAACTTTAAAATATTTTGTTCTAGTTCTGTGAAAAATGTCTTTGGTAATTTGATAGGGATTGCACTGAATCTGTAGATTGCCTTGGGTAGTATAATCATTTTGATAATATTGACTCTCCCAATCCAAGAGCATGGTATGTCTTTCCATCTGTTCACGTCATCCTTTATTTCTTTCATCAGCATCTTCATAGTTTTCAGAGTACAGGTCTTTTGTCTCTTTAGCTAGGTTTATCCCTAAGTATTTGAATCTTTTTGATGTGATGGTAAATGGGATTGCTTCCCTAATTTCTCTTTCTGATCTTTCATTGTTGGTATACAGAAATGCAGTTGCTTTCTATATCAATTTTTTTTTTTTGTCTTTTTGCCTTTATGTAGAGCCGCACCTGCGGCATATGGAGGTTCCCAGGCTAGGGGTCTAACAGGAGCTGTAGTTGCCGGCCTTCGCCACAGCCACAGCAACGTGGGATCTGAGCCGCGTCTGCAACCTACACCACAGCTCATGGCAATGCTGGATCCTTAACCCACTGAGCAAGGCCAGGGATCGAACCCACAACCTCATGGTTCTTAGTCGGATTCGTTAACCACTGAGCCACGAAGGGAACTCCCTGTGTATTAATTTTGTATCCTGCAACTTTGCCAAATTCATTGATGAGCTCTAACAGTTTTCTGGTAGAGTCTTTAGGATTCCCTAGGTATAGCATCATGTCATCTTCAAATAGTGACAGTTTTACTTCTTCCTTTCCAATTTGGATTCTTTTTATTTCATCTGCTTCTTCCTTTCCAAAATGGATTCCTTTGATTTCTTTTACTTCTCTGATTGCTGTGGCTAGGACTTCCAAAACTATGTTGAATAGTGGTGGCAAGAGTAGACATCCCTGTCTTGTTCCTGATCTCAGCAGGAATTCTTTCAGCTTTTCACCATTGAGAATGATGTGAGCTCTGGGTTTGTCATCGATGGCCTTGATTATGTTGAGGTAGCTTCCCCCATGCCCACTTTCTGAAGGGTTTTTATCAGAAATGGGTGTTGGATTTTGTCAAAGGGTTTTACTGCATCTATTGAGAGGATCATATGGTTTTTATTCTTCAGTTTGTTAACATGGTATATCACACTGATTGATTTGCAGATATTGAGGAATCCTTGCATCCCTGGGGTAAATCCTTTTAATGTATTGTTGGATTCAGTTGGCTAATATTTTGTTGAGGATTTTTGTATCTATGTTCATTAGTGAGATTGGCCTGTAATTTTCTTTTTTTGTGATATCTTTGTCTGGTTTTGATATCAGGGTGATGATTGCCTCATAGCATGAGTTTGGCAGTGTCCCTTCCTCTGCAATTTTTTGGAAGAGTTTCAGAAGGATAGGTGTTAGCTCTTTTCTAAATGTTTGATAGAATTCACCTGTGAAGCCATCTGGTCCTGGACTTTTGTTTGTTGGAAGATTTTTAATCACAGTTTCAATTTCAAAACTTGTGATTGGTCTATTCATATTTTCTATTTCATCTTGGTTTAGTCTTGGGAGATTGTACTTTTCTAAGAATTTGTCCATTTCTTCTAGGTTTTCCATTTTATTGCTGTATAGTTGCATATAGTAGTATCTTATGATCCTTTGTATTTCTGTGATGTCTGTTGTTACTTCTCCGTTTTCATTTCTAATTTTATTGATTTGTGTCCTCTCTTTTTTTTTTTCTTGATAAATCTGGCTAAGGGTTTATAAATTTTGTTGATCTTTTCAAAGAATCAGCTTTTAGTTTCATTGATCTTTTCTATGGTTTTCTTTGTTTCTGTTTCACTGATTTCTGTTCTGATCTTTATGATTTCTTTTCTTCTACTACCTTTAGGTCTTGTCTGTTCTTCCCTCTCTAGCTGCTTTAGATGTAAAGTTAGGTTGTTTATTTGAGCTTTTTCTTGTTTCCTGAGGTGGGCTCGTATTGCTACAAACTTTCCTCTTAGAACTGCTTTTGCTGCATCCAGAGGTTTTGGAGTGTTGTATCTTTGTTGTCATTTGCTTCTGGGTATTTTTTAATTTCCTCTTTGATTTCTTCAGTGATCCATTGGTTGTTTAGCAGCATGTTGTTTAGTCTCCATGTTTTTGTGTTGTTTGCTGTTTTTTTCTTGTCGATTTCCAGTCGTATAGCATTGTGGTCAGAGAAGATGCTTGATATGATTTCAATTTTCTTGAAGTTACCGAGGCTTGATTTGTAGCCCAGGATGTGATCAATCTTTAGAGAATGTTCCATGCACACTTGAGAAGAATGTGTATTCTGTTGCTTTTGGATGGAATGTCCTATAAATATCGATTAAGTCCATCTGGTCTAATGTTTCATTCAGGACCTGTGTTTCCTTATTGATTTTCTGTCTGGATGACCTATCCATTGCTGTAAGTGGGATGTTAAAGTCCCCCACTATGATTGTGTTATTGTTGATTTCTCCTTTAAAGGTTGTTAGTAGTTATCTTACATATTGTGGTGATCCTATGTTGGGTGCGTCGATATTTAAAACTGTCGTATCTTCTTCTTGGATTGATCCTTTGATCATTATGTAGTGCCGTTCCTTGTCTCTTAAAATGTTCATTTTAAAGTCTATTTTGTCCAATATGAGTATTGCTACTCTGGCATTCTTTTGATTCCCGTTTGCATGGAATATTTTCTTCCACCCTCTCATTTTCAGTTTGTATGTTTCCTTAGAAGTGAAGTGGGTCTCTTGAAGACAACATATATATGGGTCTTGTTTTTGTATCCATTCAGCTAGTCTGTGTCTTTTGGTTGGGGCATTCAATCCATTAACATTTAAGCTAATTATTGATAAGTATGTTCTTATTGCCATTTTATTAACTGTTTTGGATTTTTGTTGCTCTTTTTTCTTCCATTATTCTCTTGTTGTCTCCTCTTGTGGTTTGATGATTATCGTTGATGTCATATTTGAATTGATTTTTCTTATTTGTTTTGCCATTTAATGATCATGTGTTTTGGTGTGAATTCTTTGAGTTTATCCTGTTTGGGATTTACTGGGCTTCTTGAATCTGTAAGTTTATTCTTTTCCATTAAATTCGAGAAGTTTTCAGACATTATTTCCTCAAATTCACACTTACTGCTCTTCCCCAAATATCTAATGATAGAACAATTAAATCTTTAGTTATTGTCCCAGAGCTCTCTGAAACTCTATTCATTTGTCCTATTTTCTTTGTTGTTTACACTGAGTAAATTCTATTTATTAGTCTTCAGGATCATTGATGCTATCATTTTCAAGTCCATTCTAAGAGAGAGTCAATTAAGTGAGTTTCTAAAATGAATTTCTTATTGTACTTCCAGTTTTATAAATTACATTTGTTCTTTAAAAAATAGAAAGGTTTATTGAGATACAATTCATACAACAAAAATGCATCCTTTAAAATGTTTTTTTTTTCCTTAGTATATTCAGTGGTTTTTAGTGTATTCAGAATTATGCCACAGTCACCACTTGATAATTTCAGGAAGTTTTCATGACCCACCAAAAGAAATCCTGTCCCCATCAGTAATTATTTTCCATTTCCTCCTCTTTCTAGCCCCTGGCCATCACAAATTCACGTTCCGTTCTATGGGTTTGCCTATTCTGGACACATCATGTAAACGGAATTTCATAAGTGGTCTTTTGTGCCAGACTTCTTTCACTCAGCATAATGTTTTTAAGGTTCATCCCACTGTGGTTATTTGTCAGTACTTCATGATTTTTTTTTGTCTTTTTTTTTTTTTTAGGGCTATGTCCATGGGTGTATGGAAGTTCCCAGGCTAGGGGTCTAATCGTAGCTGTTGCTGCCAGCCTATGTCACAGAAACAGCCATGCCAGATCCGAGTTGCGTCTGTGACCTACACCACAGCTTACAGCAACCCCGGATCCTTAACCCACTGAGCAAGGCCAGGGATCAAACCTGCAATCTCATGGTTCCTAGTCAGATTCATTTCTGCTGTGCTACAGTGGGAACTCCAGCACTTCATGCTTTTTAATGGCTGAATATTTCATGGTATGGATGTACCAAATTTTATTTATGTATTCAACCAGCTTTATGAATAATGCTACTAGGAACATTTTTGTACAGGTTTTAATGTGGAAAAAAATAACTTTTTTTATATTGAAGTTTTGATTTATATTTTAAGTGTACAGCATAGTGATTCAGTATTGTTGCAGATTATAATCCATTATAAGTTATAAAGGGGTGGGGAATGAAGGGGCTTTGGAGTAGGGGTGGTAGTGATGGATAAAAGCCCTGGGAAGGAAGTGAGAGGAATGTGCCTTCCTCTGTACTGGGGAGGGGTCTTCTCTCTCCTCCCTCTGAGGCCAGGACAGGCCCTGAAGGAGGTCTGGGGTGTCCCTTGGCTAGGACGACTCAGCCCACCCACATACATGTTTTATTTCCCCTGCACAAGCCCAGGAGGGGGTGGTGAGGATGGAGGGTCCAGGAGATGTGATGAGGTAGGGATGTCTGGGGCTATTTGGGAAATTCCAAGGTGCAGAGACCTAGAAGGGATGTGGGTAGAGGGATGCATCCTAGATCCTGATGGAATGGAAAGGTTGAGGGCAGCTGAGACCCTTGGGAACCCAGGAGGTGGACCCAAGTAGAGGGAGCTGGACAGGTGGTGGGGAGCCAGTCAGATGGGGAGGGGTAAGTGAGGAAGATGAGGGGTCCTTAAGGGGGAGGGGTGGGCCCCAGGGTCTTTGGTAGATGCTGGGAAATGATCTTTGTGTGGAGGCCAGGATAGGGTAGTGGGAGGAGCCTCCCAGGTCCAGGCAGAGGAGGACAAGGGGACCCCCTGCCTGGGGGTGAGTTCACCCATGATATGGGGGCTCCAGTGGCCAAGAGGGTAGGAGAAATCACATTGGGTTGTGGGGATAGGATGTGGGGCTGCACAGGGACCACAGGAACCCCTGCCCCATCACCTTTCTGGGCTGCTCTGCTAAGGGTAGGGCACTTGGCTTTGTGCTGAGGCCTTGGTGGTGGCCCTAGGGAAAAACAGGCATCCTCACCACGCACTCAATGTTGTCGCCAATTCTCCACCAATCTGTCTGTCGGCAGCTGGACCCAGCGACATGTGGCTGGCCTATAGGCACAATCTATGTGATGTGGTGGTGTTGGTCTGGCAAGAAGGGGAATGGTGACACATGTGCAACCAGGCATGGATGCTGAAGGAGGCATCCATGGGCTACAGGCAGCTGGGCTGTGATCGAGTGTGGGGAGGAGGAGGGAGGGTCCAGGGTGCGAGCCCCTTGATCCATCCTACCCCCAGAGGAAGAGCTAATTCTCATCTCTCTTCATTCCTCCTGTGTTAGGAGTCCTCTGTTTTTCATCCAACAAATGCTTATTTACAAGGCACTGCCCTGGGTACTGGGGATGCAGCTGTGAATGAACAATACAAAACCCTGCTGCATGAGGTCTACACTGTCCAGGGAGAGACTGAGAATTAACAAATCAGCAGGTAGAAGAGTGGTGCCAAGAGGTAGAAGGGCAGACAGAGGGATGGGGGCCCAGTTGTTCCCAGCAGTCATGCAGACATCTAATCACCGTTGCCAAGGCAAATTTTTTCCCCTGGAGGTCTGAAAGGTCTTCAGCTGTGTCTGCACATTTTATAAGCCCGAGAGCCTGTGAGGCCCCCTTGTGATGTCTTGCCTCTGAGCTGACCCACAGCATCATTTGTGGGGCCCAAGTGAGAATGCAGGTGCCTGTTTGAAAGATCACCGAGGATGCTCCAGAGAGCACTGAAGAGGGCAGGGCCTCAGTGCTGATCCCCTTAGGAGCCAGATGTCCCCAGCAGGCACCCCACCCTGGTGGGTACATCTGGCTCCAAGTGGCCATGTGGCTAGCAGAGTCTGCACTTTGTGCAATGCTGTGTGTGCTTCACAGATGGCACTTTTTGGGAGGTTTGGCTGGTGAAGGGCTGAAGCCCCTGTGTGGGACTCCCTGAAATCAGGAACACAAACAGGGTGGATTGCCTCTGCAGCCTGCAGCAGGAAGAGGCCATAGTGTTCTCCCTGGAGCTGGGGTCTGTCCCTGTGCTCCAGGTCCCCCGCCAAGAAGAGGGCATCACCAGAAAGTATATGATTTACGGGAGTGCCAAGCAGACCATTCACAGATGCAGACTGAACAACAACCTTCACAAAGGTTGCAACTTCCAGCAAGATGCCCAGGTGGTGTGCTCAGGTGAGGCCATCCCTCCAAAATCCAGGGGACCCCCAGGGGACAGCAGGGAGCTAAAGAGTGGCTGCAGCAGGGACAACCCCACACGGGGTCTCTCATAGGCCCAGGTCTGTGTGACGCATTGGGAGGAGCTGGTTCTCCCCTGGATATCTGTACAGCTCCCTGTGGCAGAGGAGCTCAGAGTAGGCTGGGGAAGGGAAGAGAAGGGAGAGGAGAAGACTCCCCTTGGTGACCTGGCATTATCTAGCTCATACTCCTTTTGAACTAAGACCTAGAGGTGAGAGCACAGGATGGAGTGGGGGTGGGGATTCACAGGTGCCTCAAGAGCAGCTCTAGGTGGGCAGGACCTAGCAGTGTAGATCTGGGTTTCTGTCTTCAGCAGAGATGTCCACCCAGAGGCCCCAGGAAGGTTGGATCCTGGCTGTATGCAGCATCTGTTCTGTTCTAGCTGCCCTTACTGCATCTCTAACGTGAGTCAAGGTTGGGTGGTGAATCTTTCCCTCCCAGCCACGTCTCTTAAGAGAAAAGTGGGCCTCTTAGATCCTGACTGTGTTCTGGGATTCGGAGCAGGTAAACTGTCCACTCTCCTTCGTGCCCTCAAGGGAGCAGTGCTCTGTGGCCTAAGGGGTGCCTTGACCTGGTCTCTGATATTTGGAGGTCCTTGATGCCACCCACTGGGCAGGCAGAAATTGCGAGACACATGTGAGCACCTGCAGCAGGTGACCACAACCACTGACCAGGGACTCCTGCTCTATTCTTGGTGCAGACTGGATGTGCTTCTTGCCCAGTGCTTGGCAGACCCACTGCTGGATGCAGATGATCTACTCTGGCTGGAGTTTCCCTGGCTCCACAGGTGGTGGCTCCAGGCTGAGCTGTTAGCTGATAACACCTGACCCTACTGAGAATTTGTTTCCTCCTCCAGGACACACTAGAGGCCCGGCTGCAGGTGGTGAACACTACTGCGCTGGGCGCCTAGAAGCAAGGAGCGGCCTGACCTGGGGCACTGTCTGTGATGCTGACCTGGACCTGGCCACAGCCAACGTGGTATGCCAGGAACTGCAGTGCAGCACGGCCATGTCCATATCCCAGGATGCCCACTAAGGCCGGGGGTCCAAACTTGAGTGGATGGAGGTCTTCAGTTGTGCCCGCAACCAGTCCCTTCTGTTCCACTGCCTTCAGGGGCCTGGACACCAGTGTGGGCTGGGCTCAGGTGCTTGGGTGAGGCCAGGAGGATGGGCTCTGAGGCTTGGCCCTGCCTCCTTCCTGCCAGCCTCTCTCTCTGACTCCCACCTGGAGCTGAGCAGAGCACCCTGTCTGGGCACGGAGACCTTCTTGACCCAGGGCAATGTGTCCTTGTCACTGCTGGTGCCCGTGCGGGCACGGGGGGATGCCGGCGTCCTGTGTTCCTGTGACTGAAGGCCTAGAAGCTACCTTCCCCTCACCCCCCTTATCACCTGGTCCTGGCAGGGGTGGTCCATGGCTGCCCTGACTTGGTCTGTCTGCAGGGAGCCTCCAAGTGAGGCTGGGCTCAGTGCTGGGCCACTGTGCTGGGCATGTCAAGTGCTCTACCAGGGCACGTGGGGCACTGTGTGACAACAGCTGGGACCTGCAGGATGCCTACATGGTCTGCTGGCAACTGGACTGTGACCACAATGCTCAGCACCCCTGGGGGCTGCTCACTTCAGGGTGGGGGCTGGGTTCATCTGGATGGATGAGCTGGGCTGTGAGGGCCAAGGGTCTGTGTTGTGGAGGTGCCCTTCGGGGGTGGGGGCTGGGATCTGAATGACTGCAGACACAAGGAGGATGCCAGCATCTTCCACTCAGGTGGGTGTTGTGAACTGAGTCCTTTCCTGGGGTCACTGGGTTTCAAATGGTTGTGCTGTGCTTGTACGCGAAAAACTAGCTACATACTCTCCTTGGACTCCATTGCTGCTCTCAGCCTGGTTTGGAGACCCCACACTTCCCAGCTCCCTATAGCTGCAGTGACTAAGCACCTCCTTCTTTGCTTTGGGGATGGGAGGAGACCCTGGGGTGGGATGGGGTGTGTTGCTCCTGGGTCTCTGATCAACACTGCTTGGTGTCTTTATCCCCTGCTCACAAGCCCCCCTCACATTTGTGCTTGAGCTTTCACTAACTTGAGTTTGTAATTTTTATCCGTGTTTAGTGTGCTGGATGACTTTTGTCAGAGTATTTTTGAGGCATTGTATGGTTTTTTAGCTCACACATACCTGAGGCTCTTTCTGTGAATCTTGTCAGGGTATTATTATTCTTAATGACAGATTTTGGTGATCTCCCGGGGGCATCTGGTTGGTCCTGCCTCCTCCATAGTAGGCGGTACATCCCAGTGGGGCCTCTTCTCAGTGATTTTGATTCCTATTTTTGCTTTAGGTAAGTTTTCTTCAAGTCTATTTCATCCATCGTGTTTCTTTTTAAAGTTACAATCTCACCATTATGTTGGCTCTTCCCCAGCCTTTTTATTCATTTTTTTTTGGGGGGGGCAGGCCCTATTCTTTTCTCGGGCTTTCTAGGGGCGTGCCTCTAGGTGCTGTCCATATCATGGATTTGCTTTTCTGTCACTTCTGGTCTTCCTGTCCTTGGGTGTACATTTCCTCTTATGTTTTCTGTTCCTTGAAGTTATTCCTTCCTCTGTACTGTGGCTCCTCAGGCAACTGCAGGACTCTGCTGTTGGGCACTGGCAGGGGTAGGAGTGCTCTGTTTCTGTTATGATTCAGCCTGGTGCAGGGTCCCAAAGGTGAGAGCAGAACAATGCACTCCTGAGGGCCAGGCATGGAATTGGCACTGGTCACCCTTAGCCCATTAGTTTGGTTGGCTGAGGTTCTAAGGCCAGCCCAGGTTCAGGGGTGGGAAATAGATTCATTGCAAGAGGTATGGATACAGGCAGGAGGTCTTAGTGGCCACTTTTGTAATCTACCACAGACGTATTTCCTTCCATTATTTTTTCAAAGCTTATTTTTATTAGTTATAATCCTGTAAGATACAATATCCATATTCCATGATTTATCTTCATCTGTGCATTTTTTATGTATTACAGGCTCCTGTAACATAATTTTAAAGGGTTGTCTGATATTCCATCATGTGGTGATATTGGACTTGCACTGCTCAAGGGTAACAAGACAAATCCTTGGGCACTGACCAGCCAGGACCAATGCTATCTCCAAAATGAGAGATCTGGGCTAATTCTTGTTTGTTTTTTAATTTAAATTTTTGAATTTTTATTGTCACAGTTAAATTAATCATCTTGTGCAAAATTATTATTCTGTATTTTGAGCAATTTCCAAGGATAGATTTCTAGGCAAACAGCAGACGCCTGCTAAGACGTTACAACTGGGGGTTAAATCTGGTCACCTGTGGTCACCCGCTCCCATCTTTGAAATTGATGTGACTGTGGGATCCATGTGAGGTGGATGCCAGGACTTGCTGGGTTAGCTGGCCTTGGGTGGCATCTGTCTTGGTGCTGGGAGCTCCTCTTCTTGGCTTCCTCCTTCAGAGGTTTCCTTGCCCTGAGTGTGCTTGTCTTCCAGGGTCAGTGGCTCTGAGGCTTTGAGGTGGCACTGGTCGCTGTGCTGGGTGGCCGGACATGTTCTACAACAGGACTTGGGGCACTGTGTGCAGTAATGCCCTGAAGGACACTTCCTTGTCCATCATCTGCAAGCAGCTGGGCTGTGGGGGACAGGGCTGGCTGGAGAACAGGCCTGTCCACACTGTCATGGGCACCTCCTGGGTGGACAACATCCAGGGCCACAGGCTTTGAAATTTCACACTGTGGCAGTGCCCCTCAGCAGATGGCACCCACACACCTGTGTCCCTGGAGAGGCGGTCTGGATCACCTGTGCAGGTGAGCCCTGGAGGTCTCTGGGGGGCCTGGAGGCAGCTTAACTGTCCTGATAAGTCATTTGCAGGGGCTGCCACTGATCCACGGCTTGGAGCTGTGGGGTCACTTGGGCTCCACAAGCTTCATTCTGAAGCTTTTCAGGGCATTTACCCTGGGTGGGTCGCTGTTTAATAGGATTGTCAGAAAAAACACAGGATTACAGGCAGACTTTAACTGCTCATCCACCGACTGTTGCCCAGGTACCCCTCCCAATCACCTCCCTGTCCATGCCCCATCCTGGTCCTGCCTCGCGGTGACCACAGCCTCCTTTGCAGAGGAGGGTGAGCTGCATGTGCATGATGGTGAGGGGCTGCTCCAACCATGTGGAGCTCTGGTACGTTGACTCCAAGGGCACAGTGTGTGACAACTCCTGTGACCTGGTGGACGCTGAGGTTGTGTACCGCCAGCTGGGCTGTGGCCAGGCTTACAGCCCCCCTGGTGGGGGCCTCCTTCAGGCCAGGCTCTGGGCCCATATGGCTGGAGGAGGTGTCGTGCCAGGGCAGTGAGGCGTCCCTGTAGGGCTGCCCCATGGAGCCATAGGGACATGGAGACTGCGGGCACAATGATGTGGGAAGGTGCTGCTTAGGTGAGTAGATGGGGCCTGAAGCTCCCTCTATCCCCTCCATGGGGGGGGGTAGGTAGGTGGGAGGTTGCTGGGGCTGGTTAAGGGTGCCAGGAGGCATCCTTTGCAGTACTCCTCCATCCTGGATGCCCCGGAACCCAGCCCTGAGGCTTCCCTGCGCCTGACCCTCTGGATGATAGAGCACAGGCTGCCTCCGTGACCTCCAGCTCAAGCTGAGGGTCTGGGTGAAGATCTAGGCTGCCTTCAGATCCTGACCATTTCTCCTGGGGGACCAGAGTCCTGTCTTCGGCATCAGGTAGGTGTGTGCTTCCTCAGACCTCAGCTCGTAGCTTGCTGCCTGCCTCACCCAGAGGTGCCTCAGAGTCTCCTGTGGACACCATGCCTCAGTCAGTCCTCACCTAGGCTGATGGGTGGAGGTCAGGAGGAGCAATGGTGCCAGAGACGCCCTTCTCTGAGGGTCCCCCTGTGCCAAGCTGGGTGGAGAACGTAGGGAGGGACAGCAAGCCCAGGCCCTGCTGGCCACTTTTCTGGGCCTTCCCCTTGCTGAATGGGCAGTTTGGCTCTGGTGTACTGTAGCCTCTTAGATACTGACTCTGAGTCCAGAGGAGTCAGGACTCTTAGAGCTGCCTTTCTAGACACTCTCCTGACTTTAGCCCTGTGCCCTCAGGGCAGCACAAGGCCCATCTCTCCCCTGGGTGCCCCTCCCCCTCCTCAGAGGCTCAGGTGGGTCAGGTCCAAGGTCACAATATGCAAGCAGTGCAGGCATATAGAGAGGACCCCACCTCTCACTGTCCTTACAGGCCCTCCTCTGGCTCCTCTACCTGCCCTCAAGGCCAGGACTCTACCCATGACTTTCTGCCTGGTCCTCAGCACCCTCCTGATTGTCATCTCACTGGTCCTGGGGGCACAATGGTTCCAGGGCCGAGGAGCTCGCAAGGGTAGGTGGGCATGGTGCTCAAGGTTAACACCAGGCCCTGGGCATGGGGAGGCTGTGGGGGTGAGGGGAGGCACTCTGAGACCCCAGCCCAACGCAGGTACCCTCTGTCCTAGGCGCTGCCCTGTGTGCTGGGTCCCACTCATAATTCTACCCCTTCCCCTGTGGTGAGTTCCTAAAAGTGGACCCACCGTGGGTACCTGGGCACTTCTCTGCTTCTGAGAGCAACTGGGTGAGAAAAGCTGTAGTCCTGGGGCTGCCTGGGTGGGAGAGCAAGGCTCCAGGGTGTCCTGACCCCTCTGTAGAATGTCTTTCTGGGGAGCTCTCCCACCCAGGACCTGGCGTGCCTGGTCAGGGGGACATTGCTCTTGGTGGGGGACCAGAGGGTCCTGGTGTACGTGTGACACCCTGCAGATGGGCTTAAACTATGGGGAGTGTCTCTGCATAAAGGTTTTGGTGTGGTCTTTCCAGGTTCCGGAACATTGGGGAATCTGCCCTTGGAAGGTGTTTATGAGGACACTGGAGCTGTCCCCATGGGGGAGGAGGAGGAGCCTGGAGTATCCAGGGCCCTGGTGCTGGAGGAGGAGTATGATGATGCAGGGGAGCCTGAGCAAGGCCCTGAAGAGGGGGAAGAGGAGGAAGAGGAGGAGGGGGCCCCCTTGATCTCCGCAGGTGTGCACCTCTGCGCCTTGGCATCCATGGCACTTTTCCTGCTGTACTACTCCTACACCCAGGGCTTTTCTCTGGCCAGCCCCTACATCTAAAGATCCTGAAAGCTGCCTGTTTGTGTGTCCTTGACATTCATTGCCATCACAGGCTTGGTGTTCAGAGTTTAGGGAGGTCTTATATTTTTATTTGGGTTTCTTTTTGTGGTTGCGCCTTGTCCCTTCCAGTGCCGTGTCCAGGGGCTGTAGGGGCCTGAGCAGACAGGTTGGCAGAGATGTGTAGGCAGCGGCACATTCTCACTCCATCCAGTCCTCAACCAAGTCTCTAGCCTCACAGTGCAGCAAGAAGCCAGGGTCCAGAATTCCTGGGGACTCTGAGGAATTGCTGAGGGTCCCTACTGCATGCCTCTCTCCTTAAACACGGGGGGGCTCCTCATAGCCTGGGTTTCCTCACAGCTCAGGCTGGGAAGGAAGACCACGGCAGCCTCTACTGCACGCTTCTCCTGGGGTATGCCCCCGATGAACCAGCTCCTGGCCACCTCCCCTTTCATCTGCAGAAAGGACTGGACCTGGCCCAGGTGTTGTGCTAGGAGCCCCCAAACTCAGAGCTGTCTTGCTCTGATGCCCCCACCAAGCCCTTTGTGACTATATCACCCTGACCACACCCTCCTCGACCACACCCTCCTCGACCACACCCTCAACCAAACCCTCCTTGACCACCCCTCTGGGAAATCAGTTTCCCTGCATCCTCTCCCCTGTGTGGATCAGGTATTGGTCTGCAAACGACCAGACCCACCATGTCCAGATCTTTCTGGACCCCCACTTTGCCATTCCAGCATCTTGGGAAAGACCAGCTTTAATTATGTTGTGATTTCTTCCTCTGTAGAGTCTGTCTAGTCATGCCATTGCTTACCACCTACCCCGCAGGGTTTACCCTCAGGGTCCGGCCAGCTTGCTGCAGCCATCACTGGTGCTGGGTCCTTGCAGTCTCTCTGAACGTGGCCTCCCATCACTCATTCCTTCCCCTGTGCACCATGGTGCTGGAGATGGTAAACGTGAGGGTCTCTCTTGGACAGGAGGCCCTGGTGCTGGAGATGGGGAGGGAGCTGTGCAGAGAGGCTGGACAGGGCCTCTGGGGTGAAGTGGAGTGGGGATGAGTTGTCAGGTGGTGGAGCAGCTCCTGACAGAGCCTTGGGGGACAAACGGGCTCCCCTCTTCCTCCATCCCACATGCAGTCTCCTGGCCCTGCATCCAGCAGGTACAGAGCAGGGCTGGGGACAGAGTTCACAGGGCTCCTCAGGAAGAAGGTGGGCACTTAGACTGTGCTCCCAGCTGCATCTCACCCTGCTCCCAGCCATGAGGGTCCCTCCAGATAATGGCTTCAGAAGGTGATGGGGGAGTCAGCGGCAAGCGTGCCCCCCACCCCCACCCCGTGGTCCACACCTACTGCCCATCCGCACCTGCGTTCCTTGCCAGCACTCAGAGAGGAGGGCAGAGGCAGCCCTGCATGAGCATCCAGTCCACAGTTGGTGCGGCCAGACCTGGCGTCTCCAGCACCCTGATATCCACTCGCTGCCGCCAGCTCCCCTCCTCCGCAGCCTCAGCCTGGGCTGGGTTCCTCAACTCCAGAGGAACGCGGAAAGCCTATGATGGAGGACACACCAGAACCACTAGCAGGCAGGCCGCCCTGGCGGCGCAATCAAGCGGAGCTCCAGGCTGCAGCCACAGACCTGGGACCGCTGAGAGAACGCTCGAAAGCCTCCGCCTCAGGTAGAGAGAGCTCCTTGCAACCCCCACTCACCCACAGCCCAGCCCCACCCTGCACTGCCCCTCCCCTCTGCTCAGGCGGCTCTGCGCTCCTGGCTATGCCAGGCAGCTTCGAGGAGCCTGGAGGCCGGCTGGATGCTGCAGTGCACGCCCCGGGAACGACTGCGCAAGCCCGAGAGTGCACGCCCTGCCAGCTACCGGGGCGGCCGGGACAGAGGCTGCAACTCCCACAGCAAGGTTAGCATAAGAACGAGGTCAGCACAAGGAACACAGCCAGAGCCTACCTTCGTCTTCTCTGCCGAGCTGCTCCCCACTGCCACCCACACTGCGCAGCCGCCGCCTTTCCGATTGCGCCGATCCTAACGCCACCGCCAGGTTGCACTGCTCATCACCGCTCTGCTCCAGGAGTGAGGCGAAGTCCGGCAGGCGGCGCACTCCCTTGGACATGTGCGTTCACAGGCCTCCGAGCCACCTACATCTGTCAGCAATTTTTAATTCATCTTAGCAATGTTTTGTAGTTTTCAGTGCCCAAGTTTTGCCCGTATTTTGTTAAATTATCCCTAAATATTTCACATATTTAATAAAATTTAAGTTTCCAACTTAACACTACTATGTACAATATAATAGATTCTGGTTACATCCTGTAACCTTGCTCTCACCTTTTCTAGTTGTTTTTTTGCAAAATTCCTTGTTTTCTATGTAGACAACCAAGTTGTTGGGGAATAAAGTCCCCCCCCAAACACACACCAAATGTATGCTTTTTCTTTCTTTTTCTTCTCATAATGCACCCGGCAGGTCCTCCAGTACAATTCCTGTTCATACTTTTAGGAGAAAATCATTTAATGTTTCACAATGATTACTGTGGGTTTTTTTCTTTTCTTTTTTTTTTTTTTGCAGGTGCCCTTTATCAGGCAATTTACTTCCCTTTCTAGACTGGTGAGAACTCATGGGACTTGGGTATAGAATTTTCGTAAGGTACTTCTACGTCTACTAAAATAATATGATTTTGCTCTATATTAAAAACATAAAGATGATATAAAGTGTGTTTTGAATGTGAAAACAATCCTGGGATAAATTCCACTTAGTCATAAAGTATTTTCCTTTTGATAAACTGTTTAAAATGATTTCCTAGAATTTTGTTAAAGATTTTTCCCTCTGTATTCAAAGGGAGCGCTGGTGTGTAATTTTTTGTTTCTTGTAATGTCACTGTCTGCTTTTCCCTCCGGGTTAACACTGTCTTCACAGATTAAGGCAGTTAAGTGTATGCTCCTCTATGATTTTCTGGATGCATCTGTGCAGTATTTGTACAAAAACTCCCTTCCTTAAGTTTTTGGTAGAATTCACCAGTCAGGCCATCTGGGTCTGGAGTTGTCTTTGTGGGAAGACTTTTAACTAGAAATTTACCAATTTATTTTTGTTATTGGACTAGTCAGGTTATCTATTCATTTTTTACTGAGTTTAGGGTGTGTCCTATTCATCAAAGTTGTCAAGTTCTTTGGCATGAAGTTCGCAATAACTTCCTTTTCAAACCTTAACTCTGTAGAATTGCAAGAAGAATGTCTTCTCTCTTTCTTATTCTCAGGAATTTGTTTCCCCTCTTTTATTCTTTGATCTATCTAGATAGATGCTTATCAACTGTATTAATCTTTTCAAAGAATCAAGATTCTGATTTCATTAATTTACTCAACTGCTTGTTTTCTGTGCCATTGATTTCTGTCTTTTATTATTGCCTCCTTTCTGCTTGGTTTAGGTTTAAATTTACTCTTTTTCTAATTCCTTAAGGTGGAAACTTAAATAATTGTGCCTATTCTTTTCTAATAGAAGCATTTCATGTTAGAAATTGTCTTATATGCTTTTTTATTACACTGCAATTTCTGACTTTGCATTTTCATTTTTATTTAGTTCTATTTTACAATTGTAAATTTTTACTGAGAAGTGTGTTGTCTAATTTCCAATAATTTTTCTTGGCAGGAATTTTCCAGATGTATTTGTTATTGGTTTAATTAATGAATTTTGTTACAATTATAGGTGTACAAAAATCATTACAACTCAGTTTGATAGCATTTCCATTCCAAACCCTCAGTGCATTCCCCCACCCCCCAGATTGTCTTATTTGGAAACCATAGGTTTTCCAAAGTCTGTGAGTCATTATCTGTTCTGCAAAGAAGTTCATTGTGTCCTTTGTTTAGTTTCCACAGGTAAGCGGTAGCATTGGATGTTGCTAATTGTCTGACTGGTTTCACTTTGCATAATTTCTAGGTCCATCCATGTTGCTATAAATGTTATTTCGTTCCTTTTAATGACTGAGTAATATTCCATTGTGTATATGTACCACATATTCCCTATCCACTCCTCTGTCAATGGGCATTTAGGTTGTTTCCATGACTTGGCTATTGCATAGAGTGCTGCAACGAACACTGGAGTGCATGTGTCTTTTCGAGTCATGGTTTCCTCTGGATAGATGCCCAGGAGCGGGATTGCTGGATCAAATGGTAATTCCATTTTGACTTTTCTGAGGAATCTCCATACTGTTTTCCACAGTGGTTGCACCAATTTGCATTCCCACCAACAGTGTAATAGGGATCCTTTTTCTCCACACCCTCTCCAGCACTTATTGTTTGTAGACTTTTTGATGATGGACACACTGGCCGGTGTAAAGGTGGTATCTCATAGTGGTTTTGATTTGCATTTCTCTAATGAGGAGCGATGTTGAACATCTTTTCATGTGTTTATTTGCCATCTGCATGTCTTCTTTGGAGAACTGTCTGCCTAGATCCTCTGCACACTTTTGATGGGGCTGTTTGTTTCTTTGGTGTTGAGCTGTAGGAGGTATTTGTAAATTTTGGAGATTAATCCCTTGTCAGTCGATTCATTTGCAAATATTTTCTCCCATTCTGTGGGTTGTCTTTTCGTTTTGTTTAGGGTTTCCTTTGTTTAGGGAAACTTTGTTTAGGTTTCGTTTTGTTTAGGGAAACTTTGAAGTTTAATTGTCCCATTTATTTTTATTGTCCTTACTCTGACAGGTGGATCTGAGAAAATGTTGCAATCATTTATGTCAGAGAGTGTTTGGCCTATGTTTTCCTCTAAGAGTTTTAGAGTATCTGGTCTTCTATCTAGGTCTTTAATCCATTTTGAGTTTATTTTTGTGCATTGTGTTAGAAAGTGTTCTAGTTTCATTTTTTTACATTTGGCTGTTCTGTTTTTGATTTCTAATTTAACTGTTTTGTAGTCAGAAAAAAACTTGGTTTGCATTTATTTTGAATTTGAGGGTTATGTTATAGCCCATAATATAGTTCCTCTTCATGAACGTCCCATGTTTTGATGGGGAAAAATGTGTACCATTGTTGAATGGAATGTATTTGTTCACTAGAAGAAACTTCTGCTTTTGCTTTTGGGTCGGGGGGGGGGTTCAGAGACAAAATCCATACTGAGGTTGTTCTAATATACCCTCCCACTGATCTTAAGAAATTTGTTCTAAGTTGACATTTTCATGTCTTCAAGGCTAATTTTAAGTTTGCACAGAGATTTGAAGAATCCCTTGCCCTTTTTCTTTTTCATCATGTTATGAAATGTCTTGCTGACTCTTCTCGTGTTATTAAAGGCAGGCTTCAGCTTAAATGGGATAGTGTATTCTTACGTGAGATAGGACATAGTCTACTAGAGAGCATGGGTCTTAGAGTCAGACCTGTGTCCCAATCCTTATTCAGTTCTTTAATATGTCTGTGTTCATGAGCACTCAGCTCCTTAGTATGTCTGTGTTCATGGGTATATGGTCTTTCTACTTTGGGAGGCTTTTGTGAAAATCATCTTGCATAAGAGCAGTGAAGCACCTGTGCATGGCACTCTGTTGTCATGGGACTTGCAGGAGTAATGGGAAGTACTCATACAGTTTCATTTTTGGAATTTCTCTGTTCAATCTAGATTCCTTTATTAGGCATTTACTCAGAGAGGCCAAGCACTATCTTCTTTGAGCTTCCTATTACAGTGGTTACAGCATGAATGCTTCCAGGGAAGGTTACTTATTCTTATTTCCAAATCCTGTACAATGGATTTGTTTATTGGATAGCTCTTCTCAGTGACAGAAGAAAGGAAGCAACATGTCAGCAGCGAGCACCTAGGGATGTGAGGCTGCATAAAGCTTACTCTGAAAGCTGTAAGACGTTAATGAAATAAATCAAAGATAACACAAACAGATGGAAAGACATACCATGCTCTTAGATTGGAAGCATCAATATTGTCAAAATGACCATACTACCCAAGGCAATCTATGGATTCAATGCAATCTCTATCAAATTATCAATGGCATTTTTTTTTTACAGAACTAGAAAAAACTATTTTAAAGTTTATTTGGAAGCATAAATGACCCTGAAGAGCCAAGCAATCCTGAGAAAAGAAAAATGGAGCTGGAGAAATCAGGATCCCTGACTTCAGGCTATACTGTTGTAGGAATTAGGTACCAGGGAGATAGGACACTAGGGCTTTTTGCCAGGAAGCAGCATTTATTATTTTCCAATTAATGAATTTTACTACAATTATAGATGTACAAAAATCATCACAACTCAATTTGATAGCATTTGCATTCCAAACCCTCAGTGCATCCCTCCACCCTCCAACTTATTTGGAAACAATAGGTTTTCCAAAGTCTGTGAATCAGTATCTGTTCTGCAAAAAGTTCATTGTGTCCTTTGTTTGGTGGTCCACACGTGAGCGGTAGCACTGGACGTTGCTAATTGTCTGACTGGTTTCACTTTGCATAATTTCTAGGTCCATCCATGTTGCTATAAATGTTATTTAATCCCTTTTAATGGCTGAGTAATATTCCATTGTGTGTATGTACCAGATGGAAGCAGCATTTATTCATGCCAGCATTGGCTCAGCATATTCATATCCAAAGGCTGAACCCTGAATGCAGCAGGGCACTGTCTTATATACCCTCCAATATTTTTTTCTTTTACACTTTGGTCCCTTTGTCCCTCTTATAAGGTAACATACATTCTGTAATTTGAGTGGACAGTTATAGATATGCTTGGGCACATGGATTCAGGTTATGTTGCATTGTTACAGAATTGTGCATGCAGGTACAAGTGATGTTACATGGTGCCTTCCCTTTGTTCTGGGAGGGCCCTTTCCCCTACCCACTACAATACTACAAAGCTACAGTCATCAAAACAGTATGATACTGGAACAAACACAGAAATATAGATCAGTGGAACAGAATAGAAAGCTCAGAAATAAACCCAAGCATCTATGGTCAATTATTCTATGAAAAAGGAGGAAAGAACATACAATGGAGAAAATAGTCTTTTCAATAAATGAAGCATCCTTGAAAAACTTGAATTTTTTTTATTTTTTAATGTTTTCATTATAGCTGGTTTAAAGTGTTGTCAATTTTATACTGTATAGCATGGTGACCCGGTTACACATACAAGTATACAATCTTTTTACTCACATTTTCATGCTCCATCATAACTTAGTAGACATAGTTCCCAGTACTATACAGCAGGATCTCATTGCCTATCCATTCCAAAGGCAATAGTCTGCATCTATTAATCTCAAGTTCCCAATCCATTCCACTCCCTCCCCCTCCCCCTTGGCAACCACAAGTCTTATTCTCCATGTCCGTGATTTTCTTTTCTGTGGAAAGGTTTATTTGTGCCGTACATTATATTCCAGATATAAGTGATATCATATGGTGTTTGTCTTTCTCTTTCTGACTTCCTTCATTTAGTATGAGAGTTTCTAGTTCCATCCATGTTGCTGCAAACAGCATTATTTTATTCTTTCTTACGGCTGAGTAGTATTCCATTGTGTATATAGACCACATCTTCCTAACCCAATCATCTGTCGATGAACATGTAGGTTGTCTCCATGTCTTGGCTGTTGTGAATAGTACTGCAATGAACATGAGGATGCATGTGTCTTTTTCAAGGACAGTTTTGTCCGGATAAATGCCCAAGCGTGGGATTGCTGCGTCATATGGTAATTCTATGTATAGTTTTCTAAGGTTACCTCCATACTGTTTTCCATAGTGTACCCACCAACAGTGCAGGAGGGTTGCCTTTTCTCCACACCCTCTCCAGCATTTGTTATTTGTGGACTTATTAATGATGGCTATTCTGACTGGTGTGAGGTGGTACCTCATGGTAGTTTGGTTTGATGCTGGAAAAACCTGACAGCCACATGCAAAAGAATGGAATTAGAACATTCTCTAACACCATACACAAAAATATTTATTTATTTATTTTTGTCTTTTTGCCTAATCCAGGACCACACCCGTGGCATATGGAGGTTCCCAGGCTAGGGGTCTAACAGGAGCTGTAGCTGCCAGCCTTCACCACAGCCACAGCAATGCAGGATCCGAGCCACATCTGCAACATACACCACAGCTCATGGCAACGCTGGATCCTTAACCCACTGAGCAAGGCCAGGGATTGAACTCGCAACCTCATGGTTCCCAATCGAATTCGCTAACCACTGAGCCACAATGGGAACTCCGACAAAAATAAATTCAAAATGGATTAAAAAACAGAATTTAAGACTGGATACTATAAAAGTCTTTGAGAAAAATGTAGGCTGAACACTGTCTCAGATAAACCAGAGAATATCTTCTCAGAGCCACCTCCTAGAGTGGTGATAATAAAAACAAATAAATGGGACCTAATTAAACTTTAATTTTTTTGCACAGCGAGGAAACCCTAAACAAAACTTAAAGACAACCCACAGAATGGAGCAAAATATTTGCAAATGAAGAGACTGACAAGAGGTTAATCTCCAAAATATATAAATACTTCCTATAGCTCAAAAAAAAAAACACATCAAAAAATGGGCAGAAAATGTGGACAGTTCTCAAAAGAAGACATACAGATGGCCAAAAATCCCATGAAAATATGTTCAACATCACTAATTATTAGAGAAATGCAAATCAAATGGCCACGATCAAAAAGTCTACAGACAATAAATGCTTGCACTGGTATACACACTTCTTTTATAAAGTGGCATTATTTCACAATAACAATACATAGATGCATTTTAATTTTGTTTATATGAATACATTTAAGTTCAAATTTATCAGTTTTGTATATTGCCTATAATGCATTCATAAGTGCTGGTTTACATGATAATAATGATTATTTGGGGTTTTTTTTCTGACTGTCAAAAAAAAAAAAACAGAAGGAAATGAGGAGCCCAATATAAAGAACAAAATAGGGATCCTTTAAAATAGTAATCCCTTGATTCTCAAAGAAAATGATGACGAAAGGAATTGTGAGAAGCATGTACAGCAGATTTTCTCTTCTTATAAAATAATTGATTTTCAAGTGTCTAGATTTGAATTATAACAATTTTAAAAGTACTTATTACAGAATGTAGTGAACAGCAAACCTAGATCTTAAGAAAATCCAGCCTTGCACCCCAGTTCAAACAGAAAAACTTTTCCAAAATTCAAAATTTTGTAAAATACTTTTAATAACCAGTCTTTCTAAAAATATATCTGAAGTTCCAGAATTGACAATGTTCCTTTTTTTTTTTTCTTTTTATGGTCCCACCTGTGTCATATGGAAGTTCCCAGGCTAGGGGTCAAATCAGAGCTACAGTTGCCACAGCCACTGCAACCCCAGATCTGAGCCACATCTGAGCCACTGCAGCTTGCAATAACAATAGATCCTTAACCCACTGAGCTAGGCCAGGGATCGAACCTGCATCCCTGGAGAGACAACATCACGTCCTTAACTGGCTGAGCCTCAAGAGGACCTCCAGAATTGAAAAATGTTTTATTTTTTTAATTTTTTGTCTTTTTTTGTCATTTTAGGGCTGCACCCACGGCATGTGAGGTTCCCAGGCTAGGGGTCTAATCAGAGCCACAGCTGCTGGCCTATGCTACAGCCACAACAACGCGGGATCCGAGCTTTGTCTGCAACCTACACCACAGCTCACGGCAATGCCAGATCGTTAACCCACTGAGCAAGACCAGGGATCGAACCTGCAACCTCATGGTTCCTAGTTGGATTCATTAACCACTGAGCCACGACGGGAACTCCAGAATTGAAAATGTTTTAAATGTCAGTTTTAAGAAGTGCAATTATTTTGTACATTGGTAGTGATATTTTGTAATTATACAATGTATAATCATACCTTTTTTCTTTTTAATAATATCAGAAATTCTATTTTTATTGCCTGTGTTAGAATATAGTTACATGAAGAGATATTGCAATATTTACAGTTTAATCCTCATAACATTCCAAGTTCTGAAATATTGGAAGTTCTCAAAAAATATTAATAATTGAAAAGTGATAAATGGATGAATGAGGTGATTTAGATAATTTTTCTCCCACATGAATCCTTTATGCCATTAATTCCTGGGTCACATTTTCCCTTTAGGGTCAGATGGCAGTAAGTGTCCCTCCCCTGAGTGTGTGTGTGTGTGTGTGTGTGTGTATGCATGCATGCACGCAGGTCTGTGTGCACATGCACACAACATACACACACAGGAGCACATAAACACAGTAATGCTGCAGCCAACATCGTGTCCTTTATGTTCACTCCCTCATCTTCCATAATGTTACATACAGAAGGTCTTCTCTTTTGTTGGTGGCTGGGGCGCTAGGTGGGCACTATGCCCAGAGCACACTAGATGGGGTGCATGGCAGGGTGGCCCAGGGCCTCAGGCAGAGCAGGGGCATCAGGGAGCAAGGAGTGCCAGGTCCCCTGGGGGCCCAGAATGTGTAGCCTCAGGCGCTCAGCTCTGCTGCCACTCTGTGCCACCATGCTCACCCAACTGACCAAAGCCCTCCACTCTTCAAAAATGACACATGGAGGGCAGGTCACACCATCCTCTCCCCCCGTGGCTGGGGCAGGGCATTGGAAAGAAACAGGGTGAGAAGTTTACAGCGAGAGGAGATTTTAATTCATCATCTGAAGAATGAAGATGCAAATAAAAAGTTGCCTGGGTGAAGGTAGAGGGGAAAATGATTATCGATCTCTTGTGTAGCAGGGGTTTTGCTAGGTACACAGAGAGGACAGAAAGAAAAGGGAATAGAGGATGTAGGTAAGATTTTTAAAAATCTTAGCTCTTGGAATTGTTGGGAAGCAAAATATTTCCTCTACCCTCTTAGGTTCAGTGATTGGGAATTTGCAAAATAAATAGACAAAAGCAGATAACCCTGAGAAAAAAATTTAATTACATGTGTCTATATGCACATGTTCACAAAGAAATATGATGTGAAGGCATGGCTAAATTGGGGGTTTACATAGTATTTAATAAGTAACAAGGAATAAGAGAAAGGCATTTTCTGAAAAACAAATGACTTCTTGGTAGTGGGGGAGAGAGAAAGTTCTTATGGGAGAACAAATGACACATAGGAAAGATAAATGATACCTTTGGGAAATATATGGGAGATAAGGTAGTTTGGTGATGATGTCTGTCTGAGTCGGGTGCTCAGAAATCTTCCAATTTTAAAACTGTTCCCAAAAAGTAAATAAAAAAATAAACAGAAAAGGTGAAAAGCCTTAGGCATATCTTATTGCTTCATGAGGAAAGAGCTATGTATCAGAGTTTAAGTTGCATAGAATGAGTTCTGTGGCTCTCTAACAATTGTAATACATCAAAATATTGACAATAGCTACAGCAGCAGTATATTCAAATGATGTCTGTCTAAATTTTCAGGTCTATATATAGTGGTTAAAAGTTGAAAACTATATGAAAGATATCTAATCAATATCACTAAATATTACTGACAGGTTTGATTCGGTGCTGATTAAACAGGTGGTATCTGGGCTCAGTTGGAGTATCTAAAACTCAAAAGTTCTGGTTTAAAAAAAAACCAAGTTCCCATCGTGGTTCAGTGGTTAATGAACCCGACTAGCATCCATGAGGACACGGGTTCAATCCCTGGCCTCGCTCAGTGGGTTAAGGATCCAGTGTTACCATGAGCTGTGGCGTTGGTTGCAGACACAGCTCGGATCCTGAGTTGCTGTGGCTGTGGCATAGGCTGGCATCTACAGCTCCGATTGGACCCCTAGCCTGGGAACCTCCATATGCTGCGGGTGTGACCCTAAAAAGACAAAAAGGCAAAAAAAGTGCTGTTTTTCACAAAATCTGCTTAAAAGCTGGATGCAGATAACGATGGTTTAAAATACTATATAAATACTCGTAATACACATGATACAAAAATATTTTTCTTTCATAAAGATTTTCAAATCTTGTTTAATACGAGATAACTAAAACGTTAAACAGTCCAACAGATACATTTTTACTATTTATGTTTCAGATCATATAATTTTTCTTCAAAATATGTACCTATTCTTGGGATGCTTTCACAAGTTGATCATCAGTAGATCTTGGAGAAGCTCTACAGGATCCAGATTCAAGTTCAGCAGCACCTGGAGAGAAAAAGAACGACATTCTTTATCTAAATACTTCCTAGTAACTAAATACAAGTTAGGTAAGAATAGCGGAGACCTTGCTAAATGTTAAGAAGAAGGAGAAATATCTATATTTGACTCTAACACAAAATACACAATGACTATTTTATCACACACACCCTCCCATGGTTACATGCTGAACTAAATGCTCTCAAGGCTAAAAGAGCTGGTTTTCTCATTCCTCATTGGTTTACTCAACAGTCTTGTGCTAAGTTACTGTAACAAGCACTGGAATTACAAGTGGGAGGTGACACAATCCGCCATGAAGAACTGAATGCTATAAACTGGAAAAATAGATGAAGAGGCAATTTCCACAGAGTCATAAGTCCTGTGACAGGTACAAAAGAGGGCATGACTGGAACACTCAGAATGGATATCCAGTTTGGTGTCAATATTGTCAGCTTTTGGGTGGAGGTGATATGGAAATAGATACCTGAAGAACAAGGAAAAATATGGGAAATGGAATAAGAAAACACAAAGAGCAAAGGTTATGAAGAACTGTTTGGAATTGTAAGTTGTCTAAGCTGACTGGATGCCAGACAGAGGCAAGAGGCAGAGGAGAGTAGGAGGGAGATAAGGCTGAATACTTCCACAGGAACTAAACTGATTTGGGTGTTTTTATTCCATGCTAAGGAATTTAGAGTTTCTCCTGAGAGCCAAAGGTAAACTAATGACAAAGTCAATGACAGCAAATTTGAATGTCACCCACCAAGTGAGAGCTGCATGAACTGTGATTGCCTGATTCTGGGTTTTTTGGCCTTAGTCACTACCAGAAACTTGACAAGCTGATAAACCCCATGTTTTCTGAGAACAGTGTCAGTGTGAAGGATGACAGGCCCAAGGGGATGGCAGAAGTAGAGGAAGGATATAGCCAGAAAGAGACTGCAAATATCCAAACTCCCATGCCAAAAACAAATAGTAACTCCCCACCAAATACAAAGGGGCCCTTTTGCATAGAGATAGCCCTTCAAGACTACAGTACTTGGTTTCCCCAAACTCACAGAAAAAAAAGTGAAGAAGCTCAGGAACCATTCACAGTTTAAAGAACAGGAGAATTCACCTGAAACAGCAAACAATGAAACATACCTCTACAGTCTAATAGACACTAAGTTCAAAAAGGAGATAGTGAGGGAGTTCCCTTCATGGCTCAGTGGTTAACGAATCCGACCAAGAACCATGAGGTGGCAGGTTCGATCCCTGGCCTTGCTCAGTGGGTTAAGGATCCGGCGTTGCCATGAGCTGTAGTGAAGGTTGCAGATGCGGCTCGGATCCCGCGTTGCTGTGGCTATGGCGAAGGCCGGCGGCTACAGCTCCTGTTAGACCCCTAGCCTGGGAACCTCCATATGCCGTGGGCGTGGCTCTACATAAAAAGGCAAAAAGACAAAAAAAAAAAAAAAAGGAGATAGTGAAAATACTATCAAAGGAAGAAAGTAAGGGTGAATATGATGGAATTCAGAGTGGATATAAACAGTAATATATACTACTTTAGAAAAGAACTAGAAAATACAAGGAAGAACTTAGAAAAAATTAGAAAATTCATTTGCAGAGATGCAAACTGAGTTAAAGGCACTAAAGAGCAAAATTAATAATGCAGAAAAAACAAATTAGTAACTTGTAAGACAAAATAATGGAAATCACACAATCAGGACAGTGGACAGAAAGCCAAATGAAAAAACATGAAAGCAATAAAAGAGATCTATGGGATGATATAAAGCAGGCCAATCTACACATAATAGGAATTCAGGAAAGAGAAAAAGAAAAATGGATTGAAAATATATTCGAAGAAATTATGTCTGAAATCTTTACAAATCTAAAGAGAAGAGATATCAAGATAAAGGAAGCACAGAGGTCCCCAAACAAGTTGAACCCAAATAGGCCCACACCAAGACATTATAATAAAAATGGCAAAAGTTAAAGAGAGGATTCTAAAGGCAGTAAGAGAAAAACAAAGTGTTAATTATAAGGGAACCCCGATAAGGCTATCAACTGATTGCTCTACAGAAACACTGAAGTCCAGAAGAGAGTGGCAAGATATATTCAAAGTTCTAAATGGGAAAAATCTGCAGCCTTGAATATTCTACCCAGCAAGAATATCATTTAAAATAGAAGGGTAAATAAAGAGTTTCTCCAACAAACAAAAGCTAAAAGAGTACAGCAATACTATTTTTTTTAGGGTTTGTTAATTTTATTAAAAAA
>PVHT020000065.1:551981-574457 GCA_004024745.2 Catagonus wagneri
AACACGCTACTAAATAACCAATGGATCACTGAAGAAATCAAAGAGGAAATTAAAAAATACCTAGAAGCAAATGACAACAAAGACACGACACTCCAAAACCTCTGGGATGCAGCAAAAGCAGTTCTAAGAGGAAAGTTTATAGCAATACAAGCCTACCTCAGGAGACAAGAAAAAGCTCAAATAAATAACCTAACTTTACATCTAAAGCAGCTAGAGAGGGAAGAACTGACAAGACTTAAAGTTAGTAGAAGAAAAGAAATCATAAAGATCAGAGCAGAAACCAATGAAATAGAAACAAAGAAAACCATAGAAAAGATCAATGAAACTAAAAGCTGGTTCTTTGAAAAGATCAACAAATTTGATCAACCCTTAGCCAGACTTATCAAGAAAAAAAGAGGGAGGACAGAAATCAATAAAATTAGAAATGAAAACGGAGAAGTAACAACAGACATCACAGAAATAAAAAGGGGACCCATCATAAGAGACTATTATATGCAACTATATGGCAATAAAATGGAAAACCTAGAAGAAAAGGACAAATTCTTAGAAAAGTACAATATCCCAAGACTAAACCAAGATGAAATAGAAAATATGAATAGACCAATCACAAGCTCTGAAACTGAAACTGTGATTTAAAAACTTCCAACAAACAAAAGTCCAGGACCAGATGGTTTCACAGGTGAATTCTATCAAACATTTAGAGAAGAGCTAACACCTAACCTTCTGATACTCTTCCAAAAAATTGCAGAGGAAGGGACACTCCCAAACTCATTCTATGAAGCAACCATCACCCTGATACCAAAACCAGACAAAGACATCACAAAAAAAGAAACTTACAGGCCAATCTCACTGATGAACATAGATGCAAAAATCCTCAACAAAATACTAGCCAACCGAATCCATTAAAAGGATTGTGCATCACGATCAAGTGGGATTTATCCCTGGGATGCAAGGATTCTTCAATATCCACAAATCAATCAGTGTGATACACCACGTTAACAAACTGAAGATTAAAAACCATTTGATCCTCTCCACAGAGGCAGAAAAAGCCTTTGAAAAATCCAACACCCATTTCTGATAAAAACCCTTCAGAAAGTGGGCATAGGGGGAACCTACCTCAACATAATAAAGACCATCTATGACAAACCCATAGCTCACATCATTCTCAATGGTGAAAAGCTGAAAGAATTCCCACTGAGATCAGGAACAAGACAGGGATGTCCACTCTCACCACTACTATTCAACATAGTTTTGGAAGTCCTAGCTACAGCAATCAGATAAAAAAAAGAAATAAAAGGAATCCAAATTGTAAAGGAAGAAGTAAAACTATCACTTTTTGCAGATGACATGATACTATACCTAGAGAATCCTAAAGACTCTACCAGAAAACTGTTAGAGCTCATCCATGAATTTGGCAAAGTCGCAGGATAGAAAATTAATACAGAGAAATCAACTTCATTTCTATATACTAACAATGAAAGACCAGAAAGAGAAATTAGGGAAGCAATCCCATTTACCATCGCATCAAAAAGAATCAAATACTTAGGAATAAACCTGCCTAAAGAGACAAAAGACCTGTACTCTGAAAATTATAAGGTGCTAATGAAAGAAATCAAGGATGACATGAACAGATAGACATACCATCCTCTTGGATTGGAAGAGTCAATATTATCAAAATGACTATACTACCCAAGGCAATCTACACATTCAATGCAATCCCTATCAAATTACCAAGGACCTTTTTCACTGAACTGGAACAAAATATTTTAAAGTTTGTGTGGAAGCACAAAAAACCCAGAATAGCCAAAGACATCCTGAAAAAGAAAAATGGAGCTGGAGGAATCAGGTTCCCCGACTTCAGACTCTACTACAAAGCTACATCATCAAAACCATATGGTATTGGCACAAAGACAGAAATAGAGATCAGTGGAACAGCAGAGAAAGCCCAGAATTAAATCCACACATCTGTAGTCAATTAATCTATGACAAAAGAGGCAAGAATATACACTGGACAAAAGACAGCCTCTTCAATAAATGGTGCTGGGAAAACTGGACAGCTACATGTAAAAAAATGAAACTAGAACACTTCCTAACACCATGCACAAAAATAAACTCAAAATGGATTAAAGACCTAAACAGAAGACCAGATACTATAAAACCCTTAGCGGAAAACATAGGCCAAACACTCTCTGACATTAATGATAGCAACATCTTCTCAGATCTACCTGTCAGAGTAATGACAATAAAAAGAGAAATAAACAAATGGGACTTCATTAAACTTCAAAGTTTCTGCACAGCAAAGGAAACCCTAAACAAAATGAAAAGACAACCCACAGAATGGGAGAAAATACTTGCAAATGAATCGACTGACAAGGGATTAATCTGCAAAATTTACAAACACCTCCTACAGCTCAATACCAAAGAAACAACCCCATCAAAAGTGTGCAGAGGATCTAGGCAGACAGTTCTCCAAAGAAGACATGCAGATGGCAAAGAAACACATGAAAAGATGTTCAACATCGCTCCTCATTAGAGAAATGCAAATCAAAACCACTATGAGGTACCACCTTACACCAGCCAGAATGGCCATCATCAAAAAGTCTACAAACAATAAATGCTGGAGAGGGTGTGGAGAAAAAGGATCCCTATTACACTGTTGGTGGGAATGCCAATTGGTGCAACCACTGTGGAAAACAGGATGGAGATTCCTCAGAAAACTCAAAATAGAATTACCATTTGATCCAGCAATCCCACTCCTGGGCATCTATCCAGAGGAAACCATGACTCGAAAAGACACATGTACTCCAGTGTTCATTGCAGCACTCTATGCAATAGCCAGGTCATGGAAACAACCTAAATGCCCGTCAACAGAGGAGTGGATAGGGAAGATATGGTACATACACACAATGGAATATTACTCAGCCATTAAAAGGAACGAATTACCAACATTTATAGCAACATGGATGGACCCAGAAATTATCATGTGAAGTGAAACCAGTCACACAATTAGACAGCAACACCCAATGCTACCGCTTACATGTGGAAACTAAAAAGACAAAATGAACTTCTTTGCAGAACAGAGAATGACTCACAGACTTTGGAAAACCTTGGTTTTTCAAATAAGACAATCTGGGGGGGTAGGGGGATGCACTGTGAATTTGGGACACAAAATCTATCAAATTGACTTGTGATGATCTATGTACACCTATAATTGAAATAAAAATTCATTAAGTTAAAAAAACACAGAAGGAAATAATGCCATTTGCAGCAACATGGAGGCACTAGAGATTCTCATACTAACTGAAGTCAGGAAGAGAAAGACAAATACCATACGATATCACTTACTATGGAATCTAAAATAGGGTGTAAAAGAACCTTTCTCCAAAACAGACATAGAGAAAAGACTTGTGGTTGCCAAGGGGGAGTGGGGATGGAGTGGGATTGACTGGGAGCTTGGGGTTAGTAGGTGCAAACTATTACATTTAGAATGGTTAAGCAATTATACATAGCACAAGGAACTATATCCAGCCTCCTGGGATAGACCATTACGGAAGATGATATAAGAAAAGGAATGTGTGTGTGTGTGTATGCACGTGTGTATATATCTGTGTGTGTATGACTAGGTCACTTTGCTGTACAGTAGGAATTGGCAAAATGTTAATAAACTATAATTAAAAAAACTAAAAAAGATTTATTTCCACCTGCCAGTGGATGAACAATCTAAGAGACTGAGAATATTTCATGATTAGCATCTCTGTTCACCATCAATATTAGGGCATGGAAACTGATTATAACCTCCTATGAGGACCATTTTGCAGACAGTTCTCCCCTGAAATTCATGCAATAGCAAAACTCAAATGTGGGTGCAAAGATACTCATCTTAGCAAGATTTTAAGAGCAAAATCATAACCACCTAAATGTTGACCAAAAGAAGAACAGCCAAATAGAGTACACTGTGGAATACTGCACAGCCAGTAAAAAGAATCAGGCAGATCTGGTTGAAACTACACGTATAATAGGCTCGTAAGTGAGGAAAAAGTACAGCTGATCTTTGAACAACACGGGGATGTGAAAAAAAATCCATGATTTATTTGACCTTCTTGATGGGCAAGTTTGACAGCTAATGTATCCTCAACAGAATGTTCTAGTTCTATAGTGAACATGAACCCTATCTGGGAGGGAAAGCAGCTTGGCACCTGACTTCAAAATATTTCAGATCAAAATCACGGCCCTGCTCTGTGGGGCATAGCTGTGAAGATGCAGTCAGTGTGCTGGAGAGGCTGAGTCCCTCAGGAAAACACTAGCTTTCCCAAAAGGTGATCCTGTGACCTGCCTGCATGACAAGGGGGGCACTGTTCAATTCAATTGAGAAATCAAATGAACTTCCAGAATCTGCACAATAGAATCTCAGCCTTACAGGACCTGGTCTGGTTTCTAACTCATACAGATCACTGGAAACCAGTAAAACAGAAAGCCAGAATTTTAAGACCTCATCTGGAAATATAGTCTTGAGCATCTGTATTGGGTTCGAATCATTTTAGCCATCTGACAAATGCTTACTGTGTGTCTACAAAGCAAATGGCACTGAGGCAGACATGTCCCTGCTTTGTGTTAATTCTGGTGGGAGAGACAACCATGAAACGTGTCTGTATTATAAGTGGGCTGATTAGCACAGAGGAGATTCACAGAGCTACGAGAACCTAGAACAGGGTCTGGATCTTGTCTGCAGGGGCCAGAGAGGCTTCCTGGAAGGAACATATCTGAGATAATGCAAAAACCTTGGCATCACCTTTGATTCCTCACCTCACCCACACCCAGTCTGTGAGAACGTTCTATCAGCTCCACCTCCACAGTAGAGCCAGAATCATGCATGCCCAGCCCCTCCCCTGCTATCATTCTCAGCTCCAGCCATCCCAGGAGCAGAACCCAGCCTCCACTCCAGCCCCCTCCTGTCTCTTCTCAGCAAAGACACTTAAGGCTTCTATTCAAACCCAATCAGGTCACCTCCAACTTCCGTTCCAAGTCCCCCAGAGGCTCCCATCTCACTTGGAGTAAAAGGTGGGCTCTCACCTGAGCTCCCCCCCCCTCTCCCCCACCTAGCCCTGCTGTTCCTGGGCCTTTGCAATCTCCATTCTCTCTGCCTGGGACGTAGCTTCCCAGATATTCCTCCATCATCATGGCTCACTCCCTCACCAGCATTGCCCTTCTCAGTGGGACCTTCGCTGGCCACCCCAGCTCACAAGACAACTATGTCCAACACTCCAACAGCACCTCCCACAATCAGGTTCGCTGATTGCTTGTTTCCTGGCTGCTTCCTCCACTGGAAAAAAAGGTCCTACAAGAGCCCCATTTCATCTGCTTTGTTCACTTCTGCATCTGCACTAGAACAGGGCCTCCATAAACCGAGAAGGGTCTCCATGAAGGATGTTGAGTGAAGGCATTCATCTCAGTGATGATGGGGAACTGATCAGACAAGGGAGGGGGAGAAAGCCCCTTGAGAGGGAACCACCTGTAAAAAGGTCCCCAAAGAAGGCAGGGACGGAGCACACTTGAGGAACTGAGCAACCTGCAGAGAGAAGGGAAGATAGGCTGAAGCAAGACTGGAGAAGAGGGACAGAGCAGGCAGCGTGGGCAGACCATGTCAGGAACTTCACTCTTTCTCAAATGGCAACATGTCATTAAACTAGGGGAGGACAGAGTCCAAAGTGCCTTTGGGAAACCTCTGGCTTCAGTGTGAGAATTGGATTTGGGGACATAAGAATGATCAGGAAGCTCATGGAGAAGACCAGTGCCATGGCTCACACCAGAGCCTGGTCTGAGACAGCAGCAGCAGAGGTGGGGGAAAAGAGGTAGATTCCAGAAATATTTCACAGATAGACTAAAAGTATGGGTGATTCAACACAGTAAGTGAAAGAGCAGTTCTATGATGACTCCTACTTTTCTTACTCGTGAACTGAGTGGACAGTGGCACATCCACTAAGGTGGTGGTGGGCTGGCACAGAGGAAAATTTGGGAAGATGATCTCGAGTGCAGTTTTGGAAATAGTGCACTTGTGATCATTCTGAGACATCACAATGGAGATTTCCAGCTATCGGGGAGCAGACCCAGAGTGGAGTGATCTGATCAGGAAAGGTGGGGTGTGTCATATAACTGAGTGGTAATTATTATCATTTCTCTTTTACAGATGAGGAAACAGAGACACAGAGTGGTTTAGTAACTTGCCCAAGTTTATACAGCTAGTAAACTGCGGACCTTGGACAAGCGAGACAGTCTGGCTCCAGAATCAATGTTCTGAATCTCTGTGCTTAGTCTCCAAGAATCTTCAGGAAGTGCAAACCTTTTACTCAAGTTTTCTCCCCCCACCCCAAGTCCCTACATGGCTCCAGCTTTGAGGGTGTTCATTCAGTTCCTCTAAAAATCCATACTCCTTCCTTTGCTGCTGAACACCCTCCTATATTCCTATTTCCTCCTTTCTGGTCTTCAAGTCTTCTATTCTCAGCTCAAACATCAACTAAATTACAACCTCTAAGGGCAGGCTGCATTCTCAGCACTCAACACAATATTGTAATTATGTTACTTTCTGGGTAATTACTTACTTCCTGTCTTTTCCAACGGGGGAGGTGAGTTCAGACACCTCCTCAATTTTATTCCTCATGTGTTCTCAATCACCTAACAGCACCAACTGGCAAAAACCAAGGGCCTAGCACAAAGTAACCCCTTAACTGCTGTTTAAAGACTGAATGAGTGAAGTACAGTCAAGCCACATGCTTTCTTTTTCATGCTTTCAGGTACATGACACACACCTGACTGTCAACACCCCCCACATAGCCCCCGCTACACTCCTAAAAGTGCAGATTCACGTACCACAGGCAAAATACTGTAGTTTTGTAAAATACAGGCCCTGCATGAAACTATTAAGTGGCCCTGGTGGACAAGTCACTTCCCCCCTTAACTAGCCTGGTTTTCGGGAGCACGACGGGGATAATAACACGTCACAGTGCGATGTAACGAATAAAATAGGAAGAACCTGCACTTCTCCTAACTCATCAAGACTGTAGTTATTACTTGCTTCACCTGTGCTTCCAGCAAGACTTTGGCTCTAAAAAGGCCAAACCCATGTCTGCCTGTTTCAGTGCTATAGCTCAGTCACAGTAGCTCCAGGCTTGTACTGTGCCAGGTACACGGCAAAAATTTTTAGTATTTAAGAGTTAAGGAAATGAGACCCTGCTCTGAGCACGGATTCACAGATGTCCCATGACTTAATGGTACCTGTCGGCATAACAGCTTACTCCTGAGACGCAGGCTCACCTCCCACCTAGGCAACCCCCCAGCCCCCCATGAGGGCCCCTAACCCCACACGGGGCAGGTACCGCTTACACACACACAGAAGCGTCTTCGCAAGTGCCGGGCACACCCTCGTCGTCCACGTCCATAGGGAAGAAGGAATAGGTGGTGAAAGAGGGCCTCCTCTGGCTAGTGGCCATGGGCCTGGAGGTTTCACGGTGCTGGGTCCACAGAGGACATGGAAGGGGGGTGGACTGAGGTCGGGGAAGGAGCGAGCCCCGGAGAGGAAGGCACGTGAGAGGGCCTGGGCTCCACTGCTTCCACCCGTCAGCGGGTGCGGCTCAGAGACGACGCCCAAGATGGCTGCCCCAGCAACCTTCCCGCTTATTGGCGCCTTGGCGAAGAGTCTCGTTGGACAGTTTCCCTGCCCCCTCAGCCCACCGGAGTGCCCATTGGACAATTTCTTTGGTCCCGCCCACAAACCCGGAATTCACTGAGGCCCGAAAAGTACACTGAAGTTGAGGCGCCAGAGCACCTTGGCAAGGCTTTCCGAGCGTTGGATTCCTCGGAGCTTCGAGAAGCCACCGGGTTTCTCTTGGCAGGTCATGAAATTTTATAACTGTGATTAACTCAGGGTGGAAGAGCTGGCAGCATCCTCAGCACTGGGACAAAGGGCAGAGAATCCAGCTGGAAAAACAAGTGTCAGTGTTATCTTATAGTCAGTTGGGGCTCAGTCTTATTCAGCAATTAATCATGTATCTACTGAGTGCTGAGTCCGTGGCCAGAACTGGCTGAAGAGCTTTGCACACAAAATCGCCTTTGAAATGTCGTGAAGAAAGGAATGTGTGGAAAAGGGATACAATGGAAAACTATGTAGCAGTGAAAATGAATGAATTAGAGTACCACTTATAGGTATCAGTGGCTAAATTTCAAAAACGTAATATTTAGTGAAAGAAGACAGATATTTTTATAGCAATCAGTCCAAGCAAAACTAATATTATTTAGAAAACAGATATATGGTAAAATAGAAAAGTAGAGAAATTAGGGTGGAAAACAAAAATTAGGCTATTTGTGACCTTTAGGGATGGGAGAGTGTAGCACATTGGAGGAAAAGGAAATGAAGAAGTACATAAACACTATAATAATTTCTCAAGTTGAGGTAGGATCGTGTGTGTTTATTTCACTATTATGCACCTTCAAGGTGTTCATCACAGACTTTGTATTAGAATTATTATAAGACATTTTCTAAATAAAATTCTTAGATGTGTTTGCATACTCCTTTCATCATCTCTCAGGAGAAAGGCTGGATGTACTCAAGCTCTAAGACACTTGGAACTCACACACACAAGCAAAATGAAGAAACAACAACAAAAACCCAGCGCACATATTTTGGGGCAAGTTCGGGTATCAAATGCTGGCTTAATAGTCAATGGAGGAATGAGCTCATTGATACCCAAAGTGAAATTGACTGACAGCATTAACAACCTAAACCCAGCCAAAACCCAGACTGTGACTTGAACCCACCTGCTGGGACTTGAAACCAGCCAAAGGCCAGACTGGGACTTAAACCCACAGTTTTAAATTCGAGTTACTCGCCCTGCATCTGGACTCACCAAGGCTCAGGTTCTTTATGCCTACGCACAGAAGGAATTCAGCAAGAGACAAACTGATAGGCAAGGAACAGATTTATTAGGACAGGATGCTTGTAAGAGATGCAAGAAGGTGGGCAAGGAAACTCTGTCCAAGGATCCGGTGGGCCACAGTTTATCACCCATTGGGCGTGGGGGTTGGAAAGGCCTACCTCTTCCTTTGCAGGAGTAGTAGCTCCTCCTTAGTATCAGGTAAGGTGTGTATTCAAATCAGTGGAAGGGCAGTCTTCAAATTCTTGCCCTTAGTCTGAATCTAAATGCATCCCATCCCCCACCCAGTGACCCGAGGCAATTCTCGCACCTCCACTAATTAGGTAAGCCTGCCTTATTTCTGATGGTTTTCTTGAACTTACAGTGGTCTCCGAACATCTCCCAGGTTTCCCTCTTTATCTATGATCCCCTATTGGGACTTCTACAACCACCTGTGCCTACTCTCTCCCTATCAAAATGACAAGTGTAGAAGGCTGATGTTAGGGAATTTTGCCAGGGGCAAAATTCAGGGTGATCTGACGAAATACACCACTTCTTTGAGTGTTCCTCTGCCAAAAGGGTAATGCAAACCACTGAACAAACATACTCTCCCAATGTGACAGTGCGCACATTCCATGGGTGTCAGTGGGCCAAAAGAGTGGTCAGCAGTGAGTAGTGTAAGGTGTTAATCCCGAAGGTCTGGATGGTGAGGTTGAGAGTCTAGAAGATGGAGGCAGATGTATTGATACACATCTGATATTTGATGAGCAAAGTTGTTTTCTGACTCTTTGATTCACCAAAACTGGTGATTCAGAGATCTTTGGTCAGTTTTTCACTGAGGGGTTCACCTCAAGGGCTTCCTGCAGGCAGGGCCAGCTCATTCCATTTAGGCTCCTGGTCAAGGGGCTAGAACTTTGTGATACAGGAATGGAGTCTGGACATGGTAACCTTAGCCATCTTAAGATGCATAATGCCTCCAAATATGAGACTACCCAGGGTAGCCATGAACAATGTCCCAGTCATATAAAGGTCACTGACAACTAATCTGCATCTTCTGATAAAGTCAAGAAAAGAGAAACTAGAGCTTACAATTATTGTTGAACATTGATTAATATTGGGAGTGAATAGCTGGGCTTTAACCATGAACTTCTCCCTTGAGAGGCTAGAGTGGACATTTGCTGCTTTGACTAGTCGATACTTCTTTCTTCTATAGCAACAGCTAGAGTTGGTCATGAAGAATCAAACTCTCCTTTCAGTCCACCTGGATGAGTTAAGGCTCAGTGTCTGATACCCAGTGAGTTAAGGATTTAGCATTGCGCAAGCTGCACATAGGTTTCAGATGCAGCTCAGATACAGTGTTGCCATGGCTGTGGCATAGGCCTGCACTTGCACCTCCAATTTGCCCCTTGCCTGGGAACTTCCACATGCCACAGGTGGGGTCTTAAAGAGAAAAACAAAAGAATGAATCCCAGGAGTTGAATGGTGTTTGCCAAATCTAGAAGAGCTCTCTTTTCTGGCAGAATTGAACCCAGGAAGCTGTACTTTTCTAGCTACTGAGTGTCACCTTGCTCCTATAGTGGGAGATCAATGCTACTAGCAATACCAATGGAGTCTGGAGCACTGAATGCTGTTAGGGGTGACCTGAGTTTTCATTCTGGGAGCTGATGGGAAAATCTCCAGAGCCTGGGATGCTGATCAATCAGAAACAGCTGGATTCAGAGAGATGTAATAGCCTGTTATCCAGTACTTGCAGATTTCATCCTGAGTTGAGTGCACATTATCCCTCCCCTCCCATCATCACCTGGTCAAGCACACCATTATTTCCCTTCTTTGCTGGTCCAGTTTTCCAATTTTTGGCCTGTAATTTCCTTACAAGCTTTCCATAGCAATAGCCTGTTGAAAACGCTATCTTTTCTCCTTTGAATCATTTTTGCATGTTTAGCAAAAATCAGTCAGGCAAGTTTGTGTAGGACTATTTCTGGGTTCCCTGTTCATTGTCTGTCCATTGCAAATACTACACACTCTTGGTTACTGTACCTATATGATAAGGTTTGAAGCAAGATAGACTGATTGCTCCCACTTTATTACTTTTTTCAAAATTGTTTTAGCCACCATAGTCCCCTTATTTTTCTGTATAAATTTTAGAATAATGTTATCTATGTATACAGAAAAAAAAAGGCTTACTGGATTTTAATAGGAACTGCATTAAATATATCAATTTGGGGGAATTGACATCTTTACTATATTTAGTCTCCCAATACATGAACATGGTATATCTCTCCATTAATGGAGATCTTTGATTTCTCTTATCAGTGTGGTAAAGTTTTCAGTATACAAGTCCTAGACATGTTTTGTTAGATTTACCCTTGAGTATTTCATTTTAATTAGTGATTGTAAATGTAATTTAAATTTTGGTGTCCACATATTCATTGCTAGTACCTAGAAATACAATTGATTTTTGTGTTTATTTTGTATCCTGTGATGTTACTGAACTCAATTATTAGCTCTAGGAAGAATTATTTTTTAATAACTTCCTATACTATGAGCCCTCAAGTTAAGAATCAATATTGAGAGCTGTCTTGACCTCTAGTAAAACTGAGAGGGCCTCCAATGGACTGCCTGCAATTCCACACTCCCTCTTCTCCCACAGATAAGGACCTTTTGCCATATGATTCTTCTTATCGTAGTAGCCAGTTTCCTATTAGCCCACTGAATTATTCAAACAAGCCCATCACAGGCTCCTGAGGGAAGCAGGGCTTGTCTCCACCCTCTCGTTATTACAAAATCTGCACCCCAAGCCCCCACATTTTCACTCTGTTCCTCAGTACACCCTGCACCCTGCACCCTGCATAGCCCTGCATGCTGTGTAGTGTCCACTTCTGGACTGTGAGTAAATATGACTTGTAAACTGCTATCTAGTCCATCTTTTGGTGTTGAGTGTCCTGTGTTCAACCAACCCCGTAAGTCTAGGTGGGAATCTCTCTCTGATAGATTGAAGGAGAGATGAGTAAAACAATTGGCGTCACAAACAAGATGGCCTCACCTCAACTGAGGACACCTGGTAAGCTTTAACACCTTCTCCTTTGCTAGTTAACTTGTTTGTAAGGCAGCAGTTACTACCTGGGATGTAAGTGCCAGTTGCTGGCCAGCTTGGGATTTTGCTCATGTTCTATTATCACAAATGAATGTTGCCATCTCTTCCCACCCTAGTGTCTCATTCTTGTAAACTAGACTAAAACTACTGCATTTTTGTTTTGTTTTGTTTCGTTTTATTGGCTGTGCCTGCAGCATGTGAAAATTCCTGGGCCAGGAATGGAACCCCCACCACAGCAGCAACCAAAGCCACTATAGTGCCAATGACTGATTCTTAACCCACTGCAGCACCACAGAACTCCAGAAACTGTTGTCGATTCACTATATTCCAGCGTGAGGCCATCCAGTGTGCCTGTGTCTAACAGGTGGTCTCAGAGGCTCCTACCTGAGACCAGTGACAAGCCAGTGTCCTATCTGGTGGGTATTGAGTTCCACGTCATGGTGTAGGGCTAGCACTTTGGTCACTGTGTCTAGCCTGATTTCCATCACTGACTGCTTGGGGCATAGAGACTCTCTTTGGGAAATACCCCTCAGCATCGTCCTGAGGATGACCCCTTGTGTTGTACCTGCAAAGCCAGGAGGCTGCAACCCCAGAAAGATTGAAGAATGGCCCCCTGAGTCACTACCATGCAGGCAAGTTAGTGACTTTGCCTGTGTCCTTTGCTCTCCTGACCCCTAAGTGTTTCCAAGTGCACAGCCATGAGAGCCCATGGCACAAGAACTGATGAGGAACCAAAGTAGGGGGGATGGATATTGATATTCACCTTCTTTCTCAATGTAAAATGAACCACTTGAAAATTTAGACGTTCAAAACTGCATTTACTTGTTCACAAATCTGTATTTAGGCAAGGTTCAGGGAGACCAGCTCATTTCTTCTTCACTTGAAGGTGGGGACCAGAGTCATCTAAAGGTTTATGAATGTATATGTCTGGCAGTTGGAGCTGGCTTTGGGTTGGCACAGTGACTGAGGTGGCCAGCTGGGATATAGCCACGTACAAAGATTTCCTCTGTGGCTTGGGCTTATTTACAACAAGGTGGCTGGATCTAAGGGCGAGCTTCCCTCCAGAGTGAAATTTGGAAGCCATTTAGCCATTTAGAAACCACATAGCAGTTCCCCTGTATTCCATCCACTAGACAGCAGTTAGAGGCCAGCACATGATGGAGAGTGAATAGGAGAAGTGTCAAAGCATTTGTAGACATGTTTTTAAAACCACCACATCCACTCACCTTGTCTTACCAAGTCATCATCATATCTAAAGGAGAGTACTTCTTCCCAACTCAGTGTCACTGCAATTCCAGTGAGTTTTGTTTTTTTGTTTTTTTGGTTTAGTATGTTCTCTTATTTTCTGGAAACTAATAAAGAATTACAAAAATTGAGGCATTGTTTTGTTGAGGAGACTGTGTGGATCATCTTACTAAACTTTTACACTGGGAGATGTGATTTCTCCTTAACCCTGTGAGTCATTTCTCCTTGGAATGCAATTCAAATTAGCATAAAATATTTGTAATTTAGAAAAAGGCTTATGGGAGTAGAATCTATACTAACAAGATCCATTAATTAGAGTCTTCTTTTCAAAGTCTTATTTTGGGAAGCATTTATTAACTCAGTCCTAAAGAATTCAATATCATATCCCTAAAACTTCTTTAAAAATCATGGAGTTTTGGAATTCCTGTCGTAGCTCAGTGGTTAATGATCTAAGAACCATGAGATTGCGGGTTCGATCCCTGGCCTTGCTCGGTGGGTTAAGGATCTGGCGTTGCCATGAGCTGTGGTGTAGGTTGCAGACGCAGCTCGGATCCCGTGTTGCTGTGGCTCTGGCGAAGGCCAGCAGCTACAGCTCCTGTTAGACCCCTAGCCTGGGAACCTCCATACGCTGTGGGTGTGGCTCTAGATAAAGGCAAAAAGACCAAAAAAAAAAATCATAGAGTTTTAAGATGAAGGGGAAGTATTAAGAGACTTTCTACTAAGAGATGACTTATAGTTATTTTATGGAGAAAAGATACAAAATAATTATAAAAAAATAAAAGTATAAAATCAAGTGAAAATAACAGTAAAGAGTTATCAAGATGATAACAGTAAAGAGTTTATTTTTGTGACTCTTGGTTTGAAATTTTATCTTCATTTTCTCAGTAATTAAAGATTCTACATCCTACATTATAGATACCATTTTATTGTAACTGAGTTTATTTCAAAATGTGATACTGGTTTTGAGTTAAGCTAATCTCAGTCCACTTCCCACATTATGGTGTATGATTTTATTCTTGCAGAGTGATGATCTGACAGCACAACTGGAATCTGCCTGTTCAAAATGTCTACATCTGGATACAAAAAGTCAAGTTCTTCAACAGGAATTATTATGTATGAAAGGAATGCAAAAGAAATGTGAAAAAGTAGAGATGAATAAAAATAAGTTGGAATAAGAAATAGTAAACCTCAAGAGTCACAAAGAAATGAATATGGTAGAACACAGTCAAGTAGGACTCTGCAAATGGGAGATTGAAAAGAGCAAGACAGGAGACAGAAAAATAGTTAACAAAAGTCAACTTATTTCTACAGGTTAATTTATTGATCTTTAATTTACTTCACTCGAAATTACATCTTGGATGTATACATTTTATGTGTTTCCTCTACTTATAACAGTTGGTTTTGCAGATTTCTGAATGGAAGATGGCATTTGCTTCTCCCTTAAAATATTTCAGTTTCCATTATTATTTTCACCAAGCTGATTCTTTATATTAGAATGATTCAAGCTAGAGAATCACACCAATTGGTATACAATAAGATTTTTTGGAGGAAAATATTGTGATTTAAAAATGATTTAAAATTTGTGATTTAAAAATTTGTACCATACTATTGGTTAATCCTTAAATTGCATTTTTCTTTTTTAATTATAATTGACTTATAATATTCTGTCAATTTCTACTGCACAGCAAAATGACCCAGCCATATATATATATATATATATATATATATATATAGTCTATATATAGAGTCTGTATGTATATATATATATATATATATATATATATATAGTCATTTTCTCTGCTGTACAGCACAGGTAACTGTATCTGGCCACTCATGATGGAACATGAGGAAGGATAATGTTAAATTGTATTTTTCAATTTTTTAAACTTTAAATCGATCCTGTGATTCTTTATGTTATCAGATTTCATGAGTACTAAAATAAGAATGATTCAACTTTAATTTTTTAGTTCAGATATAATTCAGGTGGCATTGATGATAAATATTTTAAAGTTCAGCTTTTTTCCCCCCACATTTAGAGTTGTACTCTGAATCACTGACTCCAAACTAAAGGGAACAAATATACTAGAATTACTCAGGTTATAATTATTTTTAAAATGTATCCTTTTAATTTGCTTTAGACACAAGCAGAATCTCAAGAAACTTAGTGGAGTTATGTGAGAATAATTATGTTTAAATAAGAAGTAAAATTGAACTCGGAATTAGAGATCTTGAATCTGAACTTTGCAAAGCGAAAACTTTTCAAGAATAGTGTAACAAAACAGAATTGGAAACATAAGCAACTCTACCTAGAAGCATGATAATGTGAGAAAAAATAATCTATACATGTATGTGTAACTGGGTCACTATGCTGTACAGTGAAAATTGACAGAACACTGTAAACCAGCTGTAAAGAAAAATATAAAAATCACTATATAAAAAAGTTAGAAATTCATCAGGAAATAAACTAAACAAGTAAAAACAGAGTCAGAAGTTAAGTGTTTTTGAAGCTTTGCAATTTAGAGAGCAACATTATTTTAAAAAATTCCCTTTGGAATTACTATAAATAGAAATTAACAAGTTTATTTATTTATTTTTTTTGGAAAATGACACCTTAAACCAAAAGGGTCAAAGGGCTTCTGTAAATTTACTTTCTCACTTACGATGTTTGGTCTCATCATTAGATAGCATCATCACTAGATAGTATCCTCAGGCAAACTCTGATGTATCCTTTTAAATTTTTCTAATCTACATAAAGTTATGTTTGTGAAATAGGGGAAACTTTACGTAGGGATGAAGGGCAGTATACTTCACATAGTGGCTAAAAATAATACAGTGGTCAGCCTGAGAGGGTGTGTGGAAAACAGAAAGGGCAGATCCCACATCCAGTACTTTGGTAAATAATGTTATAAGCTACAGTTTTCCCCACTATCCAAAAGTAGAGGGGTTCCTATGAAGTCCTTTTTTTTTTTTTTTTTTTTTGCTTTTTCGGGCTCCACTTAAGGCATATGGAAGTTCTTGGGCTTGGGATCGAGTCAGAGATGCTGTTGCCAGCCTTCTCCACAACCAAAGCAATGCAGGAGCCGATCCACATCTGAGATATACACCACAGCTCATGGCAACGCCAGATACATAACCCACTGAGCAAGGCCAGGGATGGAACTGGCATACTCATGGATACTAGTCAGATTCATTACCACTGAGCCACAACAGGAACTACCCCCATGAAATCTTTCGTAAAACCCAAGTGGCATAAAGCAAAGAAGCAGTAACCTGAGGACATATCTTGCTAGTGGTGCATAAAATAAATAAGAATAAATAAAGCACAGATTCTTCCGGAACAGTTCAAAGCCTTGAGGGCTTGATGCTGAGATGCTGAATGTACTTCTTGGGGGAGTTGCTTGGTGGGGCTGCCTTCCCTGCTCGGGGTGCGGTGCCTCTGAGATGACTCTGTAAAATGCATACTGCCCACTGGGCTTTTTGCCTTTTTTTCATAAAAGCAGAAATCCTTTTCAGATTTTTCTTCAGTTATCAAGACATAATGATGTAAACCTTTCATAAAAGCAAAGTAACACACTTTCGAGAAGCAGGGGATACTTGTAGCTGCCTCTGCAGCAGTTCCAGTTCTTTTTGATCACCAACTCCACGATCTCATCCTCCCCTGAGGTTTGTCGCTCTAAATTATTCCTCAGAGCCACGTGCTTATTTCTCCAAGGTAATGAGTGAAATGTGTACACAAGAGTGTTGAAAGCTTTCTCTTGAATGTGTCTTTGAGGGATGGTTTATTTTTATCCCTATGCTGGTTTACTAAAGATAAGTATGTCTAAGGGCAGCCATTCCAGAAGGCCACAGTTGTCACTTATGAAGCCACCTCCATCGCTGACATCATTTCTCTCCTCTCCCAACTTTGAAATACTTGTTAAGAATCCCTCAGACACAGGAGCTATCTTGTGTCACAGCATGTTAAGGATCCTGCATGGTCACTGCAGAGTCATGGTTCTTGCCTGAAGGTGGCTCTATGTCTGGGTGGTGCAGAGAAGCGGGGGAGGGGCGCTGGGTTGCCAGCTGCCTGCCTGGAGCCTGTAATAGAAAGGGGCAGAAAAGCAGGAGATGGGACCCATATTTGTCTCTTGGGACCCTTGCCTTTCTGGCTTCTGACACTACGCTATGGGGAAGACTTTGTTCTTGTTTTTCAAAATTTCTTTAGCTATTCTAACCCTTTGCTTTTCTATTTAAGTTGGAAAATGCATATATGTAAAAAGGCAAATGCATCTATGTATGTGTATATATATGCAGCACTGGAAATTCTAAAACTTGCTATTTTCATTTAATAGTTTGTGATCAACATGTTTCCAAGTCAATACCTATAGATCTAGATCATTTAAAAATATAAAAATACAGCAAAACACAAACTGATAGTATGGTATGAATGTATTGGAGATATACGTACCTGGTCCCTCTCAATGCCTACGTTTTCTAAATGTTCTGTTATTATATTAAAAGATGCTGACACCAATTCTTATTAAACACAGATATACAAAAATGGTTCCCACACACCCACTTACTGTCATTTGATTTTACTCGTGAAATACGTAAAGATCAATTACATAGTCAAATTTATCAATAGTCTCCTTTATGTCTCCTGGGCCCTGTCTGCTTTTTTTTTTTTTTATGCTTTAGAAATGACCCCACTCTGAAATGACAGAATGAAATGATTCATCTCTGTTTTCTAAAGGTACTACCTTTGTGACCGCTTACCGTTCACAGGGTCCAACCCCCTGCACAATTTTCTACGTTGTGTCCTTCCCAGCAGATGCCTGCCCAAATCCTGCCTGCTGCGTCTGCTCACGCCTGCCTTGGGGAGCCAAGCCATGAACTAGCTCCAAGGAAGACGCCCGACGGCCTTGCCCAGAGATGAGCTTGGGCATTTGGGCAGCCGGCGCCGAGTCCTCGCTGGCCTTCCATCCGAATCCATCCCGGTGACGTTCGCGCGCCATCTAGCGGCCGCTTTTATATCGTCCCTTCCCTCTGGAGCTTAGGCGAGGGTTACAACGGACGTAATTCAACCGCTGTACACGACGCAGAGTTCCAGGAGGCCGGCGAAGCTGCCGGCGATCGCCCCGGTAGAGCGGAGACGTGGGCGTATCCTGCTCTCACTGGAGATTGGGATCGCTGGCCCGCGAGGGGGCAACCATTTCCAATCCTTGGCCCTCTGGTCCCAGGCACCAACCCAACTTAGGTTGGGCCTCTGGGAGAGCCTGTTTTGTGCCACGGGCTCCTGGGTTGGAGGGGTTATCAAGGGTTCGTCTTGGGAATCTGGCCTCTCTTCCAGAGGCAGAACTGCTTCCAAAAGCAGGTGTGGATGACCGTACACCCCAGGCAAGAAATGCGATGAATGATGAATTGGGATGGTGGACGGTGTCAAGGCAAAGTGGCGGGGTGGTGGTGGTGCACCTTCACTGCTGTGATTCCGTTCTGTCTTGGGGAGGTTCGTGCCAGTTGTACCCCAGCTGGTTGCTGCTGCGGCAAGTTTGATGGCTGTATCTGGGGCAAGAGATATGTGTGATAATTTTTTTCAGCTGTGAAATTCACTGCAATATAAGCATTAGTGAAATAAAAAATTCTAAAATTTGGAGTAAAGAAAATTGCTGTTATTGTTACCCATTGCTGTAATTATTACCAGTGTTTGAAGTTAACTTGAAAAACGTTTTCTCTAACCAAAAGTAGCTGACTGGAGATAATGAAAGAGGGGTTCCAGAATGCAGAATTCACGTGAGAGTTGGCTACCTCTCCCTCCCATAAAGCCCTGCCCTGCACCCTGCAACAACCAACCTGGAAAGCCAGACCTTATATGTGTAACAGGCCCCAAGGGTCACTGTCTGGTCACTGACAGCTTTTTCATTTTTGGTCCTTTCAATTTTAGAACCAAATGGGTGAAGGACAGATGGGTTCTCCTAAGCAGTCACCTGGGATGGCCCTCTTCCTGTCAGATGTGTGCCCTGAGTCAGCCTAATGCAAGCGGTGACACTGATTCCAGTGCTCTACAGACCCATTCTGAATAAAAGGTGTTCTCATTTGGAAGGTCTTCATTCACGTCTACAGAGCTTAGGAGAGTGGGGAACCAAGTAAAGCACTGAGGATGTGGATAAGGTGTTTTGATTTTATTTGGCTGTGCCCTCAGCAAGTGGAAATTCCCAGGCCACAGATCAAACCTGCCCCACAGCAGCAACCCAGCCCAACCCAAGCCACAGCCACAGCCACAGTAGTGGCAGGGCCTGTGAAAAGGCCTGATTCTTAATCTGCTTTGTCACAATGGAACTCCTCTTATGTTATTTAAAAATATACAGAAAAAACATGTTTTATGACTGTTTTTCCTTAGCATTCGGAGCAGAGGCTCCAAGAGCACTGATGACTCATCTTAGGTCATGCAGGGAGCCTTGAAACTAGACGTGGTGGCCTCCAAGGATGCCTCCTAGAGTCAGATCATCTGCCAGGAGATGTGTTGATTTCCAGGTAATTACAATTGGATTGGTTAAGTACAAAGAGGAGGACGTGTGTCACAGTGGGGAAGGGGTGGAAACTTCCCCATGTTTCTATTTCCCCACTTCCTGTGCCTAGATGCCCAGCCAAATCTCCTCAACATCCTGTGTTCCCATATTGTCCTGTGTTCCCATAGTGTCCTGTCTTGGTTCATTCACCACAGGAGGCCTCCACCTGCTTCACCACAGTGGTGCCCTCCACCCATATTCTCTGTTTTATCTCTCCTCTATGAAGTATAATGTATCTTGTTAGAAGTTTACAGGAACATCATAAACAATGGATTTCTGCACCAAAACATTTGCATCACCCAACCATGCCCTCTGGTTCTGGAGTTTGGGATATTTTTTTTGGGGGGGGGGGCATGAGCCACCTTTCTTCTTGCATGGCTCTGCAATACACCTTTCTCTGCTCCAAAACTCCAACATTTAGGTTTATTTGGCCTCATTGTGTATGGGGCACATATACTAGATCATGTAACCACAAAGAATTTCCCTGAGGAGAGGCATTCTTAGCTCTTTCCTGGAAATCCCCACTCCTTGTTCTGGATGAAATGGTTGTAAGTCAGGACAAGCTGAGAGAAAGGTCTGGTTGGCAGGGAGCAGAGAGGCCAGCAGACTGTGGCTTCAGAACAAGAAAAGGCAGGGAAATGCCCAGTATGCGCTCCTTTTCATGAATCACTCCACTTCTATTTTAATTCACCTTGCCACAGAAGTCTTGATTTTCTAGAAAAAAAACTTTGGCGGATTTTCTGTAGCAGTGGCATCAGGCAAAGACAGGGACCTAGCACTTGGGGTCCTCACAGACCTGGAAAGCCCTGATCCTCCTCTGCCCTGGGTTCCCTCAGCAAACACAAAGGGGAAGATTTAGATATGGTTTAGTCCCCGGCTGTGTGACTGTGGACTCAGGACAGCCCTGTCCTGGGAGAGTTGTGGTCACTGTCCATGGTGCTCACGGGCTGACATAGCTAGAGGAGACATGTTCTAAGAGTCAGTCACAGTACGTCAGAGCTGAGAGGGTTCCGACACTTCATTTTACCCCAGTGCTTTGTTTTGTAGAGGAGAAAGCAGAGGCTGGCGGGGCGGGGAATTCCCACTACTCAAAACCAACCAGCAGTCCTGAAAACTCACAGCATATACATCGTAGGTGCTCAGTGGATATTTAACTTGACTATGTCATTATAATGGGACACTAAAAAGAAGACTTGAGACTGGAAGGAGGTCCCCAGTCTTGTTTTCAAACAAGAAGTCTCGCTCCTATTTGGTGTGTGTGTTGGGAGCATGAAACGGGGCTTGGAAAGTGAATATTCCTTTGCAGGCAGAGGAGAGGCCGGGAGCAGGCACTTCCTGGGGAACCTACCCGCAGAGGATGCAGAGGCTGGACCCTCACCCCTGCTTTCTGACATCACACTATCTCCCACCTAGGCCGAACAGCGGGTAAATTTCCTGGAGGGCGTGGTCACATGACACCATCTGGCCAATCTGCATGCTCCATCCTCCTGGGCCAATGTGATTGGCTCGGGGTGGGTGAGTCACCAATCAAGCCCGAGGGTCGGGCCCATGCTGGGCTTCTGGGGAAGAGCAGTTATATTTCCGTTGCCAGTTGAACGGAAAGCTAAGCCTGGGGCGGTTGGTGGCCATCTCCTCCCTTAAAGGCAGAACCGCCTGAGGGTGACACCAGTTAAGCCTAGCGGAGGGGTCAAGCTTCTGCTGCCATCACCAAGTGCCAGGTCGACCCCTGCCTGAAGCTGCCTCTGGACATCTTAGTTATGTAAGTCACTCTCTCCTGTATTATATTGGCTTGCTTGTTTAGGCCACCTTGGGTTTTCTGTCACTGGTTAAAAAAAAATCTTATACTGTTCCTTCCAAGAAAGCTAGCAGACCGAGGAGATGGGAGACTAGTGTCTCAAAAAACCATCTTGCCTCAGTCTGAATTCAGGCTCCTTTTTATATGGGGGAGGGGACAAAGGGGCCAACGGTCATTCACTGTCACTGGTGCGGGGACAAGGGGCTCAATGCAATGCTGACCAGTGCCTGAGCAGGACCACTAAAGGTCTCTCATTAATGGTTGTTCTCATATATGTAGGTGTCCCTGAGCTTCTGAGGGAAAACCGACAAGAAGGGCTCCTTCCAGTCCCGTTGCACCTTCACCTCCTGCTGCTCCTGTTCTTCTTGTCTCTATCGTTCAAGCCATTTTTCTGGAGCAACAGAATCTGTGGCCTCCGGCTACGTTGCCCGCACTGGCTGCCTTATGAATATTCCTGAGATCCTTGGCTCGGATGTGGTACCTGGGCTAGGAGTTGACACTCTTTCTGCCCTCCCTCCGTGGGCTGGTGGAGGAGCCGAAGGACAGCACATGCGTCTTACCCCTGAAGACAAAATCTTCTCCATTTTGAAGAAAATAGGCTTCTGAAGATTGGATTAAGATGGCAGAATAGAAGGACTGGAGCTCAACTTCTCTCCCAAAAAACAGCAAAACTACAACCAAACGCCGAGCAACCTTCAACCAAATGGACTGTAAACTTCCAGAAAAGATATTATGCTCTAGAAGACAAAGCGGAGACCACATCAAGAGGTAGGAGGGGCGATTACACGATAGAAGCAACCCCATACCTCCCGCGTGGGAAGCCCCACAGACTGGAAAGTAACTGCATCACAGAGACTCAGCTACAGGACTGAGAGTTCTGAGCCCCACGTCAAA
>PVHT020000065.1:575457-593576 GCA_004024745.2 Catagonus wagneri
GCCTGGGGATCTGGCACAGGGAGAAAGAGCCCACGGAGCATCTGGCATTGAAAGCCAGCGGGGCTTGTGTGCAGGAGCTCCACAGGACTGGGGGAAACAGAGACCCCACTCTTGAAAGGCACACACAGACTTTCACGTGCACTGGGTCCCAGGGCAAAGCAGTCTCCCTAGGAATCCGGGTGGAACCTGACTGCAATTCTTGCAGGATCTCCTGGGAAAACAGGGGTGACCATGCCTTGTTGTGGGGGAAGGGCATTGGAGGTGAAGCTCTCGGGGACATTCAGCAGCCTGCATTTCTCTGGAGGGGGCCATTTCTGGGAAAACCTGGTCCCTCCCATCAGCACTGAGAAGCCCCAGGCCAAACAACAATCCAGGTGGGATCTCAGCCCCACCCATCAGTGAACAGGCTGCCTAAAGACCCCTCAGGCACACAGCCAGCCTCTAATCTCATCCAGAGACAAAGCCCCACCCATCAGAGGGAGAGGAATCAACCCCACCTACCGGTGAGCAGGCATCGACTCCCTCCCATCAGGAAGCCTACAGCAAGCCCCCTCCATACCAACTTTAGCCACAGGGGAGGCAAACACCTGAACTAAGAGAGGCTACAACTCTATTGTTGGCACAAAGGTCACCACACCAAAAACCTATAAAAACGAAAAGACAGAAAACTCTAACTCAGATGATGGAGAAAGAGAAAAGCCCAGAAAAACAGCTCAGTGATGAGATTATCAGCCTCCCACAAAGAGACTTTAGACTGTTGATGCTGAAGATGATGCAAGGCATTGAAGAAAATGGGCTTCAGACACACCTCACCCGACACACCTCAGCCCCGTCTCAGCTTTTTGCCAGGTCATGAGTTCAACAGCAGTGCTGCAGATAAGCCTTGGCGGTCTCGCCTCAACAGCCAACCAGCAGAGCAGGCAGTTAAGTCTTTCAGCTCAGGGTAAACGTATCCAAGCAACAGCTCTCCACGCCGTGTGCATGTGCACCTGGACGGGGAGGGGCGGCTGGCCGTGGGCCACAGATGCTAGGAAGCTAAATGACACTGGACTGGTTGTCTCGATACTGAACCCAAGTTCCCTCGCTCAAGGCACTACAGGCCAATGAATTCGGAGACGAGTTGTTGGGGCAAGGAATAATGACTTTAATTGGAAAGCTGGGCTGAGTAGGACCACTCAGAGAAAGGGGAGGGGCCAACTGTCACTGTCACTGGCTTGGGGAAAGGGCTCACTGTAATGCTGACCGGTGGCTGAGCAGGGCCACTAAAGGCCACTCACTCGCTGATGGTTGCTCTCTTACAAGTCCAGCCCACCACTGGCTTGCCTCAGCGTCCAATGGGCAAAGTAGGACCTTTAGAATCTTTTGGCTCAGGGTAAATGTATCCAAACAGCTCTCAATACAGCGCACATGCTCATGGGGACAGAGCGGGGGTAGCCAGGGGCTGACTTTGGAGCAAAGTATATTAACAACTGCTAACATCTATTCATTGCTTACTATGGACAGGCACTCTTGTTAGGGACTTTGCACGTGTTATGTTCATTAAGTCTCTAAACAACACTGAAAGTCAAAGTAGATAGGCACTACCATCACCTTCATTTTAGAGATGAGGGAGGGGCTTAGGTGCAGAGAAGTTAATCAACTTACCCAGAATCACAGGGCCAAAAAATGACTGAGCCAGGATTCAAACCCCAGCATAAGATTCCACAGTTCACACACACAGGGAGAGCAAATTTATGGTTATGAAAATTGGGAACTTAGCATAGGGTACTATATTCAATGTTTGTAATAACCTGTAATGGAAAAGAATTTGAAAAAGAACATATGTACGTGGATATATGTATATGTTACGACATGTTATATACATATAAATGAATCATTTTGCTGTATAACTGAAAAAACTGTAAATTAACTATACTTCAACTAAAAATAAAAATTTTAATAAAATTAAACGGTACAAAAAAAACCAGAGTTCATGTGCTTAATTAACTACAACACTAAAATGTGGACAAAATAAGTTTTAAAGACATGAGTGGCCCTTTAGCAAGAAGTGAGTATACAAATAGTAATAATTTAGTAGAATCACCAGTGATGGCTAAATGAGGGTGTAATTGGACTAACTTTAATTTTGTATTAACCAGCAGCGCTGCTCTGTTTTAGTCCTGCTATAACTTATGCAAACAAAATAGTAAGGAATTTTTTCATTACATTTTCAGTTGCCTCAGGGGCCTGGAAAATGTTAATTTCTACAGACCTTAAAACCTGACTTTTCTTTCCACTTAGATAAGCAAATCAATAAAAATCATATTAAGTACATCTGAGCACCCAGGTTGCTTCTTGCAATGAGTCTTCCAATCAGAGAATGAAGCCTCTACAGCTAAGCCTGAGCACATCTTCTGTCTGTGACGGGAGCTTCCTCTTCTGGAACACAATTTTTTTTTTTTTTTCTTAATCAACTTCTGTTCTTTCCCAGCAGAGCTACACAGGCCCTGGCTCCTCTTTCTCTCTCTGGATTATGGGAGAACTGCTCTTCTTGGAAATCCATTAGGGACCTCCCCTGTTTCTTGGGGTTCGAAGGGGCTAGTTACTTTCTTCACCTGGATCCAAAGGAGGGGTAGGGTTGTGTGGACACATTTATAAACCCACCAAGTTCACCAAATGAGGCAATACAGGGTGACCCACTAGATCAAAGGATGCTTCTCTGGAAATCCTGGCCATGGGGTTTGCAGATTTTAAGAAATGGCTTTGCGACCTAATTCAATATGTGGCAAATTTTAAGATCCCAGACTCAGTTTTTCTCTACTACCTGACAGCATGGGAAGAAAAAAGTGAAGAGAGAGGGGAACGTTCTAGTGTGAAAGAAATATAAACAAGATCTAAGTCACATAATAACATAGTGTTTCAAATAAACCTATGGTAAGAAAGACTTTTAGGTATTTGAGGAAATTTTATAAAGTTGGTTTTCAGGAGTTCCCGTTGTGGTGCAGCAGAAAAGAATCCTACTATAGTATCCATGAGGATGCAGGTTCGATCCCTGGCCTCACTCAGGGGGCCAGGGATCCAGCATTGCCCTAAGCTATGGTGTAGGTCAGACTCGAATCAGATCCTGAGTTGCTGTGGCTGTGGTGTAGACTGGCAGTGTAGCTCCAATTCGACCCCTAGACTGGGAACCTCCATATGTCTTAGGAGTGGCCCTAAAAAGCAAAGAAAAAAAAAAAGCTGGGTTTCATAATTTTGTTGTTGGGTGTGTTAATGTCATTATGGTTATGTGATAGAATATTTTCTTCTTTTCAGGTGGTTAATGAAGTACTCAGTGGCATCATGACTTGAAAACTTGGATTTGCTTTAATATATCCTAGTTTAAAAAAAAGATGATTGATGAAACAATTACGGCTGTGTTGATGGTTATTGAAGCTGAATAATTGGTACCTACGAGTTTGTTATACTCTATTTTGGAGAATAATTTGGAATTTTTATAAAAACAATTTAACATTGGAAAGTTAAATATTTATATAAAAATAGGGAATTAGTTATGGGATAAAGCATGTCACTCCGTCTCTGCTCCAGGGCTGTTTGTTGCACCATCCATCCAGGTTGGCCAGCAGAGGGCACAGTGGAGCTCCATCCCTGCTGGCCTATAAAGGATTTCAAGATTTTCTTTTTTTTTCCTTTTTTTTGACTTTCTGCCTTTTTTAGGGTCACACCTGGGGCATATGGAGATTCCCAGGCTAGGGGTCCTATCGGAGCTGTAGCCGCCGGCCTATGCCACAGCCATGGCAATGCCAGATCCTAGCTGCATCTGCAACCTACACCACAGCTCATGGCAATGCCAGATCCTCAACCCACTGTATGAAGCCAGAGATCGAACCTTCAACCTCATGGTTACGAGTCAGATTCGTTTCTGCTGCGCCATAATGTGAACTCCTCAGAGTAATGTTTTTAAACGCATATAAAATGGGTGGCAATGTAAAGGAGACCAACTACGTTGAAACACAGTTATGAAAATATTAAAAATACAAGTTTGCAATATAGAGACTATTGGAGTTTATGACAAGATCTGCTGGAAGTTTAGTGCCCATGACCATCTGTCTCCATAGTTTTGAGCAGAAATGGTGCATCCTGAATGGTTGCATCTGCAACAGTCATCTGGTGACAGAAAAATGTCCCAGGGGGACTATGGTTTGTGGCCTTCACTCCCGATGGAAGGAAATGGTGAATTTCAGTTGGCAGTTATTGAAACATAGACATAATGTTTTCCCCATGCAAGTTCAGGAACCCAGGTTCTGCCCACGGGCCCTCGTGAAGGGAGTACTAAGTGAGGGAGACCCTGGGAACCAAGGGCTGAGTCTGAGAGGAGAGAGACTTGCCACAGTCCTAACAGCCCATTTCCTCAGAACCTGATTAAACACGAAAATCTAGGAGCTCCCTGGTGGCTCAGTGGGGTAAGGATCCAGCATTGTCACTGCTGTGGCACAGGTTTGATCACTGGCCCAGGGACTTCTGCATGCCATGAGCATGGCCAAAATAAATAAATAAATACAATTAAAAAAGATCAAATCAAATCTACCCTAGTCTCTTAGTGGAGTCACAGAATCACAGGCTTCCAGCATTGGAAGAGCCAGAAGCCCTTCTACAGATGCCCCTGCTGGGTAACATGGTTCACGGCCTCTGCTTGTGCACTCCTGTGGGTAGGAGCTCCCGCTCAGCCCTGGTCTGGCAGCTCCACCTTCTCTAAACAGCTGTGACCATGTCCCCTCTCACACAGAGACAAACAGGTCCACACACTGTGCCCACAGCCAAAGGACAGAAAGAGAAGGCCTCAACTAGAGCTAAATGACTTTACAGCAATCATTCTCTGAGCTTTCACTCTCTGCCAGGCCAGGGGTAGGCACTGCATGTGCTGTGACTCGTCGGCATAAAGTTTTGTTGGGTGTGTGCTCAACACTGGTGAGCTGGGGGCGAACAGGCACAAAGCCCTCTCTCCAGGGAGAAGACAGACACTAAGTGAGTAAATACACATATCAGCATGTCATTGCAATTTGTGATAATAGCTGTGAAGAGATGAGCTGTGGCAGGAAGGCGGGACTCAGAGAAAGAGCGACTTCAAATGGGGTTTGAGAGCAAAGGAAACCCTTTGGAGAAAGTCACATATAAGGCAAGACTTGGAGGGCTGGTCAGTCTGCCAGGCGAACAGAGGGAAAAGCAGGTGTGGAGGAGGCCCCCATGGCGGGAGAGCATGGCTACTGTGAGCAAGTGACAAAGGCACTGGGGCAGGAGGAACCTAGAGAGGAGAGTGAGGGCGGGTGGTGGGGCTTTCAAACCCATGCCATACAGTTGGTATAGTATCTGAGAAGTCACTAGAAGCCCTGAAAAAGTGTAAGCAGGATCTGTTTGGATGAATTAAACCAAGTCTCCAGGAGCTCTCAGGCTTGCAGCAAACATATTAGCGAGATGAAATATGACAATGGGTTAAAAAGACCTTCACTTCTGTGCTCTAAACGCCCTTCTTGAATGTGTCTCCCTGCCTTTGCCCAGGCTGAGCTCTCCACCCTACTGCCTTCCCCAAGCTGTCTCTCTGCTGGATCCAACAATTCAGCTAAACCTTTTCTGGCATCACCTCCTCCAGAATGCCTTCCTTAAGGATTTAGCTGACAGTGCTACACTATAGCACAGCCAGCCGTTCGCAGCAGCGCTGGCTGTTTACTTGTCGTTGTCCACCCTCCCTTCCTCCAAACCACCCAGGAAGGGACCAGAAATGTGGGGCTGGACAGAGAGGAAGTTGCAGATCCTTCCCTGCAAGCCGGCTCCTTCTCTGCCCTCCCCAACTAGCCTGGGATCCGATCAGAACGCCGCCACCTGCTGGCAGCAACTGGAATGGCAGGTTGGATCGGGTTGGGAGAAAGGGGGAGTCCCAGGAGCCCTGGGGTCCACCTTGGCTTTTCTGAAGGGTAAACCCCCAAGATCTAGCTGGATGGAGGGCCTAGGGAGCCCTGATGACACGGGGTGGCAGATGGGCTGGGAACAGGAGGGAGGAACTGAGCGTTGATGGAACAGTAGCTTAGAGATGAGGACACAGGGTCCAGCCCTGAGGGCTTGCAGAGGCCTGAGTCCAGATCCTGGGCCCAAGCCAGACCAGCAGTGGGACCAACTTGTTACCATGAGTACCCAGGGCTGTGTCCATACAGCTGCGGAGATGACCCCCCCCTCATCTGGATGAGGACACCTGGAGAGCCGGGATCAGCCTCAAAGCCAAGTGTACACACTCACCTCTTCTGGAACAACCTATTTTGCTCTAAAGCTTAGGACTTTGACCTTGGGAGGGGTGTTTCCCCCTGCTGGCCATCTCATGTCCTTCTTGCTTATCCCCCTCCCCCACACCCCCCCCGAAGCGTGGCCCAGGGAGTCCTTGCCCTTCCCCGGGCTTCTGCAGAGAAGGAGGGGTGATGCTTAGATGAGAGAGGCAGGAACTGGGACTTGGGGACTGACAGGAGAGGCCGGGCTGCACTTGGGGGGCACAGCCCGGGGGGGACATACTTCGAGTGATTTCCCTGCCCATCTCTTCTTGAATCTCACCTTCCTTAGTTTCTGGGACTCCCATTCCTGGGGTTTCTGCTTCCTACTTCATCCTGATTCCTCCTCCTGTGAAAGACCCTATGTTCCGGGTCTATGTCCTGGTCCCTTACTGCTTCCTTCCTTTCCTCGGCTCCCCCACCCTGGGGTGACCATGTGCTCTCGTGCCACAGGCAGCTCCCAGATCACTACTCCAGACTCGGGGATCCTACTGCCTCCTGGATACTACCCCCTGGAGGGTCCATAGCACAGTATATCTGAGCCCACAGCTCACTGTCCCTCCCTAGCTCCTGAAACTTGCTCTGGCCCCTTCCAAAGTGCCACCATCCACCAGTTGTCCAAGCCAGGAACCTGGGACTGACCCTCAGTGCCTCCCTGTCCCTCACTCCCCATTAGCTAAGATTCTAGTAATCACGCCTTGTCCATTGGCTCCTCCTAAATAGCACTCATGTCTGTTCTCTCAGCCCTGCCCTGCTGCAGCCCACATCCCTGGCCGCGGGGCTGCTGGAGCAGCCTCCCATGACCTCCCTTTCTCTGATCTTTGCCGACCCCTTTCACTTTTCACTCTGTGTCCAGAGAGGTATTTTCTCAAGTGCAAATCTGACCCTGTGACTCCCCTGTTTAAAAGAAGGCATCAGGAGTTTTTTTGGTTAAATTTAACCATTCCTTGCATTTTAATCAGTGATTCCCTGGCTGTTCATTAACCCACATAGTGTCTACTCCAGCCAAACCTTGTGCCAGAACTCTCTGAAGAAACCAAGTTGGGGTAGGGAGACAGAGCCCGGATCCTGTCCCTGCTTTCAGCGAGCAGGTCTGTGGCCAAGAGGAGGAGTTGACTGGGCCAGGTCACCTGGGCCGGGTGGGAAAGTCTGGGAACTGGTACCCACCCCCTCTCCCAGGCCCTCTGTCACGAGCCCCATGGGAGAGCATGGATTTGGAGAGCTACCGAACCGGGCCCAGCATGCAGGCACAGAGCCAGGGCTGTGTCCTGAGATGGGGCCCTGGGGCCTGGCTTGGCCCAGGGCAAACAGGTGAGGGGAGAAGAGGAAAGAGGCCAGGCTCTGGGGGAGGGGACAGCCTTGACCTTTCCCTAGCCTCTGTGGTTTTCCCCGTGCCTCCTGAGTCAGCCAGCAAGTTTCTTAATCCCTCTGTCAGCCTTCCAAGTGGCCCCACCCACTTGGCTCCCTCAAGGCAGCAGCAAGAATCCTTTCCCAGCCCCTGGCCCTCCTGCCAGGAAGGGGGAGCTGCCCCACGACTCCTGGAGGCCTGGGGCTTGAAGGTGAGACCCGGCTCTCCCCTTAGCTCTCCGCTTCTCAGTCTCTGGAAGATGATCGCAAACCAGCCTGGGAGGACTGGGCGCCGTGGGTGGACCAGCTGACCAACCAGGAGGCCAGGCCTGGCAGCTCATTACCACGGGAGGGAGGGCAGGCTCCCTCCGCACCCCGCTTCTTCCTCCCTCGCCTCTTCCTTACCAGCTCCTCTCCTCCAGGATCACGCTGAGCCCGGGCTGCTTCCAGCAGACACCGACAGACCCCACAGCAGCTCCAGGAGCTCAGGTTCCAGCGGCCAGAGAGAAGACCCAAGAGCTGCCTGCAGCCATGTCGGCTCTCAGCCTGGTCATTCTGGGCCTGCTCATGGCGGTGCCACCTGCCAGCTGTCAGCAAGGTAGCACAGGACGGGGCCAGCCTGGGCGGTCCCGTGAGGAGAGGGCCGGGCTGGGTGCTGGGAACCCCTAGGGCTGGACAGGATGGATGTCTTCCAGCCCTTCTCATCACCTTGGCATCTGTAGTTTGGAGGGGGCGCAGGGACTCGGCCAGCCAGAGGAATCTCCAAAGGCAGATACCTCTGAGCCAGGCTTCTGTGCACGGCTTATTTGCCACGAGTGAGAAATGGGGGCAGGAGTTCCTGTCACGGCTCAGTGGTAACGAACCCAACTAGTATCCATGAGGATGTGGATTCGATCCCTGACCTTGCTCGTGGATTAAGGATCCAGCGTTGCTGTGAGCTGCGGTGTAGGTTGCAGACGCGCTCGGATCTGGCATTGCTGTGGCTGTGGCATAGGCTGCAGTGACAGCTCTGATTCGACCCCTAGCCTGGGAACCTCTATATGCCACACCTGCGACCCTGAAAAAAACGGAGAGAGAGAGACAAATGGGGGCCACAGAGGAAATATTGGGTCTAGGGTTGAGAAGGGGAGTTGAGACCCAGGCTTCAGGAGCAGGAATTGCCCTCCAGGTGACTGGGTCCTGAGGACAGAGGGTGGGGTCTGTAAAGAGGGTGGTGGTTGGGCCTGAGCCGTGCCTCAACCACAGGCCTGTTTCGGGGGTCAGCGGTGCTGTCAGGGGTTTGCTCATGGCTTCAGCCCAACCCTTCATCGTTTTAGCTTCCTCCCTAGAAGTCAGTGGGGCCCCCACCGTGGGTGTGAGCTCTCTGTCGAGGTCTGCCTCTGTCCCGCTGCGCGGCCTTGAGCAATTCACTGTCCCTCTCTGAGACGCAGTTTGCTGATCCATAAAATGAGGACAATACACCTGTTGCGTCCACCACCCAGGCAGCTGTCAAGTAGGGGTGGGACGAGGCTTTGCATCAGGGAAGCACCACAACCGCTATCTGGTGTCTGACCTGCACTGTGAGGCTGCATTTGCAGCCAGAGTCTGGGGACCCGGCAAGTAGGACTTGGGTCCAACGGGGGTTGGCAGAGGTGTTTCCAGAACACCTCTCCTTTGTAGATGCCCTGAGCTCTCATGTGTGTCTGCTTCAGTTTTGTCTCTCAGGTCTTGGAAGTCCTTTCGGGAACTGAAAATCAGAGGGGTTGAGCAACTAGTGTGGGTCACACAGCAAAGCAAGAAGCGACAGGACTCAAATCACCTCTCTCCTGCCCCAGGCTGGGCCCCTAATACTATATGTCCCCCACAAAAGCCACCCAGAGAAGAATCAGGGCACTGTGGTGACTGGTGTATCTGGAAGGAATTGGCTGCCGGGTCTGGAAGAAGCAGGGAGGGGCCTCCCAGTCTTGAGCCCCGACCCTTAATCCTCGAGTAACCACTGACGTCAGGAAACAATGGGTCTGAACCAGTGTTTTATGGGGAAACAACGAGTCCAAAATCCAGCTTTTTGGAAAGTATGGGATATAGAGTAACCACACTGTCTTATCTGTTGTTACCCAAAGAGATAAGCCATAGGGCAGAGCCCCCCTCCTTCCCCAAACCTGCCAGGTTCAGAGAGAGAGCTCAGAAAAGAGGCAGGGCCTTGCTGCAGCAGGAGAGCCTTCAGGTAGACTCAAGGAAGGTCTTTTGAGTGGGACTGAGGCAGAAAGAGATTTCCGATGCCCGGCCCGGGCCCCTTAAGATGCAAGGAGGCACTAGGGACACAGGGTTTGGGCCTGGAGGCAGGGCCTTTCAGAAGTCTCTTGTTGGCCTCTGTCCCCTCCTGGGACATCTACCTGCTGCTGTGAGTCTGACCTTGAAGGGCCCAGCCCCCTCGGGCTCCCACGAGCACAGAGAAGTCCAGAGAGGGCAGAGCGCTTTGGGGATGCCAGCGGCTGAGGGCAGAGGCTTCTGGGAAAGCTTGGGCGTTAGAAGTGGTGTCAGGGATAAAGGGCAGAGTGTAGAGGATGTGCTTGGATGGGACCTTGACCTGGTCTATGGCATAGTCCCCCGGGCCCCCAGCCCAAGGAGGCTCAGGTTTTGAAGCTCCCTCCCCGACCCCCCAGACCTGGAGGAGAGCTCGCCCCGCTCTCTGTCCTGCCTTTGCACAGGCGCTCTGTCCCGCCATTCTCTCTGGGCACACCTGGCACCCTGGGCTGAGCAGGCCTGCCTGCACTCCCTCGCCTGCCTCCCCAACCCTGGAGAAACCCCAGCTGCACAACAGGATCGTCTCTGCGCCAGGCCAGTCCTGTTCATTCCAGGAGCTGGGGGCGGGGAGGGCAGCCGCGCTCACAGGCAGGGCCGAGGCCAGCTGTCCAGGGGGCTGCCCTTTGGTCTCCGGGGCCTAGGCACTCCCTGGGGGGCCCTGCATGTGACCCACAGTGGAGTGGCTGTGGGAGGGGGCGCTCTGCCTGGACCTCAGACTTGGCTCTCTCTGACCTTGTTCCCATCTCGGCTCCTTTCGGATCCTTAACCTGCTGAGCGAGGCCAGGAATCGAACTCGAGTCCACATGGATACTAGTTGGGTTCCTTACCCCTGAACCATGATGGGAACTCCACCCTTCTTCAGATCTTGTTTCTTCCAAATCACCATCCCTTTCTTAAGCTGAGTGGGTGGTGGTGGGGGTGGGGGTCAGATGGGTTTTCATTCCCCGGTATGTCCCCTCTGGTCCAGGCAGCAGGCAGGTGGCCTCTCACACAGGAGTGGGGATGTGAGGATCCCCAACTTGTCCTGCACTGGCGACCAGTCCCCGCTGTGCCCAGCCTGCTGCAGCACACACACCCCTACTCCTCTCTTTCCAGGCCTGGGGAACCTGCAGCCCTGGATGCAGGGCCTTATTGCCGTGGCTGTGTTCCTGGTCCTCGTCGCAATTGCCTTGGCTGTCAACCACTTCTGGTGCCAGGAAGAGCGGTGAGTCCTGCCGGGGGCCCTGGGGGGCTGGGCCAGCACAGGCAGGGAGGGCCCAGGACCATGGCCACTGCTCTCCGAGCAGTGAGAACACCCAGACTGCCCGCTGTGTGGAAGAGGGACACTGAGACCCAAGGTCTCAGGGACCAGATCTGAGGCTCGCTGGCGTCCAGCCCTGTGAGCATGCGCACTGGGAGCCTCGGGGAGAGAGTCTCAGTGTCCCTATCTGTAGAGTTGGGACAGCAACCCATCCATGATGGAGGCTGTGAAAACCCTGGACAGGAAGGTTCTGCCCTTCTTTGGGGTTAGCTGCTGTGCCACACGTGGGATGGGAGGACCGGTACAGAACGGCAATGGGACAGACACAACTCTTGTGCTCACAGGCTCTTGGACTCCCAGACCAGGAGGGCAGGCCAGCATGCAAGGGGCTGTCCAAGTGCAAGCACTGATGCTAAAGGAGCGTGCAGAGCTTGGTGCAGGGCTGACCTGGGTGGGGAGGGGGACAGAGGAGGCCTCCTGCAGTCACAGCTCGGCGCGGGGGCGGGAGGGGGGAGCCCTGCAGCGCTGCGGCTGAGGAAAGCCACCCGGCTCCTGAGTTACGGGCAGGGCACAGAGTAGAGGGGACTGGGCTGAAATCCAGCTCACTCTGCGCTTGCTGAGCCTGGGGCAAGGCTCCATCCGCCCCCAGATCCCCCTGTGGAGGTCAGCAGAGCCTGGGCCAAGCAAACCCGGGTGCACCAGAGTCCTGAATCCTGGCTTTATCCTTAGTGCCACAGGAGTCAGGACAGGTTTCTAAGCCAGTCTCAGGATGCCAGGCAGCCTGAGCAGAATTGCTGGCTGCCCCGTGATGGATGCTATGGGCTGGGCCGGGCTGCAGGCCGGGAGAAGGATGAGGAGGCTGGACCACGGAGGCAGCAGAGGGGACGGCGAGAGGGGACGGGGGTGGGGCCACAGAGCACAGGAGGGAGGAAGGACAGGGAGCAGGGAGGACTTCCAGACTTCTGAAGGGACCCCCCCTCCCCCTACTGAGACACAGAACCCAAGAGGCAGATCTGGGCCAATTGGGGAACAAAGTCTGAGATGCCTGCGGGATGTTAAGAAAGACGAGCAGTGCTTAGGGTCCCTGTGACCCTCATGAGAGCAGCGCCCGGGGAAGTGGGGGCAGAGGCCACACTGGAGAGGGTTTAAACTTGAGGAAGAGGTGAGGAGATTTGTGTCGGAAATATTTTCTTTTCTCTACGGGGCCCTATTCTGCCTTCAGTGGCTGTACCTACCACCCGAGGAAAACCCTGTAGAAATCCTGGGCAGACACTGAGTCCTGCTCTGGGGCTGGAGCTGAGGTCAGAGGGAATTAGCCGAGGGAGGCTGGGAGGCAGCGGGTGCGAGGCCTGGGGTACGTCTTTAGCAGATCTCAGGCTGGGATCTGAGGCTCCCATTGTGGAGCAAGGGGACGCGTGGGGGGCCACAAACAGGCCGCTGAAAGACTGTGCTGGAGAGGAGACTTCTGCCTTACAGCCCATAGAACAGGGCCTGAGACCGGAAGGGCGAGAGGGAGAAGGGGGCCCAGAAGGGGGAGGGGACCCAGAGAGCCCTCCTGATGATCTCTGTCCCCAGGGAGCCCGTAAACATGGCCATGACCGTTGGAAACAAAGCAGACGGGATCCTGATCGGAACTGACGGCAAGTACTCCTCCATGGCTGCCAGCTTCAGGTGAGGTTCTGGCATGAGGCTCACCCCTGTGCTCCGGGGGCCCCTAGGGACCTCAGGGCCAGCAGCCTCTGAGGGGGAGCGGGTAGGAAGGATGGGGACTCATGTGGGGAAGGACTCAGTGAAGAGAGGGGCTTTAGTATGGTGGGGACGGTGAGCGAGCCGGGCTTTAAGGGGCCTGCAGGTCTCTGTGGGGACATGCCACCTCATTTTGGGAGGAGGGCTCAGTAAAGGGCTGGGGACCTGGAAGGGGAGGGGTTCGGGGGGTTGGAACTCACAGAGAGGGGTGCAGTGGGGAAAAGGGGCTTCAGGTGGGCAGGTGATTCTGAAAGGATGAGTGGGGGTGCGCAGCGTGGGGAGGAGGGTCTGTAGCGGGAGCTCAGTGGAGGGGTGGGCTCAATGGGGACCCAGTGCGGGCGGGGATCCGTGGAGGAGGGAGATGGGGTTCAAGGAGGTGGCGCTGAGGGGCCTTGGCTCTGGGGCTGTGGTCAGGGGAACCCCCTCCGGGGCACAAACGTTTATTCTGGATGCCGCCCTCCCAGGCGCAGGATGAGGCAGGCCGACGAGAATGGGACAGAAGGTGCGATGACCCATGTCATCCTCTTTCAGGTCCGATGAGCGTGAGAATGCCTACGAGAACACCCCGGAGGAGGAGGGCAGGGTCTGCAGCACCCCAATGTGACCCTTGCTTGCCTGCGAGTGATGGCCAGCGCCGCCCAGCGCCCTCCGCGTCTGTACCGGAACTGCGGTAAGGAGCCGACTCATCCAGCCCTCACACCTGCCTTGCCTTCTAGCCAAGGTCGGAGCTCGGAATGTGTCCAGGCTGGGGCTTGGCTGTGGCCCTGGGGCCCTGGAGTGGCGGGGGGTCTCTTACCCAATTCAACTCAGAAGACCCTTCTGCAAAGGACAGTGGGCGCACCGCTTCCCATCCTGAATCACATCTCCTGCCCACTGACCCTGGCCGTGGCCCTTATTTCTGTGAAATAAAGACATGGTATACTTCTGGGTCTGAGTCCCAGGGCCCAGCCCCTCAGGCTTCTAGTGGGGTCTGATCTTGTCTTCTGGATCATCTTCCAAAGCCACTGTCACAGTGATTGTGGAGGAATTCCTTGGACGTGCTCTGTCCCCTGTTCCAGACAGGGACCCTCCTGCAAGCCCCCCCCCCCGCCCCTCCACTGACCTGCCCTTCACAGCGGCCGTTCTGGGCTCCTCTTCCCTCAGCTCCAACACCCCCAGCCCCTGCCTCCATCCTCGATTGGTTCACTCAGCTCTGTCCGCCTCCTGGAACCCCTCTGGGCTGGGTTTTGGGCACAGGAGGCACTAGGAAAGAGTCCAGAGCTAGAACTCAGGAAGCCAGGAAATGGCTTCTAAGCCAAGCCTGGAGAAACTTCTGGTGCGTCTCAGACACATACATGACCTCTGTGTCTTCCCAGCAGCATTGCAGAGAAGACATGACAGAACCAATTTTACTGGCAAGTGAATGGAGCGTCTGAGGTCAGATTTGAGTCTGGGGTCCCCGGTCAACTAGCCCTGTGACTTTGGAGCGTCGCTGTCCCCTCTGTGGAGGACCTGGCCAGCCTCACCACAAAACTTGAGCAGATTGTCCTCATCAAAGCCACTGATGCCCCGTCCTGCGTGGGGGTGGAGCCAGGGACCCGGGTCCCAGAGGGAATGAAGCAGGAGGGAGAGAACAGAGGAGGCATGACTCAGCCGGGCTGGCTGACCCTGGAGGGCCCTCACCTCTGTGACTGTCATTCTATGGCAACAGCCTCTGCCTCTCTGTCTGGAGTGACAGCCTGAGGCAGGCTCACCCAAGAGCACCACCAGATCCAGAGGAAAGGGGCTGGAAGGTAGGAGGGAGCCCACCTTGTCCCAAAGACCTCTCTCTGCACCTGTTCCAACCCGTCACCAGCTCCTCGTTTCTCCGTTATAGCTGCTCCTTTTCTGTTCCAGGTTTCACCCAGATACCCCTGGGGAAACCCATCTGCAATCCAAACTATTCTTCTCAACTCACTGGGGTAGTTTGCAGCCTGCAGCAGGGGAAAATCCCTGAGCAGAGGTCTGGCTGTGTCTTTGCACTGCTGTGTGACTCAGGCCAGGTTGCCTCCCCTCTCTGGGCTTCAGCTCACTGAATTGTGGCCGTAGCTCTTGTGATTCCCACTCAAGGCTTTTGCACACATGGGTAGACGCCTTTTCATCCACCTCTGCCAGTTTAAACTCTGCATATTCCTCTTTCTTGGCCCTGCCTACGTTCCTCTTCCTCTAGGAAGTCTTCCTTGATTAGACCTGGGGTCAGAGTCTGGTGACCAGCCAGCCTGGCCTCTCACCCACTGAAGGAGAGCTGGAGGTGCTTATTGGGCCTCTGTTAAGGCACAAGCACCCTCTTCTTCCTTTCTAGTCTCCTGGTCTGTACCTTTGGCTGCCGGGATCCGATCCCCCTTGCATGAAGCTGCATTCCCTTCCATCTCAGCCCCCAGTTGTACCTAGGGGGTTCCAGTCTGACCCCTCACTGGCCTCCTCTATCTCCCTCCAACCCATCACATTCGTGAGGTTTTACCAGAATAGGCCCACCTCTAGATCTGGCCCAGGGCCTGGACCTCACCCCCTCTCCCCCAGTTTGGCTCTCCTCCCAGTTTTAAGTTCCCAGCAGTACATACAGTGGCCAAGAGCTTGGACTTGAGAACCGGGGGGACTGTGGTTCAAATGCCAGCTCTTCTTCCCAATGCCTGTGGTACCACTCGGCCTTTCAGATGCTCCATTCACTTGCCAATAAAATTGGTTCTCTCGTATCTTCTCTGCAATGCTGCTGGGAAGACACAGAGGTCATGTATGTGTCTGAGACGTGCCGGAAGTTTCTCCAGGCTTAGCTTAGAAGCCATTTCTGGGAAGCAAGTCCCGAAGGCTGGGAACTTCCTCTGAGCCACCCCAGCCATTTCCGTACCCACCATGCTGTGCTGTCTGTTTACTAGTCTGTGTCTAGCCACAGGTCCGGGAGCACCTCAAGGGCAGGCGTGGGGTGACTTTCCTCTCTGAGTTCTCAGCACCCAGGTCAGGCTGTGCCCAGGGAAGGGGAAACCCAAGGGGTGGTGAAGAGACCCAGAGGAAAGGACCAAACCCCAGTTGTCTGTCCAGCTCTATGTCTGGCCATACCCCTCAACCTCACACAGTCTCTGGCTGAAGGTCCTGGGGTCAGGGAACATTAATGCTCCATCTTGTCTTCACTTTGTTGGGAAGGGGCTGCTGGCCACCTTTGGCCTGTTTCCTTGGCTGCCACCTGCTGGCTGCAATTGGAAGGGCAGATTCAACAGAACCTTTGAACTTGACCTTTAGTGGTCTCTTCCCCCTTAAACACTGGGACCACAGGCCTTCCCAGGGCCTGGCCCCAGGGACCCTATAGGTTGTGCCAACAACTTTAAGCTCAGGCTTCAAAGGTAGCAAGGCCTCCAGTGACCGTTCCTTGTGTCACCAGAGGCCAGCTCTGTGAAAACCTCAGGTTCTATGCGTTACTGTTGGAGCCAGGCTCTGAGGAGATTAGCACCCCGGTCCTGATGCCACACCCCCGCTTCTCTCAGAAATGGTCTGAGATGCCAGTGGCTCTTGCCCTGGGTCTCTATTCCAGAAGTTCCTGCTGTGGCACAGTGGGTTAATGATTCCGATTGTCTCGATGGACGTGCCAGTTTGATCCATGGGGCAGTGGTTTAAGGATCCACTGTTGCTGCAGCTGTGGCATAGGTCACAGCTCCAGCTCAGATTCTATCCCTGGCCTGGGAACTTGCATAAGTTGTAGGCGTGGCTGAAAAAGAACAAAAAAAAAATTAGAGAAAAGGAATGACAACTTTTGTGACATCCTACTCCCTCGAGATCCTGGCCCCCTGGAAAAGCAGAACAGAGAGAGTTTGGTGAGAGGGGTTGGGGGAGGTCAAGGATGAGTCGCACTATTGGCCCGAGCAGGCGGAAGATGGTGTGAGCCGTGCGGGACACCGCGCCGGGTTGTGCAGACCATGCCTCTCTCTGTAACCTGGTGGGTCTGCGTCTGCCCGCAGGGAGGGGCGCCTTTTTTCTGATTCTCATGCAGGCACCGTACTGGCCTGTGTACGGCACGGGGAATGGCAGGTGCCAGAGGATGAACAGGAGTGTGTGGGGTGAGGATGTATTTGGACACGTGGAATTTAGGAGCTTGTGGGATGGCCAAGGGGAGCGGTCTGAGGGCGGGTGGGTGCACGGGAAAGATCTGAAGCTCAGCTGAGCAGTTAGGAATTGAGCCTGAGACGGTGCCTTCCGGTTGGATGCCCACAGGGAGCCTGGACACAGCGCTACTCTGACATTAATACTGTGTGGTTTTGGATCAGTCAGCTCAACCGAGCTCCAGTTTACTCACCTGTAAACCGGGGGCGGTATACAATGTCTATTTAGTAAGAGGTGTTGTGAAGATTAAAAGAAACAATGTACACAAAACACAGAGAATAGTGCCAAGTGCACAATAAATATTAACTTTTTTTTTTTTTTTTGGTGTTTTTAGGGCCTCACCTGCAGCCTATGGAGGTTCCCAGGCTAGGGGTCGAATCAGAGCTCTAGCCGCTGGGCTACACCACAGCCACAGCAATGCCAGATCCTAGCCTGTGGTGTAGTCTGTGACCTACACCACAGCTCAGTGCAACACTGGATCCTTAACTCCCTGAGCAAGGCCAGGGACCGAACCTGCATCCTCATGGTTACCCGTCAGATTCATTTCCGCTGAGCCACGATGGGAACTCCTTGCTTCTGTTTTTTATTTCTATTATTGTCATGACAGGGTGAGCTCAGTTAGATGTGGGACCGCACTGTGTTAGAGCTATCAAAATCCTTAGAATCATTTTGAAATGGAGTAAGGCCCTCTGGTCCTTCCCCCCACCCCCCACGCCTGCCCCATGTCCTCAGCCAGACTTTTGTCTATAGAAAAACTTTAAAGAAAAAGGTTAATCAGATAAGTGAAAACATGTAGAAGCCAAGGAAAAACAACAAACCAGACCAAAGAATAAAATACAGTCATTAACCAAAGTCAAGGGCCTTTAGTTCCTCCTTAAGGGCTACAGATGATATTCTGAACCACATCCTATGAGCTGTGTGTAGATACGGAAACCGCAGGTGGAAGAAGTTAACTACATGATGACCAGACTATGGTCATGACACAGCTGCCACAATTCCAAGAGCTGGCCTCGAAACGGTGGGAACAAACTGGCCCTGGAACTGAAGACTCACTGTACGCACAAGAAGCTGAGCAGACCACTGCATGATCAATTCAAGATGACTGTCAG
>PVHT020000065.1:594576-732740 GCA_004024745.2 Catagonus wagneri
TGAGCTGTGTGTAGATACGGAAACCGCAGGTGGAAGAAGTTAACTACATGATGACCAGACTATGGTCATGACACAGCTGCCACAATTCCAAGAGCTGGCCTCGAAACGGTGGGAACAAACTGGCCCTGGAACTGAAGACTCACTGTACGCACAAGAAGCTGAGCAGACCACTGCATGATCAATTCAAGATGACTGTCAGAGCTGACTGCATATAGCCCCTCCTTCCATCTATATGTCCCTGAATCTCCCTTTTAAAAGCTCTTGCCCACTGATTGTTGGGGCGAAAGGGGAGTTGGCTTTCGGACACAAGTCCACCCTCCTCCATTCACTGGCTTCAAGAAAAAAGCAGATTTTCCTTTCCACCCAGCTTTCCTCTCTTTACTGGGTTTGAGAGGCAGTCAGCCAGACCCCATTTTGGTAATAATTTAGCCAAGTTTGCTACTATTGCATTGTGAAAGCTGAAGCCCAAGCAAAGGTGAGAGACAGGCTAGGCTGTCTCACGTCCAGCTGGATGGCTGGTGGGTGGAGGACAGGCTGGGCCCTGCTGCTTCCCTGGGCCTCTGGAGGCACCAACATAATGGGACTGGTTCATTCTGCATTGCTGAGGCTAGTACAGTCCTGTATGGGGACTTTGCAAATAAACAACCTGGCTCCTGACTGGCTCTGTGAGCTTGGGCTATGGGTTGGGGTGGTGGTGAGGATGGGTTCTGGCAAAATGGGGAGAAGGTCAAGGGGAGAGGGGAAGCCAGCAGAGGGAAAATGGGGGTGGGGGGTGGGAAGAAGCTGATGGAAGAAGCTTCTAGGTGCCAAGAGCTAACAAGCTGGAACAAGAAGGGCCTTCCCACAAACCCAGACGCAGTGATGGCAGCAGTGGTGGCGCTGGTGACGGTGGCTTTTGCACTGAAGCTGAGGGATGCCGTACGGTGTGTGGGATGCTTTCTGACTGGACTCATTCTGTTCCTATTTTCTTAAAGAAAAACTGCAGACTCGGAGAGGGAGGTGACTTTCTCATGGTCACACCACCAGGCAGTGGCATTGGATCCTGGTCTTTTGACTTTACAGCTATTGGTAATTCTCCCCCCGCATAAAGTTCTGTCTGTGGGTGTGTGCATAAGAGGAAAATCAAGTGTTTGCCACTGCAGTGCTCACGGTCCACTTGGAAAGAAGTTTCTGGGAAAGTGGAGAGTGGGCCCATCAAGCATCCTTGTGGAGTGGTTGACATTTGCTGCTTTTGCCTCCATCCTTCCACTCGTTCCTCCCCGTCTTCCACATCCAACACTCTGCTCACACTCTTCTCACCAGGAGCACCACAGTCCCCTTTCCTTGTTGCAAGGTGGGATGGCCAATCTGATGCTTGCGCTCTCATCATAAGAGGCTGGTGGCCATTTCCTCTGGGGAGCTGGTCCTCACCGCTGCCCCAGCACTCCAGGCTCCCACTGGCCAGTGGGCCCAGTCATGGTGATAGTCATGGTGTTGCCCTCTGAGCAAGACCATGAACTCTAATCTCCATGAGGCAGAGTTGTCTTGTTTATCATAGCGTCCAAGTGCCGAACACAGATCCAGAATGCAGAAGGTCTCCGGCTGATAGTGGTTGAATGAATGACATAGGGACCTTATCCATTCCACTCATTTTCATCACTTCTCATGAAGTATCAGCTTCTGAATCAGCACCTTCAGCCCCGTTCCCTCCAAGACCCAGTTGCTTCCTGCACAATTTCGCAGGCCCCTCCGGTCCAAGATGGGATTCCTGATCATTTACTGAGTCCCCTGTGCTGTTTGTGGTGCCACCACTCATCCACCCAAGCCAGTGAGGGGATTAACCTCGAATCGCCCTCCCTCAACCCACCCTCCTTACCCCTTCTTTGGGTCTGTAGCTTTGCTTGATTTGGGCAGCTCTTCTCCGTCTTTCTACTCTCATGGAAAAATCCAGCCACTAGAAGGAAATTTCCCAAACACAGAATCAACCAGGAACCAGCCCTTTACACCTGGGAGGTAAGCCTTCCTCCTCCAGGCAGGTGTAGCTTAGTGTCTGTGAGCCTGGGCTTGTAGCCAGATTTCCCTGGGCAAATCCCATCCGGCCAATTTTATACTAGTGTGATGTTGGGCAAGTTAGTAACGAAAGTGCCTCAGCGTCTAATATGAAAATTAGGGGTAAAATGATGCCCATCCTATTAGGCTGCAGTGGAGAGTAAATGAGTTTATGTATATACAGAAAACATAGGATAAGTAAATGCTCAGTGAGTGTCAGCAACAGTCATGTTTTCCTTTCTGTTTTGCCTGCAATGTCTTAAATAGCCACTAGATGACCACGCTGCGCTCTCTGACTTTCCTCTCCAACCTCGCCTCCTCTCACATTGTTTTACATCTCAGTGCTTATGTTGTTTGTGTTCAGGGCTCCTGTCTTCCCTTCTGCCAGCCTCATCTCCTTCAGGACAGCTTTTTGACACGTCTTTCCACCCCATGCTCACCAAGTGGGTGATGCTCTAGGTCTGTGAACATCTCCAGGACACCTGGCAGCGTCCCTGCAGAGAACAAGTGCTCAGTATTTGTTAGATGAGTGAGCATGTGTCAGCCAATCCTAGCTCAGCCACTTAAATAATTTGCCTGATCTTGGGCAAATCACTTTATTTCTCCAGGTTTTTTGCTTTGTTGTGTTTTTATTTATTTATTTATTTTTGGTCTTTTTGCCTTTATGTAGAGCTGCACCCGCGGCATATGGAGGTTCCCAGGCTAGGGGTCTAACAGGAGCTGTAGCCGCCGGCCTTCGCCACAGCCACAGCAACGCAGGATCCGAGCCTCGTCTGCAACCTTCACCACAGCTCATGGCAACGCCAGATCCTTAACCTACTGAGCAAGGCCAGGGATCAAACCCGCAACCTCATGGTTCTTAGTCAGATTCGTTAACCACAGAGCCACGAAGGGAACTCCTGTTGTCTTTTTAATCTCACTTATTTCTTTGTTACTTTTGGCCATGTTTTTGGCATGCAGAATATTACCTGTAGCCTTATATTCTTTGCAGCATTATTTACAATAGTCAAGATATGGAAACAACCCAAGAGCCCATCAATAGGTGAATGAATAAAAAATGTGGTGCATATATACAATGCAGTCTTGCCATTTGCAACAACATGGATGACCTTGATGGCATTACGCTGAGTGAAATAGACCAGACGGAGAAAGACAAGTACAGAATGATTTTACTCATATGTGGGTTATAAAAATAATAATAAACAAATAACTCCCCTAAAGAACCCTACAGAAAACCATATAAATATAAAGAATAGAGTAGTGGTTATCAGCGGGGAAGGGCGGGATGGACGGGGAGGGAGAAATGGGTAAAGGGGATCAACCGTATGGTGACAAATGGAAACTAAACTTGAGGTGCTGAGCCACACTACAGTGTATATAGCAGTTGAAATATAATGTTTACATGAAACTTACAAACCAATGTTACCTCAACATAGGAAAAAAAAAAAAGCAGTGAATAACAAGCAGTAACAAATACAGTAGCTATTAATCCAACTATATCAACAATCACTTTAAACATCATAAACCATTACCACATCCATAAGTTTCATTTATTTATTTATTTATTTATTTATTTTATTTTATTTTTATTGCTGCATCTGTGGCACATGGAAATTTGCGGGCTAGGGGATGAATCAGAGCTGCAGCTGAGGCTTATGCCACAGCCATGGTAACAGTGGATCTGAGCTGCATCTGTAGCCTACACTGCAGCTGCAGTAACGCTGGATTTGTAATCCAGTGAGCAAGGCCAGGGCTTGAACCCACATCTTCATGGACACTAAATTCGGTTCTTAACTGCTGAGCCACAATAGGAATTCTCACACTCTTAAATTTTAAAAGGACAGAAATCATACACTGTCTGCTCTCAGACTACACTGGAATAGAAGTCAGTAACGGAAAGATAAGTAAGTCAGTGTGACTCTAACATGTGAAAGACCAGTGGAATAGAAAAGAAAGTCAAGAAATAGGTCCAAGAACATATATCGATTTAGAATATGATAAAGGCGGTTATCTCAAATCACTGGAAAATACAGAATTTTTTAAATAAATGGTAATGGGCCAACCAGATAACTATTTGGAAAAATCAGATTGACTCTTCATATCATACATAAGAATAAACTTTAGGGAGTTTCTGTTGTGGCTCAGAGGGTTAAGACCTTGACTAGCATCCATGAGAATGTGGGTTTGTCTTGCTCAGTGGGTTAAGGATCTCATGTTGCCACAAGCTGTGGTGTAGGTCACAGATGCAGCTTGGATCTGGCGTTGCTGTGGCTGTGGTGTAGTCCAGCAGCTCCAGTTCAACCCCTAGCCCAGGAACTTCCATGTGACATGAGTGTGGCCCTAAAAATAAATAAATAAATAAATATAAATTTTAAGTAGCTCAAAGATCAAAATGCAAAAAGAAAAAAGCCACGCAAGCACAAGAAGAAAACATGGATGAATTTCTTTACAATCTGATTAGGAGGCACCGGTTCTTAACCAGAGACAATTTTGACCCCAGGAGACATTTAGTAAAATCTGGAAATATTTTAATTGCCACAACTGTCAGAGTCCTACTATTCGCTGGCGGATGGATGTCAGGGATGCAGCTAAACATCCTACAATGCACAGGACAGACCCTCACAGCAAAGACCTCTCCAGCCCCAAATGTCATTTGTGTTGCAGTTGAGATACCCTGGAAGAAGGGAAGGCTTTTGACTCTCATTCAAAATCCAGATGCAACAAAAGAAAATATTTATAAACTTGACTAGATAAAAATTTTTTAACTAGGGAAAGATTTTATTTTGAACAAATCTAACATTTAATTTCCCGCTGATATTCTGCATTTTTTTGTCATAATTATGCAGTAGAAAGAAAATATGAAAAATTATTTTTCACTAAGTCATATGTGGATGCCCCTAAATCCACTCCTGTTTATTCCAATAAGCCATACAAATATTCTTATTTTCTGTGTGGGCCATGATGCAAACAGGTTTGAGAACTACTGTCATATATATTGACCATTCGTGTCTTAAGTTGTTTCTAACCTGCTTATCTGAGCATCCTTCTTATAATATCTACATGTGTGTCTATGTATGGGTGTGAGTATGCACGTGTAGGTATGTCTTGAAAGTTTCCTGGGGACAAATATATTTTATATTTAACATTGATTCAGTTCCAGGCACTGTGGAACTGAGCTTTACATGTATTAACATATTTAATCATCACCACAAACCTCTGAAATAGGATAGGAGCTTTCTATTTCCATTTTGTAGATGACACTTAGACAAAGCGGTTATTTGCCCAAAGTCATCTTCCTACTTAGTGGTGGAGCTGAGTTAACTGCCTGATAAATATTCTCTGTTATGGCGTTCATGAAAAGTAAGGTTGAACTGCTTAAAAACTTAATTGATTTCAACTTTTATGTTTCATTGAAACACTTATTTTTGAACCAAGCTTCTTCTATTTTATTTCCTTTTTTTTAACCACATAACTTTTTTTGTGTGTGTCTTTCGTCTTTTTAGGGCAGCACCCACAGTGTATGGAGGTTCCCAGGCTAAGGGTTGAATTGGTGCTGCAGCTGCCGGCCTACGCGACAGCCACAGCAACATGGGATCTGAGCCTCATCTGTAACCTACACCACAGCTCACAGCAATGCTGGATCCTTAACCCACTGAGTGAGGCCAGGGATCAAACCTGTGTCCTCATGGATGCTAGTCAGATTTGTTTCCGGGGTCACAATGGGAACTCCTTTACTGTATAATTTGAGATCTGCTCACTTAACAAAATTTTAAGTGCACAATACAGGATCGCTAGCCATAGGCAATATGTTGTATAACAGATCTCTAGAACTTATCTTGCATAACTGAAAATTTACACCCATTGAACAGTCCCCACTTCCTCTTTCCTTTGAGTGTACATCCATGTTTACTCTGTTCCTCTGTTCATTCCTATGCTTCATGAATGTTTTTAGCTTGTGATTATTATTGCAATCACTGTACAAGAAGTCATATGCTTTGAAATAGTAGATGCCCACATTTTATGTTATATTTGCATTAATAAAAATTGCACACAATAAAATGATGGAGTATATAGAAAACCTCTAATAAAAATACTACTATGGATGTAGCAAACTCTTCTAAAGGACCTATATTTCATTTGAGCAATGTTCAGAGAAAAGGTTCATTAAGAACAGGGATTCCTTCTCTTTTCACATTGAGGCCTATTGCTCTAGAGAGACACAATGCAATTACAGCAGTGTATGGATTTGGACAACCCAAACTCAAGGAAATGCCTGTGTACTGATGAAGTATTTTGGTTATCTCCCATAAGTGTTGGCCCTTAAGGCTGAATTTGAAAATTATGTCACAGTGATATAAGAAATTGTACACATGATAAAAAACTGTATTGGAGCTTTCATGTAATGATCGTGGGTGCTAGAAGAGAAAGTGGGGATAACATGTCAAAAAATGTCTTAGATGATGGCAAACAAGTACCTTTTTTTTTTCTCTGTAACTGACCTGTTTACCTGGCAGGGCAGTTGGTTTCTCAGTTGAAAATGCATTTCGTGAATATGTCCATGGTCATCCAGGTGATGTGTTTAGAGATCAGCAGAAGTATGTCCCAAGTGCCACAAACCCTTTCCCATTTACCGTAGCAACAGGAGGTCAAGATCAACACCATCATCACCATCAAACTGTCTTCGTCTGAAGGCTCCTCCCTTCCACTGCCTGCACCATGTAACAGAGACAATTTGGACCTAGCAGGAGCCAAAGATCATATAAGTAGATGTTGACCCAAAACAGTCACCAATTTTTCAGCAATACAATGGGTTTATTTAGGCACAGCAAAGAACTGTAAGGACATGTGATCTATGGTGAACCATAGGCAAGCTCAGAGAACAAAGGCGAGGGAAAGTTCTTTTAAAGAGGAGAGCAAACAAGAGGAGAGCAGCAGAGCAAACAGTTAAAGGAGGACCCTTTAAACAAAGGGTCCACCCACTGAAGGAAAGTGGGACTTCAGAGTGTGTTGGTTTTTCACTGGGAGAGTTGGAATAGTCTCTCATTGGCTGAGCTCTTGCTGGGCAAGGAGAAATTTTTCCTTCCTCATGCTGTGTACTTAAGTAGTAACCTTCTTCCCATCAGAAATGCAAAGGAAGGTTTCTTCTTGCTGGGTCTGAAATTGACCTCTAGTTGCAGGATGTGAGAGCTCAACTTTCTGGCCTCCTGATTCTATTTTAAATGAGGTTTCAGTGTATTAATCTTCACAAAAATAGGCCAAGTGCTTACTTGGAGTAAGGAAAGGAAAAATGCATCAAGCTAGGTGAGAAAGAGCACAGAGCAAACCAGGTATCTGGTAAAAGGCTGAGTTAAGCATCTCTAGTCTTTCAATTACTATCATAACTCTGCTTTAAAATAGATCAGAGTTTTAGTAAAAACAGATAATCTCATACAAGACCCATAATTACAAGGGATCTCCCTAGGGCTTCCTCCCGCTTTAGTCCCCAAATTGCTAGATACTTAATCCCATTGCTACTCTCAAGAACCGAAAGCACACTTAAAAATAAACCTGAAATACTAAAAAAGTTGTTTTTGATTCAGAAATGCGGGACAAAGAGAAGCTGTGAATAGGAGCAACTGCTGCTCTCAGCCAAGCACTGCCTGTGTCTGTTTTACTTTCTCCCCAAAATGAATTAACGCTACCCAAAAAGTGTTGTGCCTTAAACTGCCACAAATTTCCCTGTTGAAAATGTATTCATCTCAGTAAGATTCTTTGTGTAAACATACAAATAAATCTAAATATTTAAGTTTAGATCAACCTACATTTGTTAAGCCCCTACGCCTATAACGAGGTGCTATGGATTTGGAGGCCATGGGAAAAAAAAGGCAAAGAAAAAATTTAAAAGCTTTTATCCAGTGTCAATTGCTTTCATCTTTAATCACATAAGTTCTACCGAGTACAAAAAGTGAGCTTAGAAGAAATGAGAACAAAGAGGAGGCTCAAAGCTGGAGGTATTTTGGAACAATTCAACAGAGGAGGAGCTATGAGAAGGAATCTCAGGGGAAATGTTCAACTGAGAGGCCAGACAAGGTAGAAATGGTTCATAGAAATGGAGATACAGACCTGTGGTTGCCAAGGGGGAGGGGGGAGGAAATACTGATGGACAGGGAGTTTGGGGTTGGTAGATGTAAACTATCACATTTAGAATGGATAAGCAATGAGGTCCTACTGTGTGGCTCAGGGGACTATATTCAGTCTCTTGGGATAGACCATGATGGAAGATAGCACGAGAAAAAGAATGTATATAAATATATGACTGGGTCACTATGCAGAAATTGATACAACACTGTAAATCAACTATACTTTAATATAAATAAAATGAATTTAAAAATGGAGATACACTCAAATACCACCACTGGCTGATTTGCATAATTGTGTTTAAAACTGCACAGCACCAGTCTTGGAAGCGCATGCCCCCTTCCCACCCTGGCCTGTACCTCTAGCTCTCTGCCTGGAGAACTCACATGGGTATTTTCATCATGATCCAGGCAGACTTCAGGTTACATCTGCTTCTATGAGTTGGCTGAGAACCTAGCCAACCAGCTGGTAACAGTGGTTCTCTCTCGGGAAAAGGGATGGGTTTGCAGACCAAGGTGGAGGGAAACTTTGGCTCTGTTTGTGGTGTTTAAAGCGTTATGATAAAATTGTATTAATGAATTACTTGCCTGATTTTTAAAATAAATACAGTTTAAAATTAAAAATATACCATGTACAAGCAGAATTTTGGAACAGGACCCATTTATAAATCAGGGACCACCCATAAGAATATTCCTCTGTGACATTCATCCTTTCTTTTGGGAAGGGTAAAGTTCCGCTCCAAATGATCCTCTCAACCTGCAAGAGGAAACTCACATCTGTAGAGGTATAGATACATTCTTTCAGTGTAGATACACTCTTTCTAGGCACCTTATGTCCTTCAGGCAAGTCCATTTCAATTTCCAAGCTTTCATTCATGTTAACTCACTCTGCCTGGAATGTCCTCATCCACATTCTGCACATATTCAAGTCCAGCTAATAGTTCATGGTAAATCTGAGTTTTCTCTGAAACCGAAGCTATTACAGCTGCTCCTGGCTTCCTTACCTGTCAACAAAGCACTCACCATCTGAATCTTACTACTTGGTACTTGGTTTACTGCCAAAGGATCTCAAAATACATCTAAGACAGATGACCAGATCTTATCTTCTTCCCTTACCCAAAAAACCATAGCAAAGACTTAAATGGACACCCATTGCTCAGTGGGTACTGGTACATTGGTTAATTTCTAGAAATCATCCCCTTTTGACTCTCACAACCCACTAAGCAGACATCTAATACATTTCCTATTGGAAGCCTTTTGCAACACACCGGAGCACTTTTGTCCCTTCACCGACCAGCATTGTGTTCATAGAATGCACCATTATCTCAACACACAATTTCAAGGTGCTGAAGTGGAGTCCAGGAGTTAGTAGGCAATGGTGCTGGAAGCACTTAGGTCCATTCAGGTTCACCAGCCTTTTTTCTTGAGAAATAAAAGTCACAAGACCTCATGCCATTTTATTAGATGAGATGAGGAAGGAGAGGTGAGGAACATACATATGGAGGGACTGTGACGCATGGGTAGCTATGGCATAGTGGAATATCAAAGTAGTGGTCGTATATAAAGATTGAAGTGAGTTTCAATGCTTCCACCTGGGACGGATGTATTCAGCATTGTGATAAAAATCCCTGGTTTTAAGGTCCAATGAGTGTGCTAGTCCTGAAGTCACCAATTACTTACTACCTGTGTAGTAACTAAGTCACACAGCCTTCCTGAGGCTTGGTTTTCTCAAGGATAAAGTGTGATAGTAAGTATCTATTTCACTGTACCCTGTGCAGAATAAATGAAGGTGTATACATAAGGTGCCTAGCCTGGTCTCTAGCTCACAGTAGAGGCATAACAGATGTTCACCTCCTCTCCACTCCAGACCAATCCATAAACATTATCGTGAACACAAAAGTCACAAGGAACTAGATAAGAGTGTCCACTCAGCTACCCTCCCCTTGAGTGCTGGTCTGTCCTCCACATCTGTAAGTAAAATGAAGTGAAAACACTCATCAAACCTAACACCTCACAATCTTCTGTTACCAGGGAGGTCATTAAAAATTTGGCTTTAAAGTGACCTTAAGGTTTATTCACATATAATTGCCATCATTCATTGAGTGCTTAGAACATGCCAGACCTGTGATGCATAGTCCAGCACTGGTATAATACTAGACATTACACTAAATGCTGCAAAAAAATATGTTTCGTTTAATCCTCACAACAGCTTCAACCTTATTTTCAAAGATGAGGAAACAGAGGCTCAGAGAAATTAGATTACTTCTCCAAGATGACTCAAAGAGTCAGTAAGTCTTGGGCGAAGGCGGGATTCAAATTCAAGTAGCTCCGAATCCAAAACCTATATTCTTTAATTCCTTCCTTGTCTCACATAAATACCAATTGTATTGTTCTCAGGCGGCTGTCAGGTGAGAATGCTGAGCTCTAACGGCTTGATGTAGGTCTCCAGAACTCTGTCCCTTTGGAGAAAGAATTCGGCAAAGAGACTGAGGGTAGTGAGGCAATTAAGTGTTTATTTGAAGAGAGAAGAGAGAGAAGATAGATGAGAAGAAAATACAGGCACAGGCAGGCTGGGTTGGGGAGATGGTAGAAAGGGAGAGAGAAAAACAGAGACAGAGAGAAAAGGAGATGAAGACAGCAACCTGTGCTTTGGAGGTCTTTTTTTTTTTTTGATCTTTTTGCCTTATCCAGAGCCACACCTGCGGCATATGGAGGTTCCCAGGCTAGGGGTCTAACAGGAGCTGTAGCCGCCGCCCTTCGCCACAGCCACAGCAACGCGGGATCTGAGCCGCGTCTGCAATCTTCACCACAGCTCACGGCAACGCCGGATCCTTTACCCACTGAGCAAGGCCAGGGATCGAATCCGCAATCTCACATTCTTAGTCGGATTCGTTAACCACTGAGCCACAAAGGGAACTCCTGCTTTAGAGGTCTTTAAATCACCCCTGCGGGGTAGTCCTTCCGGACTTCCTCTGGCCAATCGTCTTGCTTGTCTGGCTCTGGCCTGACCCGGGGCCCTGCCCTCAGGATGGATTCTAGCACAGGGTCTCTGGGAAGTTGACAGGATGTGCTATGTTCCGGTGGCCCTCCTTTCCCTGACCCCCAGGAATCTTTCTGCAAGTGTGCAGTTCCAGAGTTCTCCTTGACCTCCAGAAAGAGAAATAGAGGATCTCTATCTTTTACCCAAGGAGGATGCAGCTTTATCTTGGAAGTTATCTGCCCACAGGGAATAGATTACTGTTGCCCAGCCTGGGACCCATCTATTTCCCGCTTCAATATAACTAAAAAGCTTAATTTATCTGCTCATGGAAAACTTCCAAACTGTGTTTAGAAGCAAAACTTTACTGATTTGCATATGGAAATAGAGGAACTCCAAGAAGAAAGGCAAAGCTCTAAGAAAACAAGAGAGAAGGAAGAATAAAATAAAGAATATGGATGATAAGTCTGTAGTTTTAAAGACAGAAATGGGACAGATTCACGCATATGCTGCCTTGCAAATGAGACTTTGGGGAGAGAAATGGATGAGGACGTTTCCTAGGAAGTTGCACCACGTTGACCTTAGGGCTCCCTCTTGACCTCCCCCGCCCTCCAGAAAACTTTCAATATAGATCTACCATACTTTCAGCGCTTTTGAATTCTGATTTGAATTTCCTTGGCATGCTCTACACAGGAAGTTGACTTTAAGAGACAGAGGTCACTCCTTTTATTTGCACATACATACCAATGAACGGATCCAGGAACTTACACGGGACCTTGGACTTGGGATCTGCAGAGTCAGGTGGAGAAAACAAAAGACAGCATTAGAAGAACAATTCCCAGAGCGGGTAGAGGTTCTCTTCCTTTGCCTGCACTAACTACAAATAGTGAGCAGGAGGGAGCCCAGGGATCCTCCCCTATAGCCCTTGGCCAACCTGGGGAAACCACAGGAAGCAGACAACTGTAGCCCCAAGAGGCAAACGGGTACACAGACCCAGATTCTTTCCTTGTTTCTACTTCCTCCAACAGAATCAGAGATAGCCCAAGGGTTACAGTGTCCAGAACAGGAGTCGGGACAACATATCTCATCCTTCTGGGAAAGCAAATTAGCTATTAAACAGAGACCGGCAGCGCCCAGAGTGAGAACCTTCTGGGGCTTCTTGTGGGCTCTAGCAGGTGGGTGTTTTACAGCGCATGTTCTTTATAAGGTGGAACATAAGAGAAATCAGGGGGACTGGGGGACATGGAGACTTTCAGGAAAAGGCTGCTTTCTTTTATCAGGTTTTATTTACTAAGAGAAAGACAAGCATATCAGATCTGAGTATTACAAATCTGAGGGAGTGAAAACTGGACATTTCCATTTTGGGCTAGGGGGCAATCTACCCTGGAAGCGTTGAGGAAGGAATGGGTGAGGGAGTTCAATGCTTTGTGCCCCAAAAGGAACGCAGCTGAGAAATAGGCAGAGAACAAAAACAGTGTGGTCTACAAGCAAGAGGTTAGACTGGTAAATGGATGAGTTACAGTCAAGTTTACCTACTGAACCAGCAGAGGCAGCAGCACTCTGAATTCCCCTGAAGACCTTACTCCCAAGAAAGGCCCTGGTATGGACTGGGAGTTTGGGGTTGTAGATGCAAACTATTTCATTTAGAGCGGACAAGCATTGAGGTCTTCCGTTCATCACAGGGAACTATATAAAATCACATGTGATGGAACATGATGGAGGATAATATGAGAAAAAGAATGTATATAAAGGAGTTCCCAGCGTGCTTCAGCAGGTTAAGAACCTGACTAATATTCATGAGGATGCAGGTTTGATCTCTGGACTCACTCGTTATTGGTTAAGGATCCAGTGTTGCCGTGATCTGTGGTGCAGGTCACAGATGTGGCTCAGATCTCGCATTGCTCTGGCTGTGGCACAGGCAGGTAGCTGAGTCTCCAATTCATCTCCTAGTCTAGGAACTTCCATATGTCGCAGGTGCAGCCATAAAAAAAATTTTAAAAAGGGAGTTCCCGTTGTGGCTCATTGGTTGATGAATCCAACTAGGAGCCATGAGGTTGCGGGTTCGATCCCTGGCCTTGCTCAGTGGGTAAAGGATCCGGTGTTGCCGTGGGCTCTGGTTTAGGTTGCAGACGCGGCTCGGATCCCGCGTTGCTGTGGCTGTGGTGAAGGCCGGCAGCTAAAGCTCTGATTAGATCCCTAGCCTGGGAACCTCCATATGCCGCAAGTGTGGCACTAGAAAAGGCAAAAAGACAAAAAAAAATTTTTAAAAGAAATGGTATATATATATATATGGATCACTTTGCTGTATAGCATAGATTGATAGAGCATTGTAAATCAATTACAGTAAAAATTTTAAAAAAAAGAAAGAAAGAAAGGCAGTGGGAGTGGGGAGTATGGCTGAGGCTGAACTCACAAAACCAAGAAGGGCAAAGAAGGCCCTGGAGAGCTAGTGTTGTCGGCTGGGCTTTAAGAGCCGTAGACCTAAAAAGGCCCACAGGAGTCTGAACTAGAGCAGGGACTGAGGGCGTGGGAAGCCCCTTCGGGACTGGTGGGAAACTTCACTGCCCTTTCCCCAGTGTCTCTGAAAGGCCCAGCACCACTCTTTGCTTCAAAATCCCTTTAGAATCCTGCCCCTGGGTTGTGCCTATCACTCCTAGGAGGATTAGGATCCCGAGATTCTTCCCTTTTCTTACCTGTTCTGCTCAGAAATGTCTTTGCATAGTGTGGGTCATGGATAAAGAAAAATGCCTGAAAGGGTCAAGCCAGAAAAGAAAGGCACAAGGGTATTTGTCTGTAAACCCCCCCCCCCCGAGTTTCTCCTTTCCAACATTGTGAATTATCTGCAGTGGGGAAAAGAAATGAAGGAAACTAGGGGAGCCAGCCCATTTGGACTCATACCCTGTATAGCTCAAGCTGAACTTAAGACCTGGATAAGGTCCCACAGGTAGAGGCTTGACCCTTTTTCTGGAATTGCGTGAACACTCTTTACTGAGGATTTCTAAGCTTAGGGTATAATTTCTTAAACAAGATTAGTATATTCATCTTTTTCAATATAAACACATGGTGTATCCCCAGACCAAGTCACTGTCGAATGACATGTACTGTGAGCTGGTTTCTCAACTAAGAGGGCGAAGCGAGTGGAGTCACACACTCTGTCTCATCTGCCAACATCTCACATGTAGATTAGGAGTGGAGTCTGGAAGCTGAAAAAAAAAAGGATGTTTTGTTTTGCTTTTTTTTGCTTTTTTAGGGCTGCACCTGTGGCATATGCTGGTTCCCAGGTTAGGGGTGGAATCAGAGCTACAGCTGCCAGCCTACGCCACAGCCACAGATGCAGGATCTGAACCTCATCTGTGACCTACACCACAGCTCACAGCAACACCAGATCCTTAACCCAGTGAGTTGGGCCAGGAGTCTAACCCGCAGCCACCCCACCACCACCCTCAAGTACAAAGGCCCCTCCATGTCTCTTGCCTCTTGTTTATAGAAAAGCTGAAGTCTCCCAGGGCTCCCTGAATCACACACACACACAGAAAAAGGCTCAGACAGCTAATGATTAGAAAATAGAGTTACAGAGTCAGTGTCTGATGCATATTCCTGAGTTTTCTGATAGATACTGTAACTGCCAACAGAAGGAAAATACTAAATGCGTGATGCCCAGACTGCATGCATGACAAAATCAGCTCCATCCTGAGCGGACTGAATGAATGGCTAATAATTGTAGCTTCTTCTACCCATATATGTAAACAGGCAACTACAACTGCCAGCAAAGAGATGATACAGCCCCGTGTTGACATCTCCCACTCTGAGATGGCGCTCTATGTCAGCATGAAGTTACAGAAGACAGAACTTGGCCCTTGATCCCGCAGAAATGGAATGATGTTCTGACAAGTGAGGATTTGTAAGCAGCTTTTGGAAGAAAAGGACTCCTTTGCAGGAAACGGCTCTCTGCCAGGACGTCCCTTTGTCTTGTCACTAAACTTAAACTGTCCACTCCCCTGCTCTACTCATTGCTGGCCCTAGCACACCTTTCAGATCTTCCGATTGAACAATACCTTGCCTAACGCGTTGATTCTTTAAGTCAAAGAAGTAGAATTGAAGAATAGTAATTCACAGATGACCAGATCTCTTCCCCAGCTTTCCCTGCAGTTATCTCGTGAACAAACTGTGTGAAAAAGATAGTATCTAATGAAAAACCACAAGAAGTTGACAAGCCTGCACACAGCCTGCCCACGGAGGAGGATGATGACTCTGACCCACCTCCCACTGATTAACCGAGAGGCATTCCCTTTTTCCCTTTAAAAATTTCCGTGACTGAGCAGAATCTTCGGAGATGGTTTTCGGGGGATGGCGAGTCCACCTTCTCTCTAGATTGTTGGCATTCTGATTAAAAGCAAATTCCCTTTCTATTAACACTTCTCTCTCTCTCTCTGGCGTATTGATTTTTGAGTGGCGAGCAGCCAATTTGGTAACAGTAAGGATTCAAACCTAGGTCGAACTAAGGGGCCCAAGTGGTGCTTTTTTACTTTGTTACAAAGACTTTCCCTGAATTACATACAAGTACACACACACACACACACACACCTGCATAAACACATGCTAGGTCTCTCATACTGCCTAGGATACAGCAGCCTCCTCAATAAATGTCACTTGACCTGATTATATAGTCAACAGATCCTTGAAGGACTGAATTCTTTAGCATCTAGTATATGTGTTTATTTGACAATGTAGTTATTGAGCACCTAGGATGAGCCAAGCACTGGTGAAAAAAGACTTTCCTCTCACAGAGCATATATTCTAGTGCGGAAGAGGTGAGGAGGCCAGTATGGGTGAAAAAAGTTGCCTCCTGTATCAACAAAGGATATTCCGGCCATCAAGTCAGCAGCCACTACCACCAACCTCAATGGTGAGCTTGAGGGAATTTAGGATGGAGACAAAAGGGCTGCTCACCGCCAGTCCCTCAAGCCCTGAGGCCACCCTCAGAGATGTACCCTAAGGGAACCCAGGATACTGGCCCTAGACAGCTAAGGTACTTATCAAAGGACTGATTTCAATGAACCCAGAAACTCTTGCCTCTTCCCAAACACAGAAAAGCACTAAATTCATTAACTTGAGATACCTGGTTTTCTCCAATTAACTGTAATGGTCTGACTACCTGGTCTTTGTTGCAAAACTCTCCTACATCCTGGCTCCTCCCTTACTTATTCAGAGCAGTCCCTCAGGGCTCTCTGAGAAACTGTGTCCCAGGCTTGACATCGTCAGAATGTTTGCCAAGTAAAACATAATTCTCAACTTTCAGGTTGTGCATTTTTTTTTCAGTAGACAGAAATGCACAGTATCAGAGTATATAATATGGTGTCAGAGAGTGATAAGAGCTAAGATACTAAAAAGAAAGTCAGGGATAAAAAGTACTGGAGGCCCTATTTCAGTCTGAGTGACATTTGTTCGAAGTTCTAGAAAAAGTACAGGGAGAGCATTTCCAAAGCCCCAAGGTACACATTTGCTTGTCACGGTCAGAGCGAAGGCCAGCATGACTGGATTACAGCAAGGAGTGAAATTTCTGGTCTTACAGGGAATTTCCCCTACACACACCTTTTCCTTCTAGAACCTTACTATACCTAAATGTTACTGTCTATGTAAAATACTTTCATTCTTTCCTTGTGACTTAAGTGGTGAATCATCAAAAGGAACATAAAAGGTGAAAAAGAACATAAAAGGTGAAAAAGGTAGATAGGAAGGGTTGGGAATATTAGCCAGCTTGATATATCTACCAAACTAGGATGGAGACCTCTCTAAAACACACAAAAGATAATCTAGTGTCATCAATGGCAATATGGACTTTAAAACACTATGAATATAATGAAAAATACCATTCCATTTACAACAGTATCAAAAAGGATAAAACATTCAGAAATAAATTTAACAAAAGAAATGTAAAATTTATGCAGCAAAAGCTAGAGATATTTTAAAAGACAAACATATTAACTTAAAGATATTTTAAAAGACTTAAATAAATGGAAAGACATTCATATTCATGGATCAGAAGACTCAATATTGTTAAGATGGCGGACTTCCCAAATTAATCTACAGATTCAATACAATTTCTATCAGAACCACAGCTGGATTTTTTTGTAGAAACTGACAAGCTGATCTTAAAATCTATCTGGAAACCGTAAATATCCAGAACAGCCTAAGTAATCTTGAAAAAGAACAAAGTAGGAGGACTCACACTTCCTGATTTCAAAACTTACTGCAAACAACAGTAATTAAGACAGTGATATCGGTATAAGACAGACGTACAGATCAATGGAATAGAATTGAGAATCCAGAAATAAAACTTCACATTTATAGTCAACTGATTTTTGACAAAGGTGCTCTGAGATAATAGAAAAATAATTACAGATAGATTTAGAGACATGTAGATATAGATATGTCTGCCCCTGGTTTCTGGTACAGGGCTCCTTGTAATTTCCTAAGTGATGAGAACCTGAGGAGATGGTCCCAGGAACCTTGGGTTTATAGCCAAATGGTCATAAGCACAGGCAAGAACATGAATTTGTGACTGGCATCTGAAGTGGGGTGGAGGTGGTCTTCTGGGACTGAACCCTGAATCTGTGGAATCCAATGCGATCTCCAGGTAGGTAATGTCAGAATAACTCAATTTTGTATATAATTATATAGATAACTCAAAATTGTAGGACGCTCAGCTAGTGTCACAGAATTGGTGTGGGGAAAACTCCCACACATTTGGTGTCAGAACTGTTGTGAATGTGATAGTTATGTGAGAGTAAAGATGAAACGCTGGAGGGTGGATTGGAATTTTCCTACTCAGGTGGCAAAGCAATTCAATTTGAGGAAACATTCGTCTTTTCAACAAATAATGTTGAGATAATTGGACATCGACACGCAAAAGTATGAGCAGTCCATGTAGGTAAAGATTGAAGTCTCTGGCCAACAGCCAATGAGGAACTGAGGCCTGTCAACAACCTCAGAAGCTGTAAGTGAGCTTCAAAGTGGATTCCGGGCCCCAGTGGAGCCTTGAGATGACTGCAGGATCAGCCAGCCCCAGGCAACCTTGTGAGAGGCCCTGAGTCTCTCACGGAGACTCACCCAGCCAATCAGTGCCCCTCCAAAATTCTTTACCTTCACAAATTGTATGAGATAATAACTGTGTGCTTTTGGTTGCTAAGTTTGAGGGTAATTTGCTAGGCTGCAATAGATAACTAATACACATACAAAAAATTAAGCAAAAAGCTATTAATCTTCAGAGAAGATATGATACAGCAGTTCGGGAAATAATATCAGGATTCTATAACAAAGAGGAATGTGTTAAATTGACTGCAGTAATGGCTTGAATAGCCCAATCTTCAATAAGAACAAAGCTGACTGATCCACATTTCCTGATTTCAAAACTTATTATGGAGTTCCAGTCGTGGCTAAGAGGGAACGAATCTGACTAGTATCCAGGAGGATGGAAGTTTGACCTCTGGCCTCACTGAGCAGGTTAAGGATTCAGCATTGCCATGAGCTGCGGTGTAGGTTGCAGACTTGGCTCAGATCCTGTGTTGCTGTGGCTGTGGCGTAGGCCAGCAGCTATAGCTCTGATTTGACCCTTAGCCTGGGGACCTCTATATGCTGCCAGTGTGGCCCTGAAAAGACAAAAAAGTATTACAAAACTATAGTAATTAAAACAGATGGTTTTGGCTTAAAAACAGCCATGTAGACAAATTGCTAATAAATTTTTAACAAGAGTCTCCACATTTTCATTTTGCACTGGGATCCACAAATCATGCTGTGGGCCCTGTTTTTGTCTGAGTGGTGGAAATACTGATGCATCTCTTACAACTCAGTGCTCAATGTCCTCTTCTGGAGGCCTGAAATGGGACCTGGTGGACACTGGCAAGCACCAGAAATAAGAGAGAGAACAAGTTGTAAAGTATTTACCTGTACCTCACTGTAGAAGTCTAATGTAGGCCGCACTATAGATGATCATGCACACTCACTACCAGCCCCAGACCCTTGTGGGAAAGAGGTTCTTTTTGCAGAGCAGTTTGCTGTTTATTTGTGGCAAAGAAGAAGAACAATGACCTCAGCTTTGGCATTATTTCAAAACCTATTTTCAGACCTTCCGTGATCGAAAACTATCACTCCTGAATTATAACACTTTTCCATAGTGGCTATAGCCTTTTACATTTCCACCAGAAGTGGAAGGGTAAGAAGTGGGATCAGGATTTGAACCCAGTCAGTCTCAGGAATCCAGGTCCCAGGATCTTAACATTTATGCAGGCAAATTTTGTGTGTATTGGGGGGGTGTAAGGCCAGAACTAGAAGCCCAATTCAGATGCTATTTCAGGATTCAGATCAGCTGTGATGGTGGCCTGGACTGGGGAGTACCATGGAACAGAGAGGCAGGAGCAGTGGGATAAATATCAGGGTATATTTTTTTATGAAAATTGGTAACTGACCAGTTGTGGGCACAGTAGGGAATAAATCTATTGTTTCTATTCACTGAGACAGAAAAAGCAAGAAGAATCAATATTCCCTAACCACCCTCTCAGAACTTCGCCAACCCTTATCCTGTGTCTCATGCTTTTCTCAAACCTGTTTTCAAGGCTCATGTCCTCTATAAACACTTCTCTAACCACCTCCAGTCCATGAGAGTCTATGCTGTGAACAATCAAAGGATTCATTTTTATAGCTCTCATTTGATACTTTGTTCATGTTTTCATTTATTATTCATTCTACCATCAGCAATTCTATACAGCCTCATTATGTTGCTCTTTGTATATAAAATTTGTCTTCCTTGTTATGTTCTAAAACTATGGTGGTTCAAATAATATTTTTCCATCTCTTGGATTCCATTGGAGCCCAGCTTGGGGCTAGACACACAGTAAATGTTTTATAAGTAGTTATTTAATTCACTTGAGCTAGGGAGACCTACGGGGAAGGGGAATTTAGGAAAGAGCAGAAATGAGGAGTATAAAGATCTCCAAAGCAATTATGCAGCAAAGAAATGGGAGATGTCCCAGGTCAAGGAGGTTGTCTACTCAGAGAACAAACATAAGGCATGGAGTGGGAAAGGGAGGTGAGAAGAATAAATTTAAATGATGGCTGTTTTCCTGACAGGGAGCCTGGTATATGTTCGTAAGGGAAATGGTGCTGAAAAGTGCTAAGAGAGGGCTAATAAGAGAGAAAAAAATAGGGGCAAGGGCATTGACGAGAATGGATGAGCTGGATAGGATGGGGCTCAGAAACTTCATGGATGGACATTTTTAAAGTGTCCAGGCTAGGGAGAAATCACTTTTTTCTTCCCTTACTTTAACACAGTACTTGCAGTTTTTGAAGGGGTTCAACTGGGAAGACCAACACATTAGAAGTATGAGGAAGAATGGGGGAGGGCATGAGGAATGAGAAAGGATATGGAATGACTATATCGTTGATGCTAAAGACCCTCAATTTTCGTAGAGGATTCTGAGGCCTCATATGCCCTGGCAGAGGCAGGGAGAATTGAGTGCCCGAGTAGAGTGGGGACCTGGGGTGTTGCTATGGTTGTTGTTAAGCCAGCAAGTTGTTAAAAGACGGGAACGAGTAGAGTTTACATAGTTTCTTGTAGAGGGTCAAGGATAGTTCCATCTGTTTCTCCTGAAACAGCCTGGAGATAAGAGAATGGAACTGTGCAGGAAGGGGGTCTAGATCCAGTCCCCATATGCATTGCTGCCTCCTGTATACCAGTCAGTGCTGGGCATCGCCAGGATACAAAGATGGATCAAGGATAGGACTTTCCCTGGAACAATTCACAATCTGGTAGAAGGGACAGATGGTTAAGCAAAGAGATACAGTACAATGGGCAAACGATACAACTTGAAGGACGTATATGGATTAGCTAGACCTTGTCCTGTCTTCCAATTCAGGAAATTAAACTGTAAAGAGGGAAAGGGGCTCACCCTAAGTCCCTTCTCTCCAGACTGAGAATTTCTAGAACCTTTCTCCTTTCCTCCTTATCTCCTGTGTGACATAGCAGTGGCACTGGTATCCCCAGTTCCTTGGGATGACATGCCAATGAATCAGGGAAATCTCCTGTTGCTCTGTGGCCTTGAGTAATCCCAATACTTAAAAAGCTTGGTCAAGTAATGTGAGGCTCCAGAGAGGAAAAGGAGCAAACAAAGAGTTATGAGGGAGACCGGGAGGACCAAAGGTGGTGGCATACGAGAGATTATTGAAACTCTTGAAATGAAAAGGGATGTCAGGCACTCCTGAGACAACAGGACAAAGGTAAAACATATTTTTTGGAATTAGTTTCACAGAAGTCAATCGTAACTGTAGAAGAGTCATTGAACTGATAACTATATAAGCCAATAAAGTGGGTTGAGAAGTGAATATGATGGCAATTAATTGAGACTGTGGAGAAAGTACTGATTTTCACCCTGTAAAGTTTGTCTCTGAGAAAGAAAGAATTAGGATGTTACCCAGATGGGGATTTGAGTGTGGAAGTTAAGGTCTCCTTTCCACCTCATTTCCTAGAAGAGAGAGGGTTAGGATCCTTAGTGCAGTGACTAGACTTGAAGTAGAAGGAAGAAGGAAATGTTGGGGGCAGATTCAGAGTTTCATATTTTGTGGTATTTCCAACTATGACAGAGAATAGCAAAAAATGTAAATCCCAAAAAGATCCCATAAAAAAATCTCCAGATGATGGATAGTTTTGCATTGTATCAACAGCACTCAATTTTACAATGTCAAGATCCAGTCTCTATCTTCTTCTTTTTAAAAATATAAATGTTAAAATAGCTTCAGAACACTGTAAACCAACTATAATGGAAAAAATTAAAATCATTAAAAAAATAGTTTCAAACCTTTTTTTTTTTTTTTTTTGCGGCTGCTTGGCTCATTCCACTTGGTGTTTTTTGTTTTCTGTGTTTTTTTTTTTTTGCCTTTTGTCATTTTTTTGGGGCCACATCCGCGGCATGTGGAGGTTCCCAGGCTAGGGGTCTAATCGGAGCTGTAGTCACTGGCCTACGCCACAGCCACAGCAACGCAGGATCCGAGCTGCATCTGCGACCTACAGCACAGTTCACGGCAACGCCGGATCCTTAACCCACTGTGCGAGGCCAGGGATCGAACCCGCAACCTCATGGTTCCTAGTCGGATTTGTTAACCACTGCGCCACGACGGGAACTCCTCAAACCTATTTTAAATTCAAAATACTTAAAGAGCACATTGAAGTTACCTGATTCAGAGTATACTATATAACATCGAGTTAAGTAAACTGCTATTCTCAAAAGTAAGTTAAACAAATGCCTTTAGCAGCCTCACACATTTGTTTGAATTCGGTGCAGTTCAAAAATTTTTATTTGAGCAATCACATGAGTAACTTAACTATAAGGCATATGCCAAGAGAGCCTATGCCAAGATAGACTCTCATCTGAAATAATAATAATATCAAAATAACACTGAACCCACACCACATGTCAGACGCTTTACATGTACTGTCTCTGTTCTCCTAGGCAGGCCTTACCATCCCCACAGAAGAGCAAATTGAAGTCTAGAGAAGCTAAGTCACTTGACAATGATCTGTCCTCTATATCACATGGTGCCTCCAAAGTATCTTAAAACCTATCCCTGCTAGTTCTTCTCATTAAACAAATACATATAGTGAGTCAAATGTTGACCAGAAGTTTCTAATATCAACCCACATCCATTATTGGTTAAATATTAATATGTTACTCTGGTAAGAAATTAAAAAGGGTGTAGTTCCCGTCATGGTGCAGCGGAAGCGAACCCAACTAGGAACTGTGAGGTTGTGGGTTTGATCCCCGGCCTCACTCAGCAGGTTAAGGATCCAGAGTTACCATGAGCTCTGGTGTAGGTTGCAGATGTGGCTCAGATCCTAAGTTGCTGTGGCTGTGCAGGCTGGCGGCTACAGCTCTGATTTGTCCCCTAGCCTGGGACAAATCCATATGCCCTGGGTGCAGCCCTAAAAAAGCAAGAAAAAAAAAGGAAACAAAAAAGGAAAATCAGCCTGATCTACACATTTTGAAGTGTTCAATATTACCACATTCAGCTCACTTATTTCTAAGTTCCCCCAAATGACAACTCTTTATATTTCCTTAAATTACTTACATTCCTGAAGCTTAGAGCAGGGTTACCTGCGCCAAATATGGTGAGCTCTGTATGTTACTCAAAATTAGAAAAATATGTCCAAGTTCTATATTTTTGTAAAACAGGCCCCAAACTTTTCCATGGACAATAAAAAGAGCTATTTTTCTATTAAGTAAATACCACATAACTTTATTCACAAAATGGTACTTGATTTGATAAACAAATATGGAATCTTAAAACTTTTTTTTTTGTCTTTTTGCCTTTTACGTAGAGCCGCACCCATGGCATATTGGGGTTCCCAGGCTAGGGGTCTAACAGGAGCTGTAGCTGCTGGCCTTTGCCACAGCCACAGCAACGCGGGATCCGAGCCGCGTCTGCAACCTACACCACAGCTCACGGCAAGGCCGGATCCTTAACCCACTGAGCAAGGCCAGGGATCGAGCCTGCAACCTCATGGTTCCTAGTCGAATTCGTTAACCACTGAGCCACGAAGGGAACTCCGGAATCTTAAAACTTTAAAGAGAAACTTGACAAAGACTAAAGAAGGCAAGAAAATTTATAAATTTTAATAAACTTGAAATACTCATTTTTGTAATCTGACTTATCAAAATTGTAAATGTGTTACTACTTTCTTTTTTCCTAATTGCTTTAGCTTCAATGGTTAATAACACTAGCTCTATTAATCATAGTTTTTCCACTAGCTCTATTAATCATAGTCTTTCCACTGTGTTACTTAAATGGCTTTTAATTTTTAATATGGAGAAAGACATTCTACTATAGAGACAAAGATGGGAATTTCAAAATAAAATTAACGAAGAACCTATTTTGCAAAACCTGTGTATATATTGTATTTATGATAATGATCTCAGCAGATCTGCAAAAGTATTATTTTTTTCAATTTCATTTTTAATGATTTTATTCAAAGCTTGATTGTATTGGTAATAGTTCTGATGGGTCACTTGATTTTTTTTTTGCAGCCTTTATATTTTTTATGATAGATTTTCCTTCACTTGAAGTAATTGGGTTGTAGGAAGAAATGCAAGTATGTTGACATCAATATGTTAGTTCCTGAAATGTTAAAATCGCTCTATCATTGAATAACAAAAATGATATTTGATAACCCTTTTGCCTAAAAGTCTGCTCTCCAGCAATCCCACTCTTGGGCATCTATCCAGCAGAAACCATGACTCGAAAAGACACATGTACTCCAGTGTTCATTGCAGCACTCTATGCAATAGCCAGGTCATGGAAACAACCTAAATGCCCATCGACAGAGGAGTGGATAGGGAAGATATGGTACATACACACAATGGAATGTTACTCAGCCATTAAAAGAAATGAATTACCAACATTTACAGCAACATGGATGGACCTAGAAATTATCATAAGAAGTGAAACCGGTCAGACAATTAGACAGCAACACCCAATGCTACCGCTTACATGTGGAAACTAAAAAGACACAATGAACCTTTTTACAGAACAGACAATGACTCACAGACTTTGGAAAACCTTGGTTTTTCAAATAAGACAATCTGGGGGGTGGGGGGATGCACTGGGGGTTTGGGATACAAAATCTGTAAAATTGACCTGTGATGATTTATGTACACCTATAATTGAAATAAAATCCATTAAGAAAAAATAAAATAAATAAAATAAAACTCTGCTCTGAGTTGGGAGCATAGCATTTGGGTGGCAGCCAGTGGAAAACAAAGCCAGAGAAGAGAACAGCCTTTCTGCCTGCCTGCCCTGTATTAAACCTTCCCCAGGACAAGAAATCCACAAGCCAGTAAATGGGAGCAGGAAAGAGGGAAATGTGGATTAATGTCTCCAAATTTATCCTGCTTTGTGTCAAATCTACTCATAGTTCAAACCACTGACCAGCTGCCTGCAATATGCTGTTCTGTGGCTGGAATATAACTCTTGGACGCATGTGGTCCTTAAGCAAGTGGCACCTCTCTAAGCCTCAGTTTCCCCAACTGTAAAGCATGGGAACGGCCATAGCACCTATCACTGTCAGTTACTGTGAGAATTAAGTACATAGTGCTGGGCCCTGTGCTGGAGCAGTAAGTGCACAGGCATTTTTAAATATTGTGATTATCAGAAAAACCAAGGTTCCAACCAGGGAGACCCAAGGAAGTGAAGTAAGGGGTATGTAATTCAGCCGCTCAGCCATTAAACAAACATGCATTAAACAAATATGTCTATTAAACATATCCCATCAATAAACAAAGTTGCAAAGAGCTAGGCACACTCTCATGCGGTTTATCATCTGCCACATTCTTCCCACTGAGTGAATGTTTACTAAGTGAAACAATGAACCACAGTTCAAACCTCTTTTTCTTTTCTTTTCTTTTTTTGCTTTTTAAGGCCACACCTGCGGCATATGGAGGTTCCCAGGATAGGAGCTGAATTGGAATTGCAGCTGCCAGCCTACACCACAGCCACAGCAACAACATATCTGAGCCACGTCTATGACCTATACCAAAGCTCATGGCAACGCCAGATCTTTAACCACTGAGCGAGGCCAGGGATCAAATCCGCAACCTAGTCAGATTCGTTTCCGCTGAACCAGGAAGGGAACCCCAAACCTCTTTTTCAATGCTTTCATCCCTACCTTTTCAAAAATTCTGAATGAACCAGCTAGAGCAGCTATCACTACTGAGGAAATGGTGGGACGAATTAAGATGAAAGTTAGACCTTACCTCATGTGCTACTAAAGAACTGAAAAGTAGAGCCCAAACCTTTTTAACAGAAAGATGTTCAAATGTGAAGAAATGAGTTAAGTAGCAGGACTTTATTTTTGATACAAAGGAACTTTAGAGACAAATGGACTTGTAGACTCCTATATTTAAAAAAAAGAAAAAAAATGCATGGAATACAAGGAAGTGGAAATAATAAGAGCTTACAGAAATATGTCACTTTCACAAGTATTCTCTTGCTAATCTTCCCAACAGCTCTGAAAGACAGGGCAACACAAGGTTCATTTCACAGACAGGGACACAGAAACACAGAGAGCAGCCAGGGTGAGCCAGATGTAAAGGTGAGACTCAATCCAGGTCAGTTTGCAGCTTTGGCTCTCAGCACCTTTTGCAAAGACACTGGCATGTGTTCTTGCCAGCGCCCCCTGGCCAGGATTTTCCAGAACTGGCTGGAGGGCATGCACGAGGTGTGAAGGAAGGAGGATGTAGGAAAGGAGAGAGTGGAGGTCAGACAATCAGCCAGTATTGATGGGGCTGAGCTGAGAAGGCAGAAAAAAAATGGAATGCCTGGGGTAGGAGTTAACTTATATAAGTCAGAGAGACTCACATGACCATCTGCAAGGGATTCTAAGGTCTGGCCCCAGATGAGGAAGTCGTGTCAGGGGGTGGATCAAGAGCCAGTACAGAAAGTTAGGGTGTAGTGATGAGGCTAGATCCAGATAATCCGGATTCCGGGATAGAATACTCTACCCATGTTCCAAAGACGCTTCTTTAGCCTGTGTTTTGAGAGTCAGGGTAGAAGCCCCTAAGTCAGTTAGTTCTCTCTCTGTCTCTCTCTTTTTTTTTTTTTTTTTTTTGTCTTTTTATGGCCGCACCAGTGGCATATGGAGGTTCCCAGGCTAGAGGTCAAATTCTGGAGCTGTAGTCACCGGCCCTTGCCACAGCCACAGCAACGCCAGATCCGAGCCGCGTCTGCGACCTACACCATAGCTCATGGAAACACTGGATCATTAACCCACTGAGCGAGGCCAGGGATCGAACCCACAACCTCATCGTTCCTAGTTGGATTCGTTAACCGCTGCGCCATGACGGGAACACCTAAGTCAGTTTTCTTTATCCTGGGGAGCTCAGGAAGCCTTTGCCCCCCCATCCCCTGCCCCATCTTCTTAAGTCATAGGCTGCCATGGTTGCAGGTCAGACCTAGATCAAGTCTATGCCTTGCCTCAAACCATCATAGGTTTTGGAAAAAGTCCTCTTTCTTTTATGCAAGACTCATCACAAGTTAAACTCTACTCTTATTGCATTTCCATCTTCCACTGTCCTTTTTAGCCCTCAGCCACACTCACCTCATCATTCCCTAAAAGCACTATGCCTTTAAGCCTTTGCCTTCACTGTTCCTCCCTTCCAATTACTTCCTAATTCATCTCCTTCCCAACTGGACAGGCTCTCAGGATCCCAGCAGAAAATTCACAGCTAGTAGAAGATCATGGAGGATAAAGAAAGGGATTCATTTCACACTAGGAATGCCAATGGGCACAGAATTTAAGCCAGGTCCTTTTTTTTTTTTTGTCTTTTTTGCCTTTTCTAGGGCCACACTCAGGGCATATGAAGGTTCCCAGGCTAGGGGTCTAATCAGAACTGTAGCTGCCAGCCTACACCACAGCCACAGCAATGCCAGATCCGAGCCACGTCTGCGACCTACACCACAGTTCACGGCAACGCCGGATCCTTAACCCACTGAGCAAGGCCAGGGATCGAACCCTCAACCTCATGGTTCCTAGGCGGATTCGTTAACCACTGAGCCAAGACGGGAACTCCAAGCCAGGTCCTTCTTGAGGTCTTTCTTCCCATACATCCCCACCCCAGGTCCTCTTTCCATGTCTGGAAGGAAGTGTTCAAGTCTAGAGTGGATTCTACTAACCTGGCGACTGTCACTGATTTCACTGACATGAGGTGGCACTACTGGAAACGGATTTTGCTCTGTGTGAAGCCACTTGGGAGTGATGCTAAGTCACCACTGATCTTGCCTGAGCTTCAGTCAGGGTTACCCACCCAGGTGATTGCCAAGGTCACAGTTCTTTTTAGTTGACACTCTCTCCCATTTCAGCCACTGTACCTCAAGTCACTGCACCAGAAAAAAAACTACTCGAACCAGCCACAAACCACCGCAAAAATCGTTCCTTTCCCTAAAAATTCCTAGGGTCTCACATTTAGTGTGATGTCCAGTCTAGGTCTCTTTGCATAAGGCAATTTTCTTTCAAAGGAATCACTGCCATTCCCTGCCACTGAGATTGTCAGGACCACGTTGTCGTTCCCGCAAACACCTCTCACGTCCCGTTATGCAGCTGAGGATGGAGCCTTCATCCCATCCTCAGTATCTGTGTGAAGAGCTTTGACTCAGAGACACGGTTTTTGCCAAATCCTACAAAAAAAAGGTCCTATTACACCCTGAGTTTTTCCAGAAAAACGGATATCTAGTCTTCCTACAGCTCAAGGGACTCTCATTGGACAAAGAGAGACAGCTTCAAAGTATACATCTTTTTCTGCTTCTAGGTAATATCTAAAAGTATAAAATGCTCATACAACTCAATATTAAAAAAAATTATTCAAAAATGGGCAGAAGACCCGAGTAGACATTTTTTCAAAGAAGACATTCAGATGACCAGCAGACCCAGGAAAAAAATGCTCAACATCACTAAGTATCAGGGAAATGCAAATCAAAACCACAATAAGCTGTCACTTCATATCTGTCAGAATGGCTATCGTCAAAAAGATAACAAGTAACAAATATTGGACAGAATGTGGAGAAAAGGGTTGGTTGGAATTTTATATTGGTGCAGCCACTGTGGAAAATTGTATGGAAGTTTCTCAAAAAACTAAAAATAGAACTACCATATGATCCATCAGTTCCACTCTTGGTTATTTATCTGAAGAAAATTAAAACAATAATTTGACAAGATAAATGCACCCCAATGTTCATACAAGCATTACTTATAATAACCAAGATATGGAAGCAACCTAAGTGCCCATTATCAACAGATGAACAGAGATGAGTGGAGATTATATATATATATATATATATATATAAACACACACACATTATTCAATCATTAAAAATGAATGAAATTTTGCCATTTGTAGCAACATGGATGGAGTTGGAGGGTATTATGTTTAGCAAAATAAACAGTGAAAGACAAATACTGATGTCATCACATACATGGAATCTGAAAAACAAAACAAGCAAGTAAATACAACAAAAAAAGAAAGACTCACAGATATAGAGAACAAACTAAGTGATTACCAGTGGGGTAAGAGAAGAAGGGAGAGGGCAAGTTTGGGGTAGGAAGATTAAGAATTTCAAGCTATTATTATACAATAAATAAGCTACAAGGATATATTGTATAGCACAGGGAATATAGCCAATATTTTATAATAATTATAAACAGAGTATAATCTTTAAAAATTGTGAATAACTATGCTGTATACCTGAAACATATTTCATACTGTAAATCAACTATACCAAGATAAAAATAAATAAGGTAGATTAATGAATAAATAAATAAAACTTTTTAAAAAGAAAAGCCAAGATGAGAGGTGGAGATAATGTGGCCCACTTGGAGTCTCAAATTCCAGGGCCTATGGTTTGTTCTATGTGAATCAGTAAACTTTCAAGTTAGGCTTCTATTACTTTCAACTAAAACATAAGCAGCAGCAACAACAACAACTACCAATTAATGCTACTAAAAAATGGCACTTTATAATTTTACGAAAGCTTGTGTGTTTTTTCCCCTGCCTCCTAATAATAACCCTGTTAAGAAGTACATGTATTTCCTTTCAAAACTGAGCCTTAACACTAAAGAGCAGAATGAATAATGCAGAGGAACGAATTAGTGACTTGGAAGACAGGGTAATGGAAATCACCCAGTCAGGACAGCAGACATAAAACCAAATGAAAAAACATGAAAGCAATATAAGAGATCGATGGGATAATATAAAGCAGGCCAATCTACACATAATAGGAGTTCCAGAAGGAGTAGCAAAAGAAAAGGCGATTGAAAATATATTTGAAGAAATTATGTCTGAAAACTTTCCAAATCTAAAGGAAACTGATATCAAGATACAGGAAGCGCAGAGGGCTCCAAACAAGTTGAACTCAAATAGGCCCACACCAAGACATATTATAATAAAATGGCAAAAGTTAAAGCTAATGAGAGGATTCTAAAGGCAGCAAGAAAAAAGCAAGCGTTAATTATAAGGGAATCCCTGTAAGGCTATCAGCTGATTTCTCTGCAGAAACATTGCAGGCCAGAAGAGAGTGGCAAGATATATTTAAACTGCTGAAAGGAAAAAAAATTGCAACCTAGAATACTCTTATCCAGCAAGAATATCACTTAAAATAGAAGGGGAAATAAAGAAGTTCTCCAACCAACAAAAGTTAAAAGAGTACAGCAATACTAAACACATTCTAAAAGAAACACTGAAAGGGCTTCTCTAAATAAAAAAAGAAGTACAATACCTTTTAAAATTATACCCCAAAGAATCAAATACCTGGGAATAACCTGACCAAGGATGTAAAAGACTTATATGCTGAGAACTATAAAACATTAATCAAGGAAATTAAAGAGGATTCAAAGAAATGGAAAGATATTCCATGCTCTTGGGTTGGAAAAATTAAAAATGGCCATAATAACCAAAGCAATCTACAGATTCAGTGCAATCCCTATCAAATTACCCATGACATTTTTCACAGAACTAGAACAAACAATCCAAAAATTTATATGGAACCATAAAAGACTCAGAATTGGCAAAGCAATCCCAAGGAATAAAAACCAAGCAGGAGGCATAGCTCTCCCAGACTTCAGGCAATATTACAAAGCTACAGTAATGAAGACAGTGTCATACTGGTACAAAAACAGACATACAGACCAATGGAACAGAATAGAGAAGCCAGAAATAAACTCAGATACCTAAGGCCATCAATCTTCGACAAAGGAGGCAAGAATATAAAATGGAAAAAGTCTCTTCAGCAAGTGGTGCTGGGAAAACTGGACAGCCACATTTAAATCAATGAAACTGGAATACACCCTCATACCAAGACAAAAAATAAACTCAAAATGGCTTAAAGACTTAAACAGAAGATAAGACACCATCAAACTCCTGGAAGAGAACATATACAAAACATTCTCTGACATCAACTTTACAAATGTTTTCTCAGTCAGTCTCCCAAAACAATAGAAATAAAAGCAAAAATAACAAATGAGATCAAATCAAACTGACAAGCTTTTGCACAGCAAAGGAAACCATCAAAAAAACCGGAAAGGCAGCCTATGGAATGGGAGAAAATAGTTTCAAATGATGGAAATGACAAGGGCTTAATCTCTAGAATACACAGACAAATTATACAACTCAAGAGCCAAAAAACCAACAACCCAATTGAAAAATGGGCAAAAGGCCTGAATAGACATTTCTCCAAAGAAGATGCATAGATGGCCAACAAGCACATGAAAAAATGCTCAACATCACTGATTAGCAGAGAATTGCAAATCAAAACTGCTATGAGGGCCACCTCACACTTGTCAGAATGGCCATAATTAACAAGCCAACAAATGCTGGAGAGGCTGTGGAGAAAAGAGTACCCTCCTGTACTGTTGGTGAGAATGTAAATTAGTACAACCACTATGGAAAACAGTATGGAAGTACCTCAGAAAAGAGTGAAATTGCTGGATCATACGATATGACCCAGCAATTTCACTTTTGGGCATATATCTGAACAAAATTTTTCTTGGAAAATATACATGCACCCATATGTTCATTGTAGCACTATCCACAATAGCTAAGACATGGAAATGACATTAATGCTCATTGACAGCTGAATGGATTAAGAACAGTTGCTGTATATACACAATGGAATACTACTCAGCTGTAAAACAGAACAAAATAATGCCATTTACAGCAACACGGATGGAACTAGAGACTCTCATACTAAGTGAAGTAAGTCAGAAAGAGAAAGACAAGTACCATAGGATATCACTTATATCTGGAATCTAACATATGGCACAAAATAATCTTTCCACAGAAAACAAACCCACGGACTTGGAGAACAGACTTGTGATTGCCAAGATGGAGGGGCAGTGAGTGGGCTGCCCTGGGAGTCTGGGGTTAATAGATGCAAACTATTGCCTTTGTAATGGATAAGCAATGAGATCCTGCTGTATAAAACTGGGAAATATATCTAGTCACTTGTGATGGAACATGATGGAGGATAATGTGATGGAGGATAACTGTGTTCTTTTGCATATTTATATATATGTATGACTGGGTCACTTTGCTGTACAGTAGAAATTGACAGAACACTGTAAGTCAACTATAATGAAATAAATAAAAAAGGAACACTGGATCTCTCTGACCCTTCTATAGTCACATATCCCTCTGACCACAGCCTGGAGAAGTTCTCTGCTTTGAGGACAGGTAAGATTAAATTTGGACCCATAAAAATAACACAGGCTAGTCTCCGTATCTCAAAGTCTTAAACTTGATCACATAAACAAAGTTTCTTTTGCCATGTAAGGTTACATATTCATAGGTTTTGAGGATAAGAACATGGACATATTTGGTGGGCTATTATTCTGCATATCACAGAAAATAATCCCAAAGTTAACTGAGGGCTTTGTCCAAGTAACTAAGCGGGTGTTTGAAGCTGAGGTATTTGGCAAACACACTCATGAAATATAAGATAGTGGTTAAAATTCCTAGTTCAGGATTCAGAACAAACCAATTTTAAATAATGGGGTGGTATTTATTCACTGTGTAACCTTAAGCAAGCTATTTTGCCTCTTTGGATACTGAGTTTTCTTTACTGTAAAATGGGCATTTTTCAGTACTGATTCTTACCAATAACTGAACCTTCAGTTCACACCCATAGCTGCATGTGGGGTCCTTTATAACTTGCTGACGGAAGAGAAAAAAGTGTTAAGTGTGGTGTACATATGGGTTGGCTCAGGGTATGGGTGCAAGTTGATAATGGACTGCTGTTCCTCTACAGCTCCATTCAGGGCTGGTTCTGAAGGGGAGCAATGAGAGGAAATCTTCCAATGGACAGAGCTGCGTGAAGTGCATCTGATTACCCATTTGACGAAAATTAGAAAAAGAATATATACAGAATTATTAGCAGCGGCAAATGCCTTGGCTGGCTTGACTGGGATCCAGAATTTCTGCTGAGTTTATTTTTATAATGTAAAACTTTATATTGATAATCTCATTTTGTTCAAAAACAATTTTCTTAATTTCCTTTAGTTCCTTGTCCATAGTTTCTTTTAACTCACTGAACGCATTTAAGACTGTTGATTAACATCTTTGACCAATAATTCCAATGTCTGGGCTCCCTCAGGAATGGTTTATGTTATATTCTTTACTTCCTTTGAGTGGGCCACATTTCCCTGTTTCTTTGTATGCTTTTTAATTTTTGTTGATAACTGGACATTCTGGCTGTTATGTTGTAGTAACTTGGAAATCTAATTCTTTCACTCTGCAGTCATTATTTGTATTTTACTTATTGAGGGCTGGAGCCATACTTTTGAAACTCTTCCAAACCATTTTTGCAAAATGTATATTCTTTGTTCTGTGTAATCACCCAGTTATTTTCCATTGTCTCTGTGGCCAGCCAGTGACCTGACAAATATTTCCTTAAATATATAGCTCACAAGATGAGGGGAAATGCATCCTGTCACTTTAAATTCTCTCTTAGCTGGGAAGCAATTTCAGTCTGTAGGAGCCAAAGCAATTGTGATGGCCCCTTAGTGGTGAAAAGCAGCAATCAGCAACTGAAATACTCATCTTCAGTCTTGGGAGGACAAGGCCTATTGCCTTGGAAAGAATAAAATACTTAGGGGTAAGTAAGTTTAACTAAAAAAGTGAAAGACTTGTACACTGAAAACAATAAAACATTACTGAAAGAAATTAAAGAATATGTAAATAAATGGAAAGACATCCTATGTTGGATTGGAACACTTAATATTGTTAAGGTGAAAATACCACCAAAAGCAATTAATAGGTTCAGTACAACCTCTGCCAAAACTGCAATGATTTTGTTTCTACAGAAATAGAAAAACTCATCCTAAAATTTATATAGAATCTTAGGGGACTCCAAACAGTCAAAACAACAACAACAACAACAAAAAAAGAACAAAGTTACGAAGTTGGAAGACTTACATTTCCTGATTTCATAACTTACTACAAAGCTACAATAATCAAACCACTGTGGTACTGGCATAAGGATAGATGTATAGACAAAAGGTGAAAATAAAGTACCCAGAAGTAAACCTTGCAATATATGGCTTATTGATATTTAACAAGAGTGCCAAGACAGTTCAATAGAGAAAATACAATCTTTTCAATAAATGGTGCTGGGAAAACTGGATACCAACATGCAGAAAAATTAAGTTGGACTCTTCTCTTACTCCATATGCAAAAAGATAACACAAAATGGGTCAAAGAGTTAAAGGATAGCAGAAAATATTCACATCTTATCAGAATGAAAAAGAACTCCTACAACTCAACAATGGAAAACCAACTAAAAAATAGGCAAGAGACTTCAATAGACCCTTCTTCAAAGAGGATATACAGATGGCTAAAAAGCACATGAAAAGAAGCTCAACATCATCAGCCATTATAGAAATGTAAATCAAATCTAATGAGATACCACTCACATTTTTTAGGATGGCTATAATTATTAAAAAAAAAACACAAATGCTGGACAGAATGTGGAAAAAACGGAACTTTGGTGTATCACTCATGAATGTGAAAGGGCACAGTCACCATCAAAAACATTTCTGGCAATTTCTCCAAAAGCTAAATATAGGATTAGCATAGGAACCAGTAATTCTATCCCTAAGTACATACACAAAGGGCTTGAGCAAGGACTCAAAAAACACATACTGGTACGGCAATGTTCATTGCAACATATTTACAATAGACAAAAGGTAGAAAGAACATAAGTGTTGATCAATAAATGAATGGATACCCAAAATGTGGCATATACACAAAATGAAATATTATTCAGTCATAAAGGAATGGTGTTCCGATATATGCTACAACATGGATGAACCTTGACAACATTATGCTAAGTAAAAGAAGCTGGACACAAAAGAAAAACTATTGCATGATTCCATTTATATGTGGAATTTAGAATAGGTGAATTCATAGAGACAGAAAGTGGATTGAAATTACCAAGGGTTGTTGGAAGGCAGAATGGGAAATCAATGCTAAGGGATATAGAGTTTGTTTGGAGTGATGCAGAAATTTTGGAAATACGTAATTGTAATGGCTGCACAAAAGTGAATGAGTACCCACTGTGGCACAGTGGGTTAAGGATCAGGCATTGCTCCAGCTGTGGCATAGGCTGCAGGCGCGGCTAGGATTAAATCCCTGGCCCAAGAACTTCTATATGCTGCAAGTGTGGCCCAAAAAGGAAAAAATAAGTGAATGTAAAAAATGCCACTGAATCGTATACTTTAAAATGGTTAGAGTAGCAAACTTTTATTATGTGTATTTTATTAATTAAAATTAATAATGTAACATGAAAAACCATTGATGATAAGTGGATGAATTGTATGGTATATAAATCACATAGTAGGCTTTTTTTTTTAAAAAAATGAAAAACCTTCTACCTGGAAGAGTAATATTTTTTTTTTGACTTTTTAGGGCCGCACCCACGGCATATGGAGGTTCCCAGTCTTGAGGTTCCAGTTGGGGCTGTAGATGGCAACATACACCACAGCCACAGCAATATGGGATCCGAGCTGCATCTGGGACCTACACCACAGCTCACGGCAATGCAGGGTCCTTAACCCACTGAGCCAGGCCAGGGATCAAATCCCTGTCATCATGGATGCTAATCGGAAACTGTAAAAAGCTTTCTCAGATCACTGAAAATTCTCCATAAATATAATTTTCCATGACTGCTACATCTAGCTACATGGTTTGCCCAACACTTTCTCATAAACGCTGCCCTTGACAGTGAGTCTAGCATTGATGCCAGTATGTGGAGTTCCTCCTACTTGGAAACAGTGGGTAAAGCAGATCAAACATGAAACACCCCTGGAAGTCTGGGGGCTGCCATGTATGGACCAGAGTCTCATGGTTAATAGCAGTTTCTGGAGCCAGATCCCCTGGATGGAGATCAACATGAAAAAAGTGAGGGTAGGAGACTTTAAGATAACTTTGTGCCCATCCCTGATCAAATTGTTCCCAGTTATATCTGATCTCCTTAACTCATTTGGTGCCCACTCCAAGGGCATCCTCCACAGTTCATCAGCTCTGGAGGCCCAGGTCTGAGCTCTGCCCTCACCATCATGCTCCCCCAGGTGGGCGGGGCCATCCTCCCTGACTAGGTAGGGCGCTCAGCGGTGGTCAGCCACAGTCAGGGCAGTCAGCCATCCAGAGGTGCCTATGAGTGTCTATGTGCTGAGCCCCATAGGAGCCCTGGGCAGTGTCTCCGGGTTCCTACAGGTGGCCTCGCTGCTGGGGCTGCTCTTGCTTCTGCTCAAGGCCGCACAGCTCTACCTGCACAGACAGTGGCTGCTCAAAGTCTTCCAGCAGTTCCCATCCCCTCCATCCCACTGGCTCTATGGACACAGCCGGGAGGTAGGTAGGAGCGGGCCAGGGGAGTAGGGGGGCAGGGAGGGCCTGGCTCTAGGATCATGGTCACTGGAAGAAAGTCCTTGGGACAGAGCCTTGTTGTACGAGACCACATGGCTCCATGTAAGAACCCAGCTCACCTCTCAAGCCTTGGCTCCTCATCCCAGTTCGGGCAGCTCACTCCCTCACAGGACCCTATGCTGGTGTCCTCAGGTCTGTGGGGCACTCCTTCCTTAGCTGGATCTGCAGGCCATCCTTGCAGCCCTGTACTTGGAGGACAGTGGCTGTTCCTTCCGGAGTCTCCCCCCATCCAGGATGAGCAGCTTCAGCTGTTCTCACACTATAGGCTTCTAGACGCTTCCATGCCCCAGCCACTCCATCCCATCCTCTCTGCCCAGCCCTGAGCTTTCCTGGGAGCACAGACATCCATCTGATGGATCTTTGCCCTGTGGCTTCACAGTTTGTGGAGACGACACACAGGAATCAAAGATGGTGTCAGGTCACAGGAAAGGAAGCTCAGCTACTGGGTGGGGGTGAACGCGGACACATATGAGTGAGAAGGCTTCCAGCAGGAGCCAGGTAAGGAAAGCTGCCAATTGAGCTGCAGCATTAAGCAGGATCTGTTTGCTCCTAGCTCCCAACCCCCAAGCAGCTGGGATGCAGACCTCATCCTTTTCCTGTTCCCCAGGACCCAACCCAGAGCCAGCACAAAGGGATGTTGGACCCAGGCGTGCAGAGTGACACAAAGGAGCAGCCTGAAAGTTGGTGAGGGGCAGTGCCCACCCAACCTGGTCTGCTAGCACTGATTCAAGATGGGAGGGCACAGAGCAAGGTGAGGGCCACCTGGAGAAAGGCTCATTAAGGGCGTGTGGACTGAACAAACCTTAGGAGGTGGGGGGTTGCAGAGATCTGAGGCTTTGGACTCAGGAGGCCAAGCGCTTATCAGCGGAGTAGAGCCAAAAATGGAGGCAATTTAGTACCAGCCACAGAGAGACAGCCAAAGCCCAGTTTGTTCATGCCAACTGTTGCCCCATGACTTCCTGATAGTTTGTTGATTTAGAGAAATTGTGACATTTTGTCTGACACAGTCATCACCTTTCCTAGCTAGGATCTGACATAAGAAACAACTAGAAATTCCTCTGGTGACTTTCTCATTACCCTGATGGCCATTAGATAATATATAGATCCAGTAAACAGATGATGCCTGTTTCCATAATTCATATTCTTCATGTTACTCAAGGTGCTGAATCATCACTCAGCTTCCACTGGCCTAACAGATACTGCAGCCACATTTTTCTTACACTCATAACACTGTCTGAGATTTTCATTTGTTGTCTGTTACTGGCTAAGTCAGGAATTAGAATGCCACATGTAATTAGATCAAGCTAAAATTTTAGGCCAGATTAGAAGTGACAAGCTGGGACAATGGAGTACTTGGCTCTGTTGCCAAGATACCTAGATTCACATCTGAGCTCTACCACATATTTTTTAATTTTTATTATTTTTATTTTTTATTTTTTTTCTTTTGTCCTTTTAGGGCCACATATGGAAGTTCCCAGACTAGGGGTCTAATCGGAATTGTAGCTGCCAGCCTAGCTAGAGCCACAACAACACCAGATCCAAGCCACATCTGTGACTTACACCACAGCTCACAGCAATGCCGGATCCTTAATATTCAATGAGCTGTTATCATCTTAGATTGGTGCCTGGCACAGAGCTATGGCCACAGTTATAATCACTCTAACTTGTATGAATTTAAAATATGGTTACCATAGGTGAAATCATTGGAAAGAGGGAAGAATTGGGAGGGTGGGAATAACATACACACTACTGTATAAAATTAATGAGAACCTACTGTATAGCACAGGAAAATCCACTCAATATTGCAATAACCTATATGGAAAAAAAAATAGATATACTTGTAGGTATGACTGATTCACTTTGCTGTACACCTAAAACTAATACAATATTGTAAATCAGCTATACTCCAATATAATAATAATAATAATTATAATTATTATTATTATTATTATTTTCTTTTTAGGGCCACATGCACAGCATATGGAGGTTCCCAGGCTAGGGGTCAAATTGGAGCTGTAAACTGCCGGCCTTCGCCACAGCCACAGAAGCATAGGATCCGAGCCACCTCTGTGACCTATACCACAGTTCATAGGAACGCCAGATCCTTAACCCACCAAGCAAGGCCAGGGATTGTACCTGTGTCCTCATGGATGCCGGTCAGATTTTTTTTTTTTTTTTTTTTTGCCTTTTGTCATTTTTATGGCCGCACCTGCGGCATGTGGAGGTTTCCAGGCTAGGGGTCTTATCGGAGCTGTAGCCACTGGCCTACGCCGCAGCCACAGCAACGCAGGATCCGAGCCACGTCTGCGACCTACACCACAGCTCACGGCAACGCCGGATCGTTAACCCACTGAGCAAGGCCAGGGACCGAACCCGCAACCTCATGGTTCCTAGTCGGATTCGTTAACCACTGCGCCACGACGGGAACTCCGATGCTGGTCAGATTTGTTAACCACTGAGCTATGACGGGAACTCCAAATAAAATTAAATTAAAAAAAGAAGAAAAAGGTATTAATGCCTATGAAAGACAAACAATTTATAGGTTTAACAAACTTGCTCCATTAAAGGTGAAATCCAGCAAGGACTATGAAAAGGGGGAACTTCGAATGTTAGAATTCAAATAACCCCAAACTGCCCCATCTTTCCCCATGTCCTTCCTCCCACCTCCTGTGTGGCTGCCGTGCCAGCAGAGCCCACACGTCTGACAATTTCTGTGCAGCCCCCTTATTACCTCCCCCCCAACTCTCCTTTTGTCTCCCTTTGGGGAAATTCCTTTGTGGCTACAGTCTCAGAAGCAACCAGGTGAGAAAATCCCACTGGATCCCTGCCTGCATTGAGTGGCTGCAGCCTGGAAGCCAGAGGGTTAGTCTTTTGCCTACAGTGTTGACGCCTCCGCCACTGTGGGCACCATGGCCTCTAGAAGAATCTCAAGTAGCTCTGGCCTGACATGCTCAAGACACATGGCAGCCCCCACCAGGAGCCTGGTGGGCTCAGTGACCAGTGGGCACCGGGATGATCCAGAGAGGAGAATGGACAGACAGTTCAACTCCTTGGGGTCCCCAAAGGGAACTAATGGTAGTGCTCAGGCTGAGTGGCAATGCGAAAGGAGGCATTCTCCTGTGCAGAAACTGGGACCCCTAAAGCCCTGCTGGGCTGACAAGAAGAGATCCAAGAAAGCCAGGTACCAGAGCTGGGGTGGAAAGAGGCTCCCCCAGTCAACCCCCGCACTGGATCAACAGAGAAGGGCAGCCACGGTGAGGACATGACCTGGGAGCAGAGAGCAGCCCCATAAGTACTTCAGGGAGGACGCTTCTCAGTTCAGGGTAGGCTTGTCAACCCCACCCAGACCCCCACTAGAACGTGAGCTTCATGAGAGCAGGGACTTCTGTTGTTCGCCACTGAGTCCCTGGCTCCCTGGACAGCAGCTGACCCAGAGTAAATACTCAGGAGATTCTCACCAAATAACAGAGTAAATGCGCCCAAAACCCCTCTACTCATTCATGTCATTGACATTCACTGGAGTGGAAACTTTTGGGGGCTTACTGGGCGGACGAAAGGGAGACTCAACCCGGCAGCCTTGCAGCCGCTGTTCTCCCCCTTCCCACCCTGGCTGCCCCCTGCCCTTGGGATCCCTGAGACACCCTGGGCCCCCAGCCTTTCTTTGGTCCTTCTTCTCTTTCATATGTTAGCTCATGATGCTGTCACTTGCGACAAGAATTTTATTCAAAATTCATCCACACTCTTAAAGGTACTCATTCCTTCCATTTTAAAAAATTTAAATTTTTATTCATTTTTAAAGGTTACTTTCCATTTACAGTTATTAAAAAATATTGGCTATATTCCCCATGTTGTACAATACATCCTTGAGCCTATCTACACCAACAGTTTGTGCCTCCCTCTCCCCAACCCCTATATTGCCCTTTCCTACCTCTTCCCACTGGTAACCACTAGTTCATTCTCTATATATGTGGGTATGCTTCTTTTGTGTTATACTGGTAGTTTGTTATATTTTTTAGATTCCACATGTAAGAGATATCATACATGTTTCTCCCTCTCTGTCCAACTTATTTACTTAGCGTAGTGCATTCCAAGTCCATCCATGTGGCCTTAAATGGTAATATTACTCTCTTTTTTTATGGCTGGGTAGTATTCCATTAGATAGACAGATAGATAGATAGATAGATAGATAGACTATATACTATCTACCTATAGATAGATATACTATATACTATTATCTATAGATAGACATACTGTATTCTAGCTATCTGTCTATCTGCCTATCTAGCTCTATTATACTACACTATAGAAGCTTCCTTATCCATTCATTTGATGATGGACATTTGTGTTGTTTCCATATCTTGGCAATTGTAAATAATACTGCTGTGAGCATTGAGTGTATGTATATTTTTGTATGTGTGTTTTTATTTTTACTTCTTTGGCTGTACACCCAGGAGTGGAATTGCAGGATCATAAGCTAGTTCTATTTTTTTTTTTTTGAGAAATCTCTGTTCTGTTTTCCGCAGTGGCTACACCAATTTACATTCCCACTGTATACCAACAGTGTACAAGGGTTCCCTTGTCCCCACATCCTGGCCAACACTTGTTATTTGTAAAGTTTTAATGATGGCCATTAAAACTTTACAAAGTTTTAATGAGGTATGAGGTGATAACTCATTACAGCTTTGATGTGCAGCCCCCTATTGATTAGTGATGTTGAGCATTTTTCATGTGCCTGTTGATCATCTACATTTCCTCTTTGGAAAAATGTCTATACTGTCTCCTGCCCATTTTTTATGTGGGCTGTTTTTTTTAATGTTATTCTTTCTTCACGCGCTTACTGATTCTCTTAAAAATGAGGTGTAATTCCCATGAACAATGCTCTATGCTGGCTCTACAAACGGAAGGATAATAGCTATAAAAGGTAAGTTTGCCAACATAGTGTCCCACAATTGGAACACTGAGCTGAAACATGATAATGGAAACACCCAGGGAGACTTGGGAACCCTGGGGAGGGACATCTTGGGATCATTAGGTTTGGGTTTAAGTGTAGCTCGCCTGGTGTACCCTTAACATGGTTTCCTTACCCTGCAGTGACACAGGATCATATAATCATCCTTCCCTTACACAGGTTTGCCTTGAGCATTACAGAGTTGTACTAGTGCAGAAGCCTGCCACAAAGTACACAAACTGGGTGGCTGAAACAACAGAATCTGGCAACTCGTGTTCTGGAGACTATAACCCAAAAATCAAGGTGTTGGCAGGTTTGGTGCCTTCTGCTAAGTGGGCAGGAAGCATCTGTTTCAGGCCTTGCTCCTTGACTGATAAATCACTAATTTCCTGTATGTCTCTTCACATCACCTTCTCTCTCTCAGTGTCTGACTCTGTGTCCACATTTTGCCACCCCTTTTTGTCTTTTTTTTTTTTTTTTGTCTTTTGCCTTTATCTGGAGCCGTACCCGCGGCATATGGAGGTTCTCAGACTAGGGGTCTAACAGGAGCTGTAGCCGCCAGCCTTCGCCACAGCCACAGCCACAGCAACGTGGGATCCGAGCCGCGTCTGCAAACTACACCACAGCTCAAGGCAACGCCGGATCCTTAACCTGCTGAGCAAGGCCAGGGATCGAACCCACAACCTCACGGTTCTTAGTCGGATTCGTTAACCACTGAGCCACAAAGGGAACTCCTGCCCCCCCTTTAATAAAGACACTAGTCACACTGGATTAGGGACCACCCTCATGACCTCACTTAAACTTGATGACCCCATAAAGACCTTATCTCCAAATAAAGTCACATTCTGTGGAACTGGGATTAGGATTTCAACCTATGGACTTGAGGGGGCACAGTGTAGCCAATAACTCTAACATAAGTCTCTGAAAAACATTTGTACACCATGGAGCCCATTATTAAACCTCCAAAGCACTTACTATGTGTTAGATTCTGAAGGCAGCTTTGGGGAGGGCCCATAGATGCTCCGTCTAGAAGGCAGGACCGGGCCCTAGGCCAAGTCTCTGTAGAAGGGCAAGATCCAGATGAGAGCCCAGCTTTCCAGAAACAGTTCCAAACTCTTAACTGCTGCTGATCAGTCCAGAACCCCCTCCCAGTTGCTGTCCTAAGCTCCACCAGCACACCAAACATTGGTCTTAAAAAGGAAGTTTTACCGATTTGTCTTTCCCTCTGTTACAGTACCTGGAGGACAAGGACCTGCCAGAGGCACTGAAAAGGGTGAGCAAGTTCCCGTGTGCCTATACACACTGGCTGTGGGGGAACAAGGCTCACTTGGTGATCTGTGATCCTGACTACATGCAGATGGTCCTGGGGAGATCTGGCGAGTGCAAAAGGTGATGCCATCTGGAGCATCTTTTCCTTCTTGGCTGAGGCACCTGGGTCTGCGAAATTCCAGAAGAGATTAGCAGTTCAGTTCTCAACACCTGAGCTCCCTACCGTCCCAACACCCAGCCCACAACCCAGTCCAAGACCAATATTCTTCGCTTCAACCACAAACTTGAACAACTGTGTGGGGCTTTTTTTTCTTCTTATTTTTTTAACCCAATTGAGATGGTTCTTATGTAAATTTCTCCGGAGCTGAATGACAAATTCTTATGCATGCTGACTTGTATTTCCCTGTCCTGAGTAATGGGATTGCTAAACCGGCCCTACTGTAGGAAAATTGCAGGTTTCTGTCTTTTTTTTATTTCCCCATTGCTTAATGATTTTTATTACAATTATAGGTGTATAAAAATCATCACAAGTCAATTTGATAGCATTTCCGTCCCAAACCCTCAGTACATCCCCCCAACCTCCAGATTGTCTTATTTGGAAACCATAGGTTTTCCAAAGTCTGTGAGTCATTGTTCTGCAAAGAAGTTCATTGTGTCTTTTTAGTTTCCACATGTAAGCGGTGGCGTTGGATGTTGCTGTCTAATTGACTGGTTTCACTTCGCATGATAATTTCTAGGTCCATCCATGTTGCTATAAATGTTGGTATTTCGTTCCTTTTAATGGCTGAGTAATATTCCATTGTGTGTATGTAACATATCTTCCCTATCCACTCCTCTGTCAATGGGCATTTAGGTCGTTTCCATGACCTGGCTATTGCATCTTCGCACTGAGGACAGAGCCTGTGTTTCCTGCCAATTCAGCATCTTAGTCCTCTGTGGAAGTGTGACTTCCTGAGCCCACAGTGACTGTCAGGACAGAGAGAGTCAGGGCTGGGAGGCAGTTAGACGTGGCTTGAGACAGATTGCCAGCTGCCAATCACCAGGAAGGGCTTGCAGCCCACGCTCTGGGGGCTGCCTGCCTTATTTGGTCTTCCCTATTTCCTGTAATGCTGTTCCTTACCCTTCAGATCCGAAGTTTACAGATGTCCACAAATTCTTGTCTCCCTGGATTGGTGAGTACATCTAAGTACAACTGTGTTCCCCTCACCAGATGGGTTTGCCAAGAGCTGCCTCTTTGGCTCGCAGAGAGCAACAGGTGCCTGGCACTGTGTCACCATCCTCGTCTCTGAAGCAAACCTCATTTCTCTTCCGATGAAACCCTTACCCTTCATAACGGTGCTGAGAACCCTCATGAAGCTCAGCCTCTTCTGCATTTCTTCTCAGGCCTCTCCAGTGTTCTCAGGCTGACTTTTATTTAAGCTCTTCTCCCGCCTGCCCCCTATTCTTTTTCAACTTTTATCTCCAACTGAAAAGGTGCTCCAGCTGGGATCACATTTTGTACTCACAAGGTATGACAAGCCATTGTGGAAATACACATTCCTGAAACGTACTGGCCCTTCCTGCCTTTGATATGATGTGCCTTCTCCTGCCACCCTCAGTCGCTCCCGTGTTGTCCCCAGCCATCTTTCTGATCCCTTTTCCACACCACAACATACCCGACTGTGGCCCAGGCTATGGTTTGCTCCTGTTGGATGGGCAGACGTGGTTCCAACACCGGCGGATGCTGACCCCAGCCTTCCACCGTGACATCCTGAAGCCCTATGTGGGTCTCACGGCCGACTCTGTCAAGGTGATGCTGGTGAGTCCAACCCTCTCTCACCTGCACACACTCACACGCAGCACAACTCACACATCCACTCTCAGACACTCGTACCCCCACCGACACCCATCAGACACAGTGGCCCAGAATCATTCACCTAACCTTTGTGTGGACACTGCTCTCCCAAAGTGAATGAGATGAAGGCAACACCTTGGCTCCACACTCTGGTCATCGATAAGGGAAAGGTGAGCCATGGTGTATTCAGGGTACATTCTCTTCCTTCCTCTATGTCTTTAAAACAGTGGACTAGAGCAAGGGTCATTCCCCTGGGCACCAGGAAAGCTGTCCGTGGCTGGCCTGGCCAAAGAGAGCTTCAGGGGCAGGGCAGACATCCCAGGATGTCACTCAGATGGGCTCTGGCCTGGGGCCCAAGGTTTCTGCATGGAATTGAGCCACTCATGAGGGGAAATGAGACCAGGTCTACGCTCTCAGACCTGGGTCCTGCCATCAATCACATGGCACCCCCCATTAGGATTCTAACTTATCACCACCTGGTCTCAGCTAACGTTTTATGGATGAAAGAAAAAAAAAAGTCTATGATGTTCTTTTTTAGGGACCCCAGTATTAGACTCTTCCTTTTTCTCTTGCCTGACAAACTTGCTTACCATGTTGGACGTCAGCTGCCAGCTCAGCTCTCAGGTCACAAAGATTTCCCTTTTGTCCTCTGAGAAATGATGCTTTCTGGCCTGCTAGAAGGTGGTTATCATCATAAATTGTTCCCACTTTAAACACAAATTCAGCATACTTGGAGAAGACCTGTTTATTTATATAATAAAATTTCTGAGAAAATAGCCATCGCATTACACACGTGCTTTAAAGTCTTAAATTGCTAAATACATGCACTTAGAAAGTGAGGGCATCTCAACAGAAGATGTGGAGAGACAGAGAGAGAGACCCTGGCCTTGCTAGCACAGGCCTCCTGTCCCCCTCCCACCGCAGGACAAATGGGAGCAGCTTGTCACCCAGGACCCATATCTGGAGATCTTTGGACACGTCTCCTTGATGACCCTGGACACCATCATGAAGCGCGCCTTCAGCCACCAGGGCAGTGTCCAGACAGACAGGTCAGTGACAACCTTTCAGTGGCAAGTGCTTGTTCTCACCAGGAGGGGAGGACCTCCCGGAGGCACTTAGGGCAGCGTGGATGCTTCTCAGCCCAAAAAGCAGCATCCTGCTGGGAGCCCAGGACCATGGACAGATTCCAGGCCAGACCAAACCTTGACTCAGTCACAGGGGATCCTGATCCCTAACACAGGAAGAAGCCTGGCTGCTCAGGCCACTCGTAGAGGACGGAGGGTCCGGAGGACTGTGGGGCAGAAGGGCAAATGCCTCAGTGCCTGTCCCCACTGACTGAGGACACCTCCCCACAGAGCCCTACTGCTTCTGCAGGTCAGTGGCTCCCTCCACTCGTCTCTTCTGCATCCTTTCCCTTCAGGACCTCCCACTCCTACATCCAGGCCATTGAGGACCTCAACAATCTATTTGCCGCCCGTTTTAGAAATTCCTTCCACCAGAACGACATCATCTATAGGCTGGACTCTGAAGGCCGCCTGAGCCGCCGGGCTTGCCAGCTGGCCCATCAACACACAGGTTCTGTTTCTGTTTCTGGGCTGCTCTTTTCCTTCATCAGGCACATCTGAAAGGGACTACCCTTGACCCCCCCCAGGCAGAGCCAGCCTCCTGCTTCCCTTTCAGAAGCTGGGACATGCCCACACTAGGTACCTCCCTGGGACAGGGCCTGGGAACTGAGCTGTCAGGGTGGCAGGTGCTATACAGGGATTTACGTGTCACCGCATTAGTGATGGCTGATTGTGACTCCCTCCTGCTGCCTCCCAGCACTGTGCTATCGAGGGGCTTCTTGACCTGTGTCACACGATGCTGGAGCTCTCAGCCCTGACATGAACACCCATACCCACGCTCATCCTGATCTACCTGCCACCCAGACTGGGCCATGAATCAGGGTGGGGCTACCGTGTGTGCTGTTTCTGGGCCCCCAGAGCTCTCAGCTCAGCCTGGGAACCACTGTTCTGAAATAGACCAAGTGATCCGGCTAAGGAAGGCTCACCTGCAGATGGAAGGAAAGATGGAGAACTTGAGGAAGAAGAGGCACTTAGATTTCCTGGACATCCTCTTCTTTGCCAGAGTGAGTGTGTGTATACGTATGGGGGGAGCCCTGAGGTTTTGACCAGAAGCACAGAGGAAGGGGCCTGCATTCTCGCCCTGCCTCTGCAGACGGAGAATGGGAGCAGCTTGTCTGACGCCGACCTCCATGCCGAGGTGGACACGTTCATGTTTGAGGGCCATGACACCACAGCCAGTGGCATCTCCTGGATCCTCTCTGCTCTGGCCTCCCACCCTGAGCATCAGCAGAGGTGCCGGGAGGAGATCCAGAGCCTCCTGGGGGACGGTACCTCCATCGCCTGGTGAGTGCCCCTGAAATGGAGAGCCCTGCCCTGCCCCTGTGCCCCGCTAGTGGAGAATCCCTGGTTGCCCCACCCTGCATGCCCTCGGAATGGGCTTTGCTTCAGGGACCACCTGGGCCAGATGCCCTACACCACCATGTGCATCAAGGAGGCACTGAGACTCTATCCTCCAGTACCAGCCATTGTCAGAGAGTTCAGCAAGCCCATCACCTTCTCTGATGGACGCTCCTTACCTGCAGGTATGAACTTCACCACACATACTAACCTCAGCATCTACAAGAACACATGGGAGCTCAGACATCCATATGTGCTGGCCCAGTTCCAGCATGCTCTGGGTCTTATTGCTCCCTCTAAAAAGACATACTTATCTGTAGTAGGATGAGGTCGTGAAATGCCTGATACAGAACTTGAACCCAGCAAAAGTTCAATAAACAAAGGCTAGCCCCTGAACGTAGTCTTGTCATGGAGCCCCCAAATTCTGATTCCCTTGGAGGTGAAGGCTAGACAGAGACACAGAAAAGCTGAGCAGATGTGGTTCTTTCCATACAGGGTCCGAGTATTGGGAGAGCTCAGGGAACCCACTGTCACGGGTCAGATGGTCAATCTCTGAAGAGCCCTCAGGGGGATGCAGACAGAAGCTGATGACCACATCTGAGAGCCCTGACATGGTTGGAGGTCACCCCCTAGCTCACCTCCCATTGGGACTGAGTTCCTAGTTGTAGGATTCTAGACCAGCTGTGTAGCCTCTGAGGATCAGGTCCTCAGCTGAACACAGGGGTATGAGTGCCTACCTTGAGGACTGCTGAGAAGATTTGATGAGTTAATGCATATTCCCCAGGGGTTCCTGGGTAGCGCTTGACAAATGTGAGTTGTCACCTAAGTCACTCCTAAAAGTAAGCCTGCAATTATTTGGCCTGTCAGTGCTGGGTCACGGTTACCTGCTCCTAGTCTGTGTTCCCTGCTTTGTCATGTCCAGCCCACCTCTCCTGCATCAGCATCATTCATTCGGAGTGATAGGGAGTGGCTCTCGTGGTGGCTCCCAAGCCTTCTGTGCAGACACATGCCACCTGCTGCCATGGGAACCATCAGTCTTCTCTCTCTCCATCTCCCCACAGGAATCGTACTCTCACTCTCCTTTTACGGCCTTCACCACAACCCAAAGGTGTGGCCAAACCCAGAGGTACGGTGATGGCCCCAGGAGGAGGGATGGGATGCTGTCCAACACCTCCTCCTGCTCCTGCTCCTGCTCTGAGATTCTGGTCCCCTTGTGGATGAGAGGAGGAGTTTGACACACATCCACCGTCCTGGCCCCCATGCTCTCTCTGCAGGTGTTTGACCCATCCCGCTTTGCACCAGGTTCTGCTCAACACAGCCATGCTTTCCTGCCCTTCTCAGGAGGATCCAGGTGAGGCCTTCTGGACTCGGGTCAGCCAAGTGTCACTGGGTGCCACCCCAGGTCTGTGACCTCGAACATATGCGGTATAAGCAGTTTTGCCCTTTATGTTGGTGTGTTGGGAGGGAGTGTTGTGTCTGTCTGTCCAAAAGAAAGGTGGCCTTAATCTCCCACCCCAGACTGACCCATGGCTCTCTCTCAATGGCTGGCCACATTCCAGTAGTGGTGACTGTTCCAGTATATAATGTATCGTAGTGTTTTCCTCACTGTAAAAGGACTGCAGAGTTAGAATTACTTATTTCAGTTAAATTCCAAGTGTCATCTGTTCTCATTGTCATAATTTCAAAGGTGGTTTTTTGGAGTTTCTCTTATGGCTCAGGGACTTAAGTACCTGACATAGTGTCCATGAGGATACAAGTTTGATCCCTGGCCTTGCTCAGTGGGGTAAAGACCCAGTGTTGTCTGCATGCTGCAGCATAGGTCGCAGATGAGGCTCAGATCTGGGGTTGCCTTGACTGAGGTGTAGGCCTGCAGTTGCAGCGCTCTGATTTGATCCCTAGCCCTGGATCTTCCATATGGCACAGGTGCAGCTATAAAAAAGGAAAAAAGGGGATTTTTTTTCTGTATCTTCTCAGTCCCACCTTTTCTACTTAGTTCGCCATTCCCTATCCTGCTGCTTCATGAATAGTGTGGCTTTGTGTTCATTTTTATATGCTTTGCATGTCTCAACTGTTGAGGCCATGTGCTGGAAAAGTTATGGTAGCCTTTTAAGAAAGTTTGATACCAATTTTTGTCACCTCTGCACTAGTAGTCTTTCCACAAGAAGTTTTGATGGCATATTAATGTCTTTCTCGCATGAAAACTTCCCCAGTTTTCAAAACTTTTCATGTGATCTGGGATATATATACCATGATAGCTTATAGTGAGTTCAATTGTCCAAACAGAAAAAGGTATAGAAATGAAGCAATCAAGTGCTTTTGAGGAAAAAATCCTCTAATGTTTTTATTAAAGTATCATTGATTCACAATGTGGTACCAATTTGTGCTGTAGAACAAAGTGATTCAGTTATACATTTGTATACATTCTTTTTTTAATATTCTTTTCCATCATGGTCTATCCCAGGAGACTGGATATAGTTCCCTGTGCCATCCAGTTGGACCTCATTGCTTATCCACTCTAAATGTAATAATTTGCATCTACTAACCTCAAACTCCCAGTCTATCCCACTCCCTTCCCCCTTCCTTTTGGCCACAAGTCTGTTCTCTATGTCTGCAAGTATGTTTTTTTTATAGATATGTTCATTTTTGCCATATTTAGATTTCACATATAAGTGATCTCATATTGTATTTATCTTTCTCTTTCTGATTCACTTCACTTAGTATGATAATCTCTAACTGCATTCATGGTGCTGTGAATGGCATTATTGCATCCTTTTTATGGCTGAGTAGTATTCCATCACCAGATCTTCATTATCTGTTCATCTGTTGGTGGACATTTAGGTTGTTTCCATGTCTTGGCTATTGTGAATAATGGCTGCTATGAACATAGGGATGTATGTATCTTTTTTTTCTTTCTTTTTAGGGCTGCACTTGCAGCATATGGAGTTTCCCAGGCTAGGGATCAAATCAGAGCCAGAGCCACAGCAATGCAGTATCTGAGCTGTGTCTGTGACCTACAACTCAGTTCATAGCAATGCAAGATCCTTAACCCACTGAGCAAGGCCAGAGACTGAACCCTCAACCTCATGGATTCTTTTCCACTGTGACACAATAGGAACTCCAGGATGCATGTAGCTTTTTGAATTACAGTTATCTCTGGATATATGCCAGGAGTGGGATTGCTCAATCATATGGTAGTTCCATTTTTAATTTTCTGAGGTACCACCATACTGTTTTCCATAATGAATGAAACAATTTACATTCCCACCAACAGTGTAGCAGGGTACCCTTTTCTCCATACCCTCTCCATCATTTGTTAGACTTATTAATGATGGTCTTTCTGACTGGTGTGAGTTGGTACCTAATTGTAGTTTTGATTTGCATTTCTCTAATAATTAGCAGTGTTGAGCATCTTTTCATGTGCCTATTGGCCATCCATCTTCTTTGGAGAAGTATCTGCTTGGGTCTTGTTCTCATTTTTCATTTGGTTTTTTGTATTTTTGTTGTTAAGTTGTATGTGTTATTTGTATATTTTGGAGATTAAGCCCTGGTCTGTTGCATCATTTGTAAATATTTTCTCCCATTCTGTAGGTTGTTTTTTCATATTTTTTATGGTTTCCTTTTTTGTGCAAATCTTGTAAGCTTGATTAGGTCCCATTTGCTTATTTTCATTTTTATTTCTATTGTCTTGGAAGACTGACCTAGGAAACTATTGCATGGTTTAATGTACATAATACAGGTTTGCCTATGTTCTGTTCTAGGAGTTTTATGGTGTCATGTCTTATGTTGAAGTCTTTTTTTTTTTTTTTTTGTCTTTTTGCCTTTATCTAGAGCCGCACCTGCGGCATATGGAGGTTCCCAGGCTAGGGGTCTAACAGGAGCTGTAGCCACTGGCTGATGCCACAGCCACAGCAACGCGGGATCCGAGCCGCGTCTGCAACCTACACCACAGCTCACGGCAACACTGGATCCTTAACCCACTGAGCAAGGCCAGGGATCGAACCCGCAACCTCATGGTTCTTAGATTCGTTAACCACTGAGCCACGAAGGGAACTCCGTATGTTTAAGTCTTTAAGTCATTTTTCGCTTATTTTTGTGCATGGTGTGAGGGGTATTCTAATTTCACTGATGTGCATGCAACTGTCCAGTTTTCCCAACACCACTTGCTGAAGAGACTGTCTTTTTCCCATTTTATATTCTTGCCTCCTTTGTTGAAGATTAACTGACCATAGATATCTGGGTTATTTCTGGGTTCTCTATTCTGTTCCACTGATCCATATGTCTGTTTTTGTACCAGTACCACACTGTTTTACTGTAGTTTTGTAATATTGTCTAAAGTCTGGGAAAGTTATGCCCCCTGTTTTGTCTTTTTCCCTCAAGATTGCTTTGGCAATTCTGAGTCTTTTATGGTTCCATATAAGTTTTTGGATTATTTGTTCTAGTTCTGTGAGAAGTGTTATGCGTATTTGGATAAGGATCACATTAAATCTGTAGATTTCTTTGGGTGGTGTGACCATTTTAACCATATCAATTCTTCCAACCCAGGAGTGTGGGATAAATTCCCATTTCTTTGAACCCTCTTTAATTTACTTAATTAATGTTTTATAGTTCTTATCATTTAGGTCTTTTACATTCTTGGTCTTGGTCAGGTTTATTCCTAGGCTTTGTGTGTGTGTGTGTGTGTGTGTGTGTGTGTGTGTGTGTGTGAAAATCCACTGTTTTGTATACGGCCCATGCAATGGAAAAGTTCCTGATGTGTGAATATAAAGCATATTTTAAATAGGCTTTGACCTGGAAAAGAACACTCCATAATGGTTATTTTGGGAAAATCCTTCCAGGCCAGAAGAATCATCCTGTGAGGTAGTAACTTCCATAGCTTTGTAATTAGTAGAAATAAGTTTTTTCTGAATCTATAATTCTGTATAGTTTTCAGTTGGTGAATCAACCTTCATAGAACGGATCTGAAGCAAACATCTTTCCAGAATTGGCTCTAGGATTTGGTTTCTGCCAGGGTCCAGTCCTTCCTAGTAAACCTTGGCTGCATGTCCTACATATACAACTAGAAGACAGGACATACTAGGCAGCTCAATTCTTACGTCAGATTCAGTATTGACTTTTATTCCATTATGGTTTTTTTTTTAATATAGTTAAGTTGATTCCAATATAAAACTATTTATTAAGGCTTTCTCTGTGTGCCAGTTCTTGTACTTGTAGATGGGAACAGGGGAACACAGAGACAAGAAACACTGTCCCTGCCTCCAAGAGTTCATAGTCAAGAAACAAATGCCAACTTCAGCCAGACATCATTCATTCATTCAAACTTTCACTCACTCATTCATTCATTGAGCAGATTATTGACAGTTTCATGTTCCTGATACTGTCCTGGGCACTGGACAAGAGGTGTCCCTGACTGGAACAGGGATGGTGCCTTGGGGCCTGGGGAGGAAGAAGTGCAGCTCACAGATGAGGTAAGGGTGGGCTGTCACTGGACTTAGCCTTGAGCATGTGTCCAGCAGAGGTAGAGGAAGGTCTCAATGACCTCAACAGGAACTTAATGAGGAAGAGGAGCTGGAAGGTAAGAGGTGAGTGAGGAACCACCCAAAGAGGCATTCGGATGTGTCCTCCCTGTGATGGCAGGGCCGGTGCTGTGGTGCCTTCAGGAGAGGGATGGGAAGCAAGGACACAGAAGAGGCCAGGGGAGGAGGAGGAGACCCAGGGACATTTCTGCAGAAGAGTGGGAAGGCTCCAGCAGTGGGTTGACTGAGGTGCCAAGAGGAGTCAGGAGGCTGGACCATGAATTAGGAGACAAATGGTCTAACGTTGAAGGTTGCTAACCCTTAGCCCCTCCAGGAAGCCTCTGGTGCCTGCGTGGCCCCTCCAGGAAGCCATTCTGACTTTCTTACACAACTCTATCTAGTCCTATCTTGGGATCAGGGTCCCTGTATGCCCTTGTAGGTTATGAGGGACTGAGAATGTGGCTCACCCTACCCTCAAAAGGATCTGATCTGAAACCAGAAACTGCCTGTGGACCAGTGAACAAAGTACTAATTCATGTGTAGTGATGCACTTGACTCTCCCCAAAGGATTTCCTGGGGCTATGAGCAGAAGTAGGAGTGAGGAGTTGGCCCTGGAGAGAGCTGCGCTTTGTCAAATGTCAGGGGAAGACTGGACCAAGTGTGACCTGTTAGGAAAAGGGGTCAGGGCTGGGGCACACGTTTCTGGCCAGGGCTCAGTGGCCAGAGCTTGCCCAGCTCAGAACAGTCTTGTTCACTTGTCCTCTCATTTTCCCTCCCTGGCCCAGGAACTGCATTGGGAAGCAGTTTGCCATGAACGAGATGAAGGTGGCCGTGGCCCTGACCCTGCTCCGCTTTGAGCTGGCACCGGATGCCTCCAGGGTCCCCATCCCTCTAAGAAGAATTGTGCTGAAGTCCAAGAATGGGATCCACCTGCATCTCAGGAAGCTTCCCTAACCTTTGTGGGGACAAGGACAAACATTGTTGGCCTCCTCCCTGCCATCCTTTCTTCCTATCACTCTCCCTGCCAGCCTCTCTGCCCACTTCCTGCTTTCCTTCTGCCCAGCTGCCAGCCTGCCTCATCTCCTGCCTCCTGCCTCTCAGACCCTCTCACCCTTCCCCAGGCTTCCTGCTCGGTTTTCTGTTGCCTTTCTCCTGCACACCCGTGTCCCTGGCTGTCCTGCTAACCCCGCATCACCTGCTTGTCCCAGCCAGTCTGCCCTCTCCCTGTCTTGTTTCCTGTCTGCCTGCTTGTCTGCCCTCTCGGAATTTCTTCTTTCTGTTACAGCGGTTCACCGGAAACCTAGTGACAGGCGACAACACAATGTTACAATCTTACACTTTAGGAGATCGGAAATCTGAAATGGATTTAACGGAGCCACAACCAAGGTGTTGCAGAAGCTCTAACAGAGACTGTCTTTTCTTGCATTTCCCAGCTTCTAGAACTTGGCTCTTGAGGCCTTTTCAGTGAGTGCATTAGGCCTTCCCAGATTATGGAGGAAATATGGATTCTTAAATTCAATGGATTGTGGATTTTAATAATATATACAGAATCTTCACAGCAAACCCTGGACTTCTGTTTAATTGAGTAACTGGCTGCTGCAAGTTAACTACCCAGTTTGACACAACAAACTAGGCATCACTGTCCACCCCTTCAACTTGGCATCCATATGCATCCCTGGAACCATACTTAATCTGCAAATAAAAACTGTATTGAAGTCATACTTCTGCCCGCTAGCCTGAGTATAATTGAAAAGTGTCCTCAAGACATTGCAAAGCCATCAGATGGTGTTCACTCTTCCCCCTGATATCCTGGAACTATAATGCTGAGATGTAAAATTAACTACCATTGGTACATTTTATGTTATATGTAAAAGGGAAAAGAATAGGAAGAAAAATAGCTGATTCACACAAACATTCACACACAATCATATTCATAACAAAATAACCAAAAATACTCATAATTATTACAGTCTTTGTTTCTGCAACTGTTCACGTGGCCACAAAGAGCTATTATTAACTACCGTCTTCCACCACTCATTTGCCCTCAGACAGCACCTCAGCTGGTCATGGTTCTCTGCCTGGTGGGATAACCCAAACCTTCACTGAAGGACCCTCCCACTTGAAGGACCTGGCCATCACTAGCGTGCCTGAATTGAGTTGTGGCATTTTCCCATTTACTACAATGACAGGGCATGGTAGTTCTAACAGTTGCCCTAGGTATCTGCTCCATACCGAACATGCTCCCCGTCACCTTCAGTGGTGAGGAACCCACCAATTTTACTTTGGTATCCTGAATCAATACAGTATAGTAACTCCTTTGATGCAGAGGCATGTGGAGCCTAAAGTGGCCAGATTACAGTCTTAACTTCTAGGTCAAGGTCTTCATTATTCTGCCTCCTGGTGGAAGTATTCCTCCCTCTGGGACTAAGTCCTCTAGGCTGACAGCTCATGAGATTGCAGGGACAGGAAGCAAAAGTTTTGTTAATAGGATCAGTCGGCATAACAATAATGAGCGGTGCCCCTCCTGTTTCCATCCCTCTATTTCTGGAACGTGCCTTTTTGCTATAAAAGAAACAGCACCATATATTGGGCATTAACTCGTAGCATACACAGTCTCCTGGAGAACCTTACCACAGACCTGCTGGTTATTGCCATCCAGCTGGTGCTATACACCCAAACATACCCTAAGGTTATTTTTCTGGTTCTGGAATGCATAACTGGAACACATATATTCAGCTATTGGCATTTCTGATTATATGACAGGTAAGATACAAACTGGCATTAAGAGGTCCCACTATGCTTAGTCCTAAATTTAAATAAATATAAAAATAAAGTTATTCACCAGAACACTACTAGCATCTGCCTAAAAAAATCAAAGAACTTGGTGGTGTTTCACACCCTTCTAGAGGAGGCTGTTCTGTAGTCAAAAACCCTGGGATAAACCTCACCAGCCCTATAGACCAACATCCTCAGGAAACCCTGGTAAAGAACAACAGTGAGCATAATTATCAGACATAAAAGCGTTAGATCAATGTGTAGCCTAGGGAGGGAATAAATGGGGTACATTTTCTACCTTGAAAAATAATTTATACAAAAGTTTTTATGAAATAAAAAACTGAAGGAGGACTTAGTAGCAAATTAAGAATAGAGTGCTTAGTTGAATCAGGCCATGAAGAAAACACACTGCCCAGCACCCTCCTCAAATACAGATAATTTGTCATGACCTAGTAACAAGTACCAAACATAAAACGGGAGATAAGGAGTTCCCGTCGTGCCTCAGTGGGTTAAGAGCCCAACTGGTATCCATGATGATTCAGGTTCAATCCTGGCCTCTTTCAGGGCATTAAGGATCCGGGGTTGCTGCAAGCTGCAGCGTGGGTCTCAGATGAGGCTCGGGTCTTGTGTTGCTGTGGCTGTGGCATAGGCCAGCAGCTGCAGCTCCAATTGGACCCTAGCCTGGGAACCTCCCTATGTTGCAGGTGCAGCCCTAAAAAGAAAAAGAAAAAAGGGGGAGGCAGATAAATCGTAATGAGGTGAGCATATTGCAAAGTGTGCTTGGATGCATCGAAATGTAGCTTAAAGAAAAGCATCTAGGAGTTCCCGTCGTGGCACAGTGGTTAACGAATCCGACTAGGAACCATGAGGTTGAGGGTTCGATCCCTGGCCTTGCTCAGTGGGTTAAGGATCGGCGTTGCTGTGAGCTGTGGTGTAAGTCACAGACATGGCTCGGATCCTGCGTTGCTGTGGCTGCGGCATAGGCCAGTGGCTACAGCTCTGATTAGACACCTAGCCTGGGAACCTCCACATGCCACGAGTGCGGCCCTAAAATGACAAAAGGCAAAAAAGAAAAGAAAAGAAAAGCATCCAGTTTACACCCAGGAGAGTTCATACTGCATGAATATATTGAATTAAACCAGCATAACTTCTCACCAAATCCAGCTGTTGTAAGTAAATTAAATCAAACATTCATTCAATGTCTAATGTATAGAAGATAGAAATTTAAATCTGGTGCTATCAAGTACCATGAAAGAAGCAATGAAATTACCAAAAACTTATCCCTTTTATCTTTTGCATAATGATTTAACTAGAAAACTTTAACAAAGAGAATGTAAGTTAAAGTCCCTGAAACTCTATGAGCTACTTTGGAATAGTTGATAAGAACAAACTCATTTAAATGGCAAGATAGTGAGAAGATTTATAAGGTGACAAATCTAATGAGTCTGGTGACAGATGGCTGTCCAGAAAAGAGTTTTGGTTCAACTTTAAATATGACTTAAAGGAGTTCCCATTGTGGTTCAGAGGGTTAAGAACCCAACATAGTATCCATGAGGATGTGAGTTTGATCTCTGGCCCAACTCAGTGCATTAAGGATCCAGTGTTGCTGCAAGCTTCGGCAAAGTTAGCAGAGATGGCTTGGATCCAGCATTGCTGTGGCTGTGGCATTGGCTGGCAGCTGCAGCTCTGATCTGACTGACTCCTAGCCTGGGAACTTCGATATGCCATATGTGTGGCCCTAAAAAAATTATAAAATAAATTAATAAATAGATAAATAGACTTTAAAAATGTAAGTTTTAATGTAATTTTAAATGTTATTCTAAAATGCTAAAGCTTTTTAGATACAGGATACAACCTTCTCTGGAGAATAAGCATATACCTTAGCTGGCTAAAAGTAGCCATCAAGTAAGAAAGCATTCAAGTTTGACCACACATTCATCTTAATACCAACAGTAATAGGTCAAACAATAACTTAATACTGGAATAATCTATTAATTAATAGAAGAAATCCTGTTAATAAGAGTAATAAGAAATATTTCTCCTAGCAAAAGCTTATATCAGAAGACATAAGCCACAGATAGTTAACGATAAAATAAACCTAAACTAATGCTTAATATATTTAAACATTGTTAACCCAACACAAGTATGCATTTAAGAAAAGATTTTAAAAAGTAAAAGGATGGAGTTCCCATTGTGGCTCAGCAGAAAGGAATCTGACTAGCATCCATGAGGACGCAGGTTCAGTCCCTGGCCTCGCTCAGTGGGTTAAGGATCCAGTGTTGCCGTGAGCTGTGGTGTAGGTCACAGACACGGCTTGGATCTGGTGTTGCTGTGGCTGTGGCGTGGGCCGGCGGCTATAGCTCCGATTCGACCCCTAGTCTGGGAACCTCCATATGCCGCAGGTGTGGCACTAAAAAAATAAATAAATACACGAAAAAAATTAAAAATAAAAAGTAAAAGGAACCCTGCAAACACAAACCCCGCCTCTTTATAAAAAAACATCACCTCTAGCACTTCTCTTATTAGAGGCACTGCCTGCACACCCTCACTTTAGGGGAGGACCAAGGCACAGACAGCAGCCACATGACTGGGTATTCTGGGGAGAATGAGGACCGTGGAAGCACCTGGAAAGTATCAAGGCCTGGCTTCATCAGAAGGTGAGCTCCTCCTCCACAGGCTGTGAAAACAGCCACCCCACCCCGTCCATGGAGGGGGACCTAGGGCCAAGTCTGGAAGTGGGTGCCTTACAAAGCTGGCTCCTCTGCGAGCTCATCATCAGTAGCATCAGACAACCAACAACTACAGGGCTGGAGGAACCACTTTCTGGCAGATGATGACAGCACTTTCCCTTCAGGCTCAGCAAGACTAGAAGAGGAAGCTCTGAAGGAGAAGAGTCTGGGAGAGTGTGAAGCTTGGTGGTCAAGGAAATAGAGCAGGTTTGCCAAGGAAAGTTTTCCTTTAAGCTGAAGACAGAGCTTGCGGAGCTGAATTTCACGAATATCTCTCTCTCTCTCTCTCTCTCTCTCTCTTTTTTTTTTTTTACGGCCACACCCGAGGCATGGAGATTCCCAGGCTAGGGGTCAAATCGGAGCTACAGCTGTGAGCCCACGCCACAGCCTCAGCAATGCTGGGATCAAGCTGTGTCTGGGACTCACACTGATGCTTGCGGCAAGGCTGGATCCTTAACCCACCGAGCAAGGCCAGGGATGGAACCTGTATCCTCACAGACACTATGTCGGGTTATAACCCACTGAGCCACGACGGGCACCCCTCAGGAACCTTTTAAAGAGGCTGCCCTGAAGCATCATTATGTGAGTGGTGGTCTTGGCACAGGCTGTGGTTTGAGAATAGTGTGATGAAATTAAGCCTTCTTTTCTGTTACAGGTGGGGAGGGTTTTTATAAGTTATTTTGGCTTTTAGGGCAAAGGTTTGTTAGTGCCTGCGCCCCCCTCCACAACGGGCTGAAGTTCAAGATGTCTCTGTCCCCTTCATGGGATGTCTCAAGGAGGTGGGTGTCGGGACCCAGGCCCTGTTCACCTTTTCTCCTTCCTGCTTCCGGGTGGGGGACTCCAACCAGCTGGAGGGTGGGGTGACCACGTGGGCACCACGCCCTGTGTCCCAGGATGCAGGCTGGCCAAGGCCCTCACCTCCTTCCCCTCTTCCCCTGGGTAACAGGAGACACGGTGCCCCAGCAGCAGGGGGCGGGCAGGCTGGCAGGGCAGCCGTGAGGCGGGAAACGGATAACAGGTTGTGGTGGGAGCTGGGTGGCTCTGCTGCAACAGGGTCACCAGGACACTAGCCCACAGTCTCTGGGTCCTGTGAAATGTGACTGCACATCAGCATTAGCGCTTCGGTGCTTTCTGGAAGTCCCGTAGGAGGTGCCCCACAGCAGGTTAAGCTAATGTTCTCAGCGGAGGTGGTGAAGCCAAAAATGTGCGGTTCAGACTGAGGTTGGTGCACCTATAGGACAAAACCAGCTCGTGTGCGTGTGGATCAGGCACATGTACCCCGAGTGCAGTCACGTTAATGCCTGAACGCATGTGCTCTCCTCGGAGGCCCCCTCCTCAGCTCCCGAGGCTCCTGTAACTCACGTACAGGGGAACGGAGCGTGGGCCCTGCCCAGCCCGAGCCCGATTTACCCTGTGTCTGAGTCTGCTCGGTGTTAAATACCACAGACTAGGCGCTTAAACAACGGACCTATCTCCTAGTCCTGGATGCTGTCAGCAATCAAGGTGTCTGCAGATTGATTTCCTCTGAGGCTTCTTTCCTTGGCATGTCGACAGTCCTCTTCTCCCCATGTTTTTACGTGGTCTCCCCTGTGCCTGTGTCCTAGTCTCTTCTTGTAGGACCTCAGTCCTCTTGGACTGAAGTCTAGTTAAGTCTAAATCCTGGTTTTGGGCAGGGAGGCAGGAGGAAGGGCTCTGAGTTGTCAGAGGGGACGGCCACTAGAGGGCGCCAGAGCACCAGCGGAGCCCCCCTGCTGCTCCCTGGCCACACCTCATGGCTCTGAGCTGGGGTTGGTGATGGGGGAAGCAGAACCCCAAGGTCACGCCCAGAGAGCAAGGGTTAATTACCGGCCACTTCTGACACAAACAGCCTCACCTCACAGAGGGTATATAGTTCTGTCTTCACAACTGTGTGTCATTTTGAGCCTGGTTGGTAGGCCCAATGGTCAGAGTTTGACAGGCTGTCTGGGGTCTGACTGTTTCTTTCTTTCTTTTGTCTTTTTGCCTTTTCTAGGACCGCACCCGCGGCATATGGAGGTTCCCAGGCTAGGGGTCTAATCGGAGATGTAGCCAACGGCCCACACCACAGCCACAGCAACACGGGATCCGAGCTGCATCTGCGACCTACACCACAGCTCATGGCAACGCCGGATCCTCGACCCACTGAGCAAGGCCAGGGAATGAACCTGCAACCTCATGGTTCCTAGTAGGATTCGTTAACCACTGAGCCACGAGGGGAACTCCATGTTTCCTGATTCTCCAGAAGCAGAATTCTGGACCCAGAAACATCTGGCTTGAATCTTTGCCTGCAGTTTTCAAGAATCTGTTTTGTGTGAAGTTTGGCATTTGGAAAGCTGGACTTATGGTCATACACTGTAGAAGTGGTGGCATTTTGGTGGGCAGACTTTGCTCATTCCTGTGCCCTTTTTCTCAAGAGTTCTTCCCAAATTCCTGCTTCTCTTGTCATGTAAGCCTCTTCCTCCTCTATCAGACCGCTGTTGTGGGAACATACTTAAAACCCGGTAACGTGTATAAATTTTGTGGGTTTGTTGATTTAAAGCTGGGTCCTAGGGCTGAAGGGTGCTGATTGGTTTTAAGCCTGCTCACGTGACTTAAAAAGGGTTGGTTGATTGAATTCAGGGCTTGGGATGCTGTAGGGTGGTGTTAGTGCCATGGCCGACTTTGAGAAAATCATACCCCTGCCTGTAGTTTATTTTCATTGAGTTTAGAAAGAGAGGAGGAGTGACATCAAGCTGGTGGGTGCCCAAGGCCAGTGCAGCCCCAGGGACTGCCGAGGAAAACACGAGTTGCTGTTAGAGCAGATGGCCACCAGATGAAGCCAGAGCACCGGCAGAGCCACTCTGCAGCTCCCTGGCGGCACCTCCAGGCTCAACCACGCAGTTGGAGATGGGTTGATGGAACACCCAGGATGTGCCCAGGGCGTTGAGGTTATTTACAAAATGCCTCTGACTCTCTGGCCCAAATCACTTCACCTCACAGTAGGGACGTATTTCTGCCTTAAGCCTCTGACTTGACTTCCAGCCAGGTTGAGTGTCCCTGTGCAAAACCCTGTTCCTTTTCTCCTGAGAGTTCACACCAATTTCCTCCATCCCTTTAAATCCAGCCTCTTCCACCTCTCCTCCATCTCCTTTTGGGGGGAAACTTACTAAAACCTGGTCACGTGGATAAAGTTTGGGGGTTATTGATTTAAAGCTGGGTCACAGGGCTAAAGAATACTGATTGAGGAGTTCCTGTTGTGGCTCAGTGGTTAACGAATCCGAGTAGGAACCATGAGGTTGCGGGTTCAGTCCCTGGCCTTGCTCGGTGGGTTAAGAATCCGGCGTTGCCGTGAGCTGTGGTGTAGGTTGCAGACAAAGCTCGGATCCTGCGTTGCTGTTACTGTGGTGTAGGCCGGCAGCTGCAGCTCCTGTTAGACCCCTAGCCTGGGAACCTCCACATGCCGTGGGTGCGGCCCTGTAAAAGGCAAAAAGACAAAAAAAAAAAAAAAGAATATTGATTGAAATTAAGCCTGCTCATGTGACTTAAAATTGGGGTGACTGAGTGATTTCAGGGAGTAGGGTGGTGTAGGGCGGGTGAGTGCCCTGGCTGACTTTGAGAAAGTTATCCCCTGGCTCTAAGGGATTTCAGTGCACTGAGAGCGAGAGGAGGAAGCAGATAATGCTGGGAAGTTCTCTGGGTCGGTGCAGACCCTAGAACAGCTGGGGAGTCAGAAAGAAAAGCTGAAAGTTGGTGTTAGCACAGATGGTTGCTAGATGGCACCGGAGCATCAGCAGATCCGCTCTGCAGCTCCCTGGCTGCATCTCCAGGCTCAGAAAAGTGATTGATGAGTTGGAGGAACCACAAAGAGCCTCTGTGTATGGGTCCACGGTGCCTCTGACCATGTGGCCCAATTTGCCTCAACTTGGACAGGGGATATCACATGTAAAATTCAATTCTGTCTGGTCCGGTCTCCCAGTGATTGGAGAATTTGACAGGCTTTCTTTTTTCTTTTTTTTGGCATATGGAGGTTTCCAGGCTAGGAGTCCAGTCGGAGCTGTAGCCACCAGCCTATGCCACAGCCACAGCAATGTGGGATCCGAGCTGTGTCTTCAAGCTATACCACAGCTCACGGCAATGCCAGATGCTTAACCCACTGAGGGAGGCCAGGAATTGAACCTGCGTCCTCATGGATACTATTTCGGTCTGTTAACCCCAGAGCCACGAAGGAAACTCCCGACAGGCTGTCTTAGGTCTCAGTGTCCTTTTCTTGTTTGGAGGCAGGACTCTGGACCCAGAAACACCTGGCCCAGATCTTGGAAGTCCAACTTTCTAGAATCATCCTGGTGGGGAGTTTGGTGCCTGGAAAGCTGTGCTTCTGGTCAGGAATGCAGTGTGGCCATGCGTTGGTATTTTGGGGGCCTGGTTGTGCTCATCCCTGGGCTCTTTCTCTCCAAAGAGCTCCACAACCACCTTCCTTCTCTCCACCTGAGCTTCTTCTTCCCCTGCAGGACCCCTGTGCCAAGGACCCCACCTAAATCGAGGTAAAGTGAGTAACGCCTGGGAGGTCCTTGATCTGAGCCGGGGCTGAAAGGTGCTGAGTGATTGAAAGTTGGCTCAATTGACTTAACAAGCGGGGTTTCTGATTTCTGGGAGTGTGCTGCTGTCAGGTGGGGTGAGAGCCTTGGCCGACTTTGAAATAGTCATATCCCCCACCCGATGTGCATTTCCGTGTTCTGAGAAAGAGAGGAGAAAAGAAATCACGCTGGCGAGTGCCCCAGGCCAGTGCAGACCAGGGTTCTGCGTTGAGAGGCAGAGGCCAGGCCGAGAATGGCTGTTAGAGCACATGTCCACCAGATGGCGCCAGATCACCAGCAGATTCGCCCTGCAACTTCCTGGCCAGATCTCTAGGCTCAGTAGGCTCAGATACAAGGTTGGAGATAGATCGGTGGAAGCCCAAGGACGTTCCAAGACATGTGCACATAGGTATGTGCTGCCTCTGACTCTGTGGCACTATTTGTGTCAACTCAGAGAGGGGACATAGTTCTGCCATCACAAAATTCCTGTCTGATTGCCCAATGATTAGAGAGTCTGACAGTCCGTCAGGGGTCTGAGTGCCCTTTGCTTGTTTGGAGGTAAACTCTGGACCCAGACACCTGACTTGAATCTTGGAGGTGCCATTTTCTAGAATCAGCGTTGCGGGGAGTTTGGCTTCTGGAGCTTTTGGTCATGAACACAGTGTGTCACTGTGGTGGTATTTGGGGGGGGGGGCTGTGCTCATTGCTGGGCTCTTTCTCTTTTTTCCTACCATCCTACCTGGTTACATGGAGATATTTCTTCTCCTTTGAGGTGTTTGAAGTCTTCTGCTAGTGTAGTGTAAAACTCCTAGAAGAAAACAAAAGCAGAATGCTCCTTGCTGAAGGTAGATAAAGACAAACTTGTATTTATTCAATGGAATACAATTCAGGCAATCAAAGATATAATCTTGACATTTTCTCCAACAAGGAGGTCTTGGAGGGTATTATGCAAATGAGATAACCAAATGGACTTCAAACGTATGTGGTCGGTAAAAATCAAACCAACAAAAAATTAATAAACATTTAAAGTCACATAAATAATTACAAACTTGCAGAGAACTGAGTTAAGTTGTGACTGTTAGTGGGGATATCAGGTGTAAAGGGTGTTGTGGATAATGTGGGACAGCTCTAGTAACAGAGGAAATCTAGGTTCCTGGTGGTGAGTCGGTGTGTGGTATACAGTGCAGGGTTGTAAAACAGAAATCTTCTTGGTCAGATGCAGCTGGTGCTGTTGTCCACTGGGGACCCCTTCTACCTGAGAAACTATCACCAACATTACGACGTCAACCTACATGCTGTTTGGTTCCTGTTTCGGTAGGTTTTTTTCACAATGAAACTTCTGATTTGGAATAGCGTTCATGTTCATGGGGACTGACTTCAGATAATGGAGAAATACCGCTATGTGAAAGCAATGCTACAAAGTCCTTCACACACCCCATTCCTGGCCAGTTCTATGCTGTCCCAGCAGCACTGGACAAACTGTCAGAATCAGATACTATGCATGCTGTGTGCTATACAAGATTACATTACCCAGGCACTCCTTTATGTTGGAGCATTGTTCAGACCCCAAAACAATGGCTACTGGATTCCACGGACATAAGAAGAAGCTGACCGTGAGTTTCTGATGTTCACTGTGGATGCCTTGCAGCAAGTGTGTTTGGGAGGGTCCTAGCCATTAGACCATCACTCAGAGAACACCACTCAAATATTTGGAGTTGTCCTAGAGATCTCAAATCCAGTCTCCACTGCCTTGGTGTTTCAGAGACACTTTTGACCATTATCTGGGCTTCATCTGAATGTCAAGGCAGCTCAGAGTGTGAATCAAGTTTTTAAATATTTGGTGAAGCCTGAAGAGCTGGGCAATAACAAGTGTTTGTCTCAAGAAGGGGCCTGCCACCAAGAAGTTAGCTTTGGACCTAGCCTACAAACCCCTTATCCTTGAAATGCAAATTTTCTCAGATTTCACAGGGATAAAAAGACTAAGAAAGGGTGATATCCTGATTTCCGTGACTGGTAACATACATTTTGAGCAGAAGGCAAAACCGCTTGTTTATGTGCTTTATGCCTTAGTGGTGCAGGCAGAGTGGAGTATTCACACAGGATGTTAATCATGGGTTAAAGAAACATAAAGAACAGACAAGAAATGGCCAGGGAGATAAAATGGACAATGCTAAGGTAACATTTGGTGTCTTTTTTGATTAATTTGAAATTCTGTTTTATTTTTTTAGTAAACAAAGGTCTTTTGGAATTGTTTTGTTGGTTTTACTTGGAAACTTTGTGGTGTAGAAGAGGACATTTGTAATGTGTTTAGTAAAGTGCATTTTATAGAATAGCTAATAATTTGGACTGTGCATTCACTGACATTCATAATGAGGTCGTCACTAGAACCCAAAGCAGCGACAGTAAGTGCTACTGTCATACTGGCCACCAGGCATCATGATAAATGCCATAACTACCACAAAGATAATGCTAAATCTTTGTCTTCAGTGGCTTAGACATTGTTATAGTTTATTATATTTACATAAGGCCAAAAACAGTGCTGCCACATCAGAGTTCCTTTTAAATATTTAAAAAACTAAATCTACAAATATGTCACATATTTTATTAATAGATCCTGAATGTTTTATAATCAGACACAATCAAATATTAAACAGGAGAGCTGTAATATTAATTTTTGCACGGTAGGTAATATTTTAACATTATTTCTGGTCAGAAGAATCGAGTATATCATACTGGCCTTATTTTCAACTTTAGCTTCTTGAAAATCTGTTAAATAAAATCTTTAATTGAATCCAAATATAGACTCTATACATTTATTATTGCCTATAAAAGTGTGAATGGACATAAGCAAGGAAATCAAATTTGTATCTTTTCCAAAGAAGCAAAAGGTCACAGAAAAACCCACTTAATAAAGATTTAATAAATGCCTACTGTTTGAAATGACTTATTTTAAAATTTATTTGCAGTCCAATATTTATTTGGAGCCAATATCAACAAACCATCTCTTGATAGAGATGGATTTTATATATATGTATATATACATATATATATTTAAAATCAAGCACACTTAATAGCTAATAGGCACCAGACAATATTGAGACTGACTGGGGAATTAAACAATAACAATACTAATGATACCAGTAATGGCGCAGCTCTCACTTATTGAAAGCCTTATCTGTGCCAGACACTGCAAAAATCTTTTCCATCTTGTTTTACCCCATTTTTACTTAAAACTTTACAGAAGTACTAGATAAAGGAAATGTCTGATACACATGTTTAGCTCTACTTGCAGAACAGGTAACTAAATTATCATCTCTTTCCCTCAAAAGATGCTCAACTACGTCATACTAATTCTCATACACACATAGAAGGCAAACATAATTTCCTTGAGAGACCACAGGCCATAACGCTGATGTTGATATATAAATAGTTTAAAACAGTGCAGTAATTGCTATGATGCAGGGATATATGTAACATAATGTGCAGCAAAGAAAGGATCTTCTAACTGCCTTATGGGATCCATTCACGGAGGACGTGATGACACTCACCTTGAGTTGGAGGATGAGTCAAGAGTAAAGAGTCATAGAGGTCAAGAGAAAAGGCAGGAGTTCCCGTCGTGGCTCAGTGGTTAACGAATCCGACTAGGAACCACGAGGTTGCGGGTTCAATCCCTGGCCTTGCTCAGTGGGTTAAGGAGTGGGTTAAGGATCCGGCGTTGCCGTGAGCTGTGGTGTAGGTTGCAGACGCGGCTCGGATCCCGCGTTGCTGTGGCTGTGGTGAAGGCTGGCAGCTACAGCTCCTGTTAGACCCCTAGCCTGGGAACCTCCATATGCCGCGGGTGTGGCTCTAGGTAAAGGCAAAAAGACAAAAAAAAAAGAGAGAGGAGAGAAAAGGCAAAATAAAGTATTGCATGAGAGAAATGTACATAGTTTCACAGTGTGAATTTGTAGAAGAGACAAGAAATTATGTTAGAGGAACAAGCAGGTTGAGGTCATAAGGAAGATTAGTTATGCCTTGCTGAAAAGTTCACAATTGCTTCTGCAAGCAGTGGGGAGAAACTGACAGAGGGCACTGACCCGGTTAAGCTTGCCCTGAGAAATGAGCACCCTAGAAGTGGTGAGGGCAATGGGTAAGAACAGAGCATGACCAGAAACAGGGAAACAAGCTGCAATATTCCAGGAAGGAAATGATGTATATGAAATCGAGACGTATGGAAAACATACGTCCCATGGTTCTGACTCGAGTAACCAAGCAGAGTAACCAAGTGATATCACTGCATCTGAACACTGCAAATTAAAGGAGTTTTACGAGTGGTGTGCTTATGGGTGCGTTTAGTTTTAAATATGGTGAATTTTAGGTGTTATGGTTTATATAGATCAAGTTCAGAAATGATTAGAAATCCATGGATGTCTGCAAAAGAGAAAATAATTTATGGCATTATAAATAGTATAGGTGGTGATATAAATCTATGGCTTCAATTGAAATAACCCACAGTGAGTGGAGAAGAATCTGAAGCAAAGGTCATGTAAAGATGCCGACTTTTAAGGGGGGGGGATATTATTGTAAAGTAATGGAGAAAATGATGGGGGGAGAGTGGATGCTATCGTGGAAGGCTGAGTGCTTCAGACCAGCTTAATAAAAAGACAAAACTGAGACTTTGTTATCTGCGTGCCCTCTGCTAGAGAGGGAGAACATGACTATGACAGGGACACAGTTTCTGTCCCCAAGGAGCTCAGAAAATAGTGAAGGGAATAGATTAAGTAGGGACAGGACTGAGATGAATCTTTGACTTGGCAGTTAAGTGGTTGGTCAGTGCATGGGGTGGTGGTGAGGGAAATAAAAAAATAAATGTGGAGGGTGTCAGTGAGCTCAGATGGGGAACATTCTTTTCTAAGAGAATTTTTTGATTTGTTTTTCAGAATACAAATACAGTTTCAGAATACAACTGGAATTCAATTCTTGACAACAGCGTGAGATGGGAATTAGCTCCATTTTTTTCTTAGTGCGAACCCTATTGTCCCAATACTGTTTATTTTTTATTATTATGTATTTATTTATTTATTTATTTATTTATTTATTTATTTATTTATTTTTGTCTTTATCTAGAGCTGCACCCGCAGCATATGAAGGTTCCCAGGCTAGTGGTCTAACAGGAGCTGTAGCCGCCGGCCTTCGCCAGAGCCACAGCAACGCGGGGTCGGAGCCATGTCTGCAACCTACACCACAGCTCACGCCAACGCCGGATCCTTAACCCACTGAGCAAGGCCAGGGATCGAACCCGCCACCTCACCATTCTTAGTTGGATTCGTTAACCACTGAGCCACGAAGGGAACTCCCAATACTGTTTATTAAAGACCACCATTCCTCCATGTCTGTGCAATACTGTCTTCACAGAGAAAGTATTCTTGTATTTACATTTTATATTTTATTCCACTGGTGTATTGATTCATTCTTGCTTAAAGACCATAATATTTTGATTATTGTAGCTTTATCATGAGATTTGGCAATCCAGATAAAGTCCTCCTACTTTATTCTTTTCCAAGTATTTCTTGAATATTCTTCACTGTCTGAATACCCATGAACATTATGTATATATATGCAATTGTTATATCTGCTTCTTGGATTGATCCTTTGGTCATTATGTAATGCCTCTCTTTGTCTCTTGTGACCTTTATTTTAAAGTCTGTTCTGTATGATATGAATATTGATTGCTGCTCCAGATTTCTTTGGTTTCCATTTGCATGTAAATACCTTCTACCTCTTCACTTTCAGGTTGTATGTATCCTTAGCTCTAAAGTGGGTCTCTTGGAAACAGCATATACATGAGTCTTCTTTTGTATCCATTCAGCCTGTATGTGTCTTTTGGTTGGACCATTTAATCTATTTACAGTCAATGTAATTTGGATAATTATGTACTTATTGCCATTTTCTTAATTGTTTTGGCCAGTTATTTTAGGTCTATTTCCTTCCCTTCCTCTTTTGTGACTTTCTGACTATATTTAGTGTTGCGTTTAGATTGCCTTTTCTTTTTTATGTGTGTGTCCACTAAAGTTTTTTCTGTTTCTGCTTCCCACTATATTTTTTGATATAGACATCTATAACATGTACAGAATTTTTTTGGCTGCTGGTCAATTTCAAATGTATTTTCAATGTTCTGTGTTTGTTCTCTCCCCTTATGCTTGCTGGTTTTGATATCATATTTGTCAGTGGGTGATTTCCCACTCGTATATTATCTTTGCCTTTACCAGTGAGCTTCTTCATTTGTAATATTCTTATTTCTAATTGTGGCTTTTCCTTTTCTGCTTAGAGAAGTTCCTTTTGTAGCTGTTGGGTGTGATGAATGAGGACGGGAAGTGTGTGATCTTTCTGGAGTTCCATTTTGTCTGAGCTTCAAGTTGTAGGTCTACTGAGATCTCCAGCTCATTTTTTCTCATCAGGTAGCTTGTTTTTTGGAGATTGAGCTGTGAAATTTTTTGCTCTTTCTAATAGGAACTCTCGACCAAATACATCTATGTTTTTTCCATTTTATTTATTTCTTAAACAGTAGACAGAATTTCTACAACTTGAGTTTTGGTTTTTGGCTTTGTTTGTTTTTTGTTTTTTACTGGAGTAGTTTATCATCATTAAACATATCACAGCCACACACGACACACACAGACAGGGTTGCATTGTAAAGATGTACTGGAACTCGGTTTGCTTAGTGGACAGCTATTTTTTTCCCTGTGGTTGCGGTCGGTCAGTCATGCTAAAATCCCTGTTCTCATGTTTTGGCCGCAGGAGCATTTGCTGCACGCAAGCCTATTAGCATTCTTCCGGGTGAAGTTCGCAGTCGTTGTCGGGCGCCATCTAGCGCCATCTTTTAGATCCTGCGGCGGGCGACCTTCGAGAGGGAGGTGACTCAGCCTCCCTGCCCGGCCTGAGTCAGAGTTCCGGGAGGCCCGCGATGCTATTATGACCGTGCATGTTGTGCCCAGGCGCGGGCGCATTCTGCTCTCTCCAGAGACTGGAGTTCAGGTCTACAAGGCAACAAGCATCCAGTGCCCCTCTGGCCCCAGGGACGGACCTGACAAGGGTGGGGCTGCCATGGGAAAAGGGAGAGTGTCCTTTGCTCCCTTTCCACGTCCTGCTCCGTAGGTGAGGACTGGCTTATGGCAAGGCCTGTGGAGGGAGGTGACAGGCTTGGTGACAGGCAAGCTTGAGTACCATCTTCCAACACAGTCTGGAGTTGGGGACCAGCGTGGGCCGTGGGAGGTCACCTGGATAGGGTGTCACAGTCCTGGGCTCTGCCCCCAAGTGCCAATCTGGAGACTTGGATGGACGGGTGCCTGCCCTCAGGGAGGACATATCAGTCACCTGTTTCCCACACGCCCTCAGTACTTATTCCTTTGCCACAAAACTGCTTGGGTTCACCAGATGGCCCTGAGAGCTCCAAGGCTGGCAGTGATGGGGAACTGTTGGGGACCAGTAGCTGGACCGAGGTCCCAGGGACCCCCCCCCCCCATGCAATTAGTGGATAGGCTCCCTTGCCAGGCATGGTAATTTTTTTTTACACAAATTGGCTTCTTTTTTTTAATCTGCCAGGTATACGCCGACACGGTCTTTGTTGCCTGTGGCAAAGGACGTTGGATGTCTGGACATGAAAAGGACCCCAGGCTTGACTGCAACCTTACACCTGGCTCTGCCCTTGCTTCTTGAGCTGCCTGCCTGGACCTTTGCAGCAGCTCTCAAGTGAGTGACCAGCTGACCTGATCTGGGGTGCAATCTCTGGTCTCCGGCGCAGGATATCTCACCCAGCACAGACACGGACAGGACTGACAGATGGATAGCTCTTTCTCAGTTCTGTGGGTGGTGGTACATGGCCATGGGAGTGATTCGTCAGCTTAATTCTGATAATGAACGAGACTGGCATACTAAGTAGTTATATGGACCCGAGTGGGGGGCATCCCCCCAGCTTCTTAGAGGGGTGAGTGCCATTCAGGCACCCAACACTGAGCAATAACAGGTCTGTGACGCCCTTAGACATCTGGGGCTGCACTCACGCTACGCTGATTGGCTTAGTGGGTGCCTACCCTACACCAGCAGGCGTGGGTAACATATTGACTTCCATTTGTGATGAGGATCGGGGATTGCAGTTATTTCCCCATGAGGGAGGAATTCCCAGTAAGTGTGAGTCATAAGCTAGTGTTATGTGCCTACCGCGTGTACATACCACCCACTGCAATTACTGATTGGATGGTTTAGTGAGGCCCTTGGATTGGCCATGCTGGGGTTGGCCCAGGGACCTGGCAGAGCACTGAGAAGATAGTTGAAATTGACTATCAAGAGGAAGTTAAAGTTTTAACAAGGTGTCCCTAGGTGAACTAGCAGAGAGCTCATAAATAAGAACATGTCAACATAGGTGATGGTCCAGGCCACCTGGGAACCTCACCAGGGTGTTTTGGAAAGAGGAAGAAGATGAGCATCTAGAGGTAAGGGGAGTGTCCTTGCACATCTGTGATTGTTCGTGGTCTTCAAGAAGGAAGAGATGGAGTGTCGTGAAGGGAACTTCCCCCAACAGTCTCCATCTCTCTCCCTGACCCCCCATCTGAGGTGACCACATCCACTATGCCTTCAGCATGTTGCTCCTGCCAGATCACCACGCCGACTCCTGGGAGGTAGGTTGGAGGTTTGGGGCATGTATCGACCTGTGCCTTTCTCTGTGGCCCAGGCACCCACGTGGAACCTCAGCACGTCTCCGACTGTGTGGTTGTGGTCACCCAGGGCCTTGACTATCACGGGGCCACCACTGACTGGCTCTGCCCATCCTGTACCAGTTCCTGGGTCATCACCTCCAGTCCCGCAACCCCTCTATGCATTTCTACTCACCCTCCAAGCCTGGGTCCAGCCCTGTCCGGCTATTTCCCTGTGTGCTGGTGCCCTGTTTTCCATTTTAGCCCCGTCCTCTGTGACAAGACTTGGGGTGCAGGTGTAGGGAGGGCTGGGGCTTGGGGGTGTCTTCAGACAGCAGCAGGCCTTGGGGTTGGTTAGCCAGTGCCCGTGGGCCGCTCTCACGTGCCCGCAGCACTGACGCCTGCTTCCCAGTGGCAGTGGATGGAGGGGCGTGGTGGTCAGTGATGAGGTGGAGGCCGTGGGGTGCCTCACAGGCGCCTTGTCTGTCTCCCTCTTCCCAGGTACCTAAGCCTCCTGGGTGTGGAGGCTTAAATGCCCTGGAGGGTTTGCTTCCTGCTTTAGGGTCAGGGTGACCTGGCCTGAGGGGAGTTGGGAAGCTTTTTCTTCTTCCCACAAATTTCGGGCCCCTAGCCTGGGACACTATGCTGTTCACAGCCCACATGGTGGCTGTTGAGAAGGGGTCCACACTGCAGCTGTGGGACATGATGTGTTCATGCGCGCTGTCTCTGGGGAAGTGGGAACACTGGGACGATTGTGGGATGTGTGGGAACAATCTCACGAGTGGATGCTGGATGCCCTGCCGTGAAATACGGCATCGGCCCTGGTTCCGAGCTGGCTGGCCAGATGAAGCCCCTCCTGGGTACGTGCAGTGCCGGGACAGAGCTTCGTTCTCCGTAGTGGACTCTGCCCAAACCAAGCATAGCATCCTCTTAGGACTCAGTGGCGGACTGGTGTGCTCACGTCAGTGAGGGATGCAGCTAGGTAAGAGAATGTGTCCTGTGAATCGCAGGACACGTTGATCGTGGACACTTCAAACACTCTGGTTATCCTGGGCTCCTCACCACTCGGTGCATCGCTTGACAGTCAAGTACACCCGGGGCTGTGAGCCTTCATGGGGCACGAGCTTACTGGTTTCTTCAAAGGTCCACTGGGCCTTCCAGATCCCTAAGTGCACAGATTGACGCCTTCACCCCAAGTTGAATTCTCCCTGGAGGTGGCAGCATGAAATGCTCAGTGTTGCAAGAGTGGAAAGGTAAGAGTGTGGCACAAGCCGCGCTCTCTCTCTTTTTTCCTTTTTTTGGGTCTTTTTGTTATTTTAGGGCCACACCCGCGGCATATGGAAGTTCCCAGGCTAGGGGTCTAATCGGAGCAGTTGCCGCCGGACTACACCACAGCCACAGCAACGCGGGAATCTTAACCCACTGAGCAAGGCCAGGGATCGAACCCGCAACCTCATGGTTCCTAGTCAGGTTCGTTAACCACTGAGCCACAATGGGAACTCCAAGCCGAGCTCTCTTAAGGGAAGAGAAACATTAGAGCATGTTACTCAAGGTTGTAGCTTTGAGTAACATGTGGCTTATGGATGGGAATTGGGTCCTCTACATGTGTAGGGTCCCTGCTGGCCCACAAATTCAGCAAGGAAGCTCTGAGTGGGTTTCTTGTGCTGACAGTAAGAAAGCTGTGTGCAGCCATACAACAGAAGTGTGTGCCTGTTTCTGACAAAAGGGATGAAGTAACATCTCTGCGATACAGCAACTCTCCCACGATCCCCAGGCTTCCACAGGACCCGGGCCCTGGCCCTCCAAACGTCTGCTCACCCAGCCGCCTCCCCCGTTCCTTCTGTAGAGTCTCCCATGTGCTCCCTGCCCTTGGCCCTCGGGGACACCCCCCCCCCCTGCCCCCGTGGCACCCAGCTTCTCTCTCTGACCCCTCGCGATCAGAGAGTCCGGCATGGGAGAGCCCCTGGCCTCCAGGAGGCCACCCCTCTCCCTTGCAGACCTCCCCTGTGTCCTCCGCAGGGTCTCTCATCTGGCTCGCGTGGCACCTGGTGGCTTCTCTCCTGTGGTCACCCCTCCCAGGCAGAGACCCTGGTAGTGGCATGGCCCAGTGCCCCGCTTCCAGAGAACAACCCCGCTTGGCAGACCTCACCCCTGGCCTCTTCCCCAGGGTCCTTCCTGGGCTCAGCCCCAGCCCTCGGGGAGTCCTCTCCAGCCATCCCCAGAGGTCTGCCTGCCTGGGCTCATCCCACACAGGAAAGCCCGCTGTTCAGAGCTCAGGGCTGCACGCCCCCGCCTTTCCCGTTTCTCTAGTGACTCCAGGGTGCGTTCCAGTGTCCCCCTCCCCTTGATTCCCCCTGGGATACTCCGAGGGCCTCCCTGCTGCTCTCCCTCGTGGCTGCTGCACCCCGTGCCCTGGCCTCCATGGGACTGCTTGTTCATGTCCTAGTTCCACTGTTCATTTGGTGGCAAAATTTGCCACCCTTTTGTCTTCCAAGGCTCTTTCCCCATGTCTTCTGGTGCAGCCCCAGCACCTGCTCCCGATGCATGCTCGCTGCCCATCTTTGCTTCCTTCCTTCCTTTCTCTCTGTCTTTCTTCACGTGGATCACCTGTTGTTTCAGCACCAGTGGTGAAAAGGACGTTCATTTGCTCCACCGTGCTGATTTGGTGTTTGTGTCAGTGATGCAGGGACTCTCCCGTTCCTGGTTTATTTCCAGGCATGTGACTCTGTTCCATGGGCTCACCTGTCTCTCCCCTGGAAAATAACTCAGGGCCTGTATAACTGTACCTTGAGAGTAAGTCAGAAAGTTAGGTCTGGACTCTGGCAGTGGGATGGGTTCCTAGGGGACAAGCTCTTCCTGGCCTTGGCCTAGAAGAACAAGACCATCTGGTGCTTGGTTCTAGGCATTCTCCGCTTGGAGTGCAACCTCTGGACAGCCTCCTTTGGGTGCTTGGGTTGGAGTGTGGGCAGTAATCATCACATTTTAAAATCTCTTAAAGGGAAGAATAAGAAAGAAACAACCATCACTAGCTCATAGTCCCATATTTGGTTCTGAAGGACAATTGCTCTTTGATATTGCTTTTAGTTCTGGAGAGCGTCAGGTTTTTTAGTACTCATGTGCAAGTTTTCTCTTTTCCTTTAGGGTTAAAGGACAAAGCTGAATGAGTATCTTATGTGAAGGCCTATTGCTTTTCTTCTTTCGTCTGCACCCACGACATGTGGAAGTTCCCGGGCCAGGGATCAAACCCATGCCGCAGCAGCGATCCAAGCCGCTGCAGTGACAACGCTGGAGTCTTAACCTGCTACGCCACCAGGGAACTCCGAAAGAGTATCTTAAACATCTATGAAAATTCAAGTGCACACCAAGGGCAGATTGGATACCTCAAGGATGGTTTTATCATTATTTCCACAGTCTTGTGAAAACCGTGCTGTGCTGTACCCTCCTTGGCACATTCAGTCTCACAGAAAAGAGTAGTGCTTTAGGGTTAGGAACTGTGATTTCATGGGGACAAGTTCTATAACTCACATTAAACATATTTTGGAAAATGGTTATGCTGAAATTTTAAAAATAAGGGGGAAACGTATGCCTCAAAAAGATGCAAAATCAAAGTTTCCACTCCTTGCAGACCGCTAATTAGAAGCTTTGAGAATTTTCACAACATAAAGCTTGTTTTGCATGCTATTTATTCAGATAGAAATTAATTCAACAATGTGCAATAAAAGTTTTCTCAGAGCAAACCCTTTCTTTAAAGAAAGCTGATTTATTATTTTTTATTGTGTTTTAAGGGCTAAACGAAGATTACCTTGAGACACTAAAATCTTACTACTAAACATAACATTTATAATGATGACGATAGGTGTTGAAATGTGAAGTTTTGCAGTGAATATAAGCTATTTTTACGGTACCTGTGGCTTTTAAAAAATGAAAAATCTAAATCTTTTTTTTTTTCTTCTGCCTTAGTCCTAATATTTGCATCACGATCATTTAAAATTTGCTGGAAAGCACTGTGAATTTTGAAATTGTGTTTGTTAAATGATAAATACTTTTCTTTACTCCTGAGATTTTTGGATTAGCAATAATACTTCAATAGAACCCTGAGACCACTGACCCAGTGTTGGGTCTGGGTTTTGCTTTGCGCTGAAGTCATTATGTTCCTGCTGTGGAACTATAGCCAGTGACCTGGCACCTTCACATCTCTCTCCTAATTCCCCAAGCTTTCTTACTGTGGCAGGCGTCCCTGGTAAATTCCAAAGCCTAACTTTCAGTAGTGATGCCTATGATCCTAGCTGGAAAGCCTCTAGCTTCTCACCATTAAGTAGGATCTTTGCTGTAGGTTTTTCATAGATGCCCTTTATCAAGTTGAGGATGTTCCTAGTTGGCTGATAGTTTTTATCCTGAGTGGATATTGATTTTGCCAAATGCATCATCTGCATCTACTGATATAGCCTTTTTTTTTTTTTTATTGAGACCACGTATATGATGAGTTACATTAGTTGAGTTTCAAATGTTGAACTAGCTTTGTGTACTGGGAATAAATCCCATTTGGTTGTAGCATATGATTATTTGTATACATTGTTGCATTCATTTTGCTAATTTTTTTTGAGGATTTTGCCTCTATTTTCATGAGAGATATAGGTCTTCGGCTTTCTTTTCTTGTAATATCTTTATCTGCTTTTGATATTAGGGTAATTCTGGCCTCATAGAATGAGTTAGAAAGTATGACCTCTGCTTCTGTCTTCTGGAAGAGATGAGAGAGAATTGGTATGATTTCTTCCTTATATGTTTGGTGGAACTGACCACTGAACCCATCTGGGTCTGGTGCTTTCTCTTTTGAAAGATAATTATTGATTCATTTTCCTTAATAGGTATAGGCCTTTTAGATTGTTTCTTCTTGTGTGCCCAAAAGTAGACCCACATAAATACAGTTAACTGATCTTTGACAAATGGAGTAAAGGCATATATGGGAGCAAAGACAGTGCTTTCAGCAAATAGTGCTGGGACAACTGGAGATATACATGCAAAAAAAAAAAAAAATGAACCTAGGCATAGACCTTATAGCAGTTACAAAAATTAACTCATGATGGATTGTGCTGTGTATGAGAAACGTAAAGCTATAAGACTCCTAGAAGATGATGTAGAAGAAATTCTAGATGACCTTGGGTTTGGCAATAACTTTCTAGACTGAAGATGAAGGGCACGATCTGTGAAAGAAAATATTGATGAGTTAAAGTTGATTAAAATAAGAACATATGCTCTGCAAAAGTCACTATCAAAAGAATAGGAAGGCAAGCCACAGAAACCAGAAGATATTTGCAAAAGACATACATGAGAAGGAACATTATACAAAATATTTTTAAAAAGTCTTCAAAGTCAACAATAAGACAAACAACCTGACTGAAAAATGGGCCAAAGACCTTAGTAAACATCTCACTAAATAAGATATACAGGTGGAGGAGTTCCTGTTGCGGCTCAGTGGGCTAAGAACCTGACATAGTGTCCGTGAGGATTCAGGTTCGATCGCTGACCTCTCTCAGTGGTTTAAGAATTTGGCGTTGCCACAAACTGTGGCATAGGTCAACAGCACATGAAGCTCAGATCTGATGTTGCTGTGGCTGTGGTTAGGCAGTCAGCTGCAGCTCCAGTTTGACCCCTAGCTGAGGAACTTCCATATGCTGCAGGTGCAGCCATAAAAAGAAAGAACAAAGATATACAGAGGACAAATAAGCACATGAAAAGTTGTTCAACATTATGTATCATTTGGGAATTGCAACTTAAAACAGCAATAAGATACCAGTAGAATGGCCAAAATCTAAAACACTGACAACACCAAATGCAGATGAGATGTGTAGAAGCATGAACTCTCATTTGATTCTGGTGGGAATGCAAAATGACACAGCCACTTTGAAGAAAAGTTTGACATTTTCTTAAAAAATTATATTGTTACTATGCAACCCAGCAATTGTGCTCCTTAGTATTTATCGAAATGTGTTGAAAACTTGTGTATGCAAAAACCCTGCACATTAGATGTGTACAGCAGCTTTATTCACAATTGCCAAGACTTAGAAGCAATCAAGTGTCCTTCAGTAGGTCAATGGATAAACAGATACATTCAGATGATAAAATATTATTCAGTGCTGAAGAGAAATGGGCTATCAAGTCATGAAAAGACATGGAGGAATCTTAAATGCATATTACTAAGTGAAAGAAGCCAATCTGAAAAGGCTACATACTGTGTGAGTCTTTGTGAGTCCAAATATACAACATTCTGGAAATGGCAAAACTATGGAGATAGTAAAAACATTAGTGGCTGCCAGAAGTTGGAGGAGGGAGAAGAATAAATAGGCAGAGCACAGAGGATTGTTAGGGCAGTGTCTTAATATTTGGGGCTGCTATAACTGAATACCATAAACTGAGTCATTTATATCTGACATAAATTGATTCTCACAGTTCTAGAGGCTGGGAAGTTCAGGACCAAGGGGCTGACAGATCTGCTTTCTGGTAAGAGCCTACTCTCAGGTTCAAAGACAGCTGTCTTTTTGCTGTGTCCTCACATGGCAGAGAAGGCCAAGAGTCTTTCTGGGGCCTTACTTTTATAAGGACGCCAATCCCATTCATGAGAGTTCAACCATTACGATCTAATCATCTCCCAAAGGCTTCATTTCCAAACACCATTGCGTAGGGCATTAGGGTTTAGCACATGACATTTGGAGGGACACGACCATTCAGTTCAGAGCAGGTAGTGAAACTATTCTGTATGAATCTGTAATGATAGATGCATGTCATTCTACATTCGTCAAAACCCAGAGACTGCCCCCCCAAAAAGGGTGAACCCAAATGTAAAGTATGGGCTTTGGGTCAGAATGTGTCTATGTAGGTTCTTCTGTTGGAACAAATGTTCTACTCTGGTATGGAATGTTGATAGTTGGGAAGGCTGTACGTGTATGAGGCAAGGAGTATATGGGAAATCTTTTTTTTTTTTGTCTTTTTGCCTTTTATCTAGAGCCGCACCCACGGCATATGGAGGTTCCCAGGCTAGGGGTCTAACAGGAGCTGTAGCTGTGGCCTTCGCCACAGCCACAGCCATGCGGGATCCGAGCTGCGTCTGCAACCTACACCACAGCTCACGGCAACGCCGGATCCTTAACCCACCGAGCAAGGCCAGGGATCGAACCCGCAACCTCATGGTTCCTAGTCGGATTCGTTAACCACTGAGCCACGATGGGAACTCCTATATGGGAAATCTTGATACTTTCTCTTCAGTTTTTCTATGAACCTAAAGCTGCATAAAATCCATTTTTTAAAAGTTAAAATAATAATGTTTCATGATACGTAGAGCACAGTCACTCTTTTGCTTACATGTTGTCTGTGCCTGCCTTCATGTTACAAGGGCAAAAGTTGAGTAATTGCTACAGAGACAGTAGCATACACTTCAAAGCCTCAAATATTTACTCTCTGACCCCTTATAGAAAAAGCTGGCCAACCCTGATTCATAAGATAGCTTGCTAAAAACTGACTTAGTTATGTAGAAAAATCCATCTGCCTTTTTCTCTCTTACCATATGCCAATCTGAAATAAAATGAACTTAGATATTAAGGATAAAACTAAAATATTATAGAAAATGCAGAATATTTGTGACCTAGGGGCGGAAAAAGCCTTAATGGTTGCAAAAGCACAAGATATAAAGGTTAATATCCTTAAGCTTAGTTTCATAAGATCTAAATCAAGAATGATCTTTGTCCAAGGAAGAATACCACGGACAAAGTTAGGAGATACTGAAGACTGGAAGAAAACATTATAATGTCCAAAACTGGCAAGGGACTATCTAGAATGTACACAAACTAACTGCACATCAACAGAAACTGGAAAGGATGTCAACAGTAAGTAAATAAAAGATACCAATTTTCCCCTATTTTTTTCCCACATAAACTTCACTGTGAATATTGTTCTTGTCTGCTTATCCCAGGAAATTGTTGTGTTTTTACTATTAGCTTGTCTTATATTTTTGTAAAATAAATTCCCCTTAACATTGTAAATCAGTGAAACTTCTCTCTTTTTTTATTTGGCCATGCTGGAGGCATGTGGAATTTCCTGGGCCAGAGATTGAACCTGTGCCACAGCAGCAAACTCTGCTGCTGCTATAACAACACCAGATCCTTAACCTGTTGTGCCACAAGGGAACTCCAAGTCAGTGAAACTTTTTTTTTGTTTTTTGCTTTTTAGGGCTGCACCTGCAGCATATGAGGTTCCCAGGCTTGGGGTCTAATTGGAGCTGTAGCTTCTGGCCTACACCACAGCTACAGCAACGCTAGAACCGAGCCGCGTCTGCGACCTACACCGCAGCTCACGGCAACACCAGATCCTTAACCTACTGCTGAGGCCAGGGATCGAACCTTCAGCTTCATGGTTCCTAGTCAGATTTATTTCCACCACGCCATGATGGGAACTCCGTCAGTGAAAAATCAAGGCAACCTGCTAGAGAAATTCAAGGAAAAGTCTTGTAAATTTAAACTTCAATGTCTTAGTATATTATTAAGAAAATATTCTTCTATTCGGTTATTGGTCATCAAAAATTTGAATTGGGGTACAAAACTTTTGTACTATCATATGCAGAACAGAACATAGACATTTAAAAAAAAAAGCAAAGCATGGCACAAAGCAATGAATGTTACCACTGGTGAGAAGTGAGCTAGGATCTTTACCATAAACAAATGAATGGGAGTTCCCGTCGTGGCTCAGTGGTTAATGAATTCGACTAGGAACCATGAGGTTGCAGGTTTGATCCCTGGCCTTACTCAGTGGGTTAAGGATCTGGCGGTGCCGTGAGCTATGGTGTAGGTTGCAGACGCGGCTCGGATCCCGCGTTGCTGTGGCTGTGGTGAAGGCTGGCAGCTACAGCTCCTGTTAGACCCCTAGCCTGGGAACCTCCATATGCCGCGGGTGCGGCCCTAGATAAGGCAAAAAGACAAAAAAAAAATAAACAAATGACTTTTTGAAAGTAAAAAACATAGTGCCTATTGTGAATTAATTTACTAATTTAGAATGGTTAGATTTAGTGCCTAGAAACTATAATTCATATTTTAGTATATGTGATATGCACAACTGCCAACTCTCTGATGCCAACTACCCTCCATTCTCACAACTCCTCCCCTCTTCCACCTCCCCAGTTCCCTCAAACACTCAGGTTAAATATTTCCCAGAACCTTGCCACTTAAAGAGGAATGAATGGACCAGCAGTAGCAGCAACACCTTCTAGTTAAAAATGTGAACCCTCAGGAGTTCCGATCATGGCCCAGTGGTTACGAACCTGACTAGGATGCCTAGGATTCCATGAGGATGAGGGTACAATCCCTGGCCTTGCTCAGTGGGTTAAGGATCTGGCGTTGCCATGAGCTGTGGTGTAGTTCGCAGTCGCAGCTCAGATCCTGCATTGCTGTGGTGTAGGCTGGCAGCTGCAGCTGATTCAACCCTAGCCTGGTAATGTTCATATGCCAAATGTGCAGCCCTAAAAAGACAAAAAAAAAAAAAAAAGGGCAGTCCTTCAAGTCCTATTCCAAACCTACTAAATCAGAGTCTACTTCCATAAGACTCTCTAGAGTTCCATTTGCATGTTAAAATTTGAGATACTTGGAGCTGCCACTTGCAACTATATCTCCCTCTACAGTGTTTTCTAAGAACTTAATCACTGCTTATTTTTTTAAAATGATACTTTTATGCCTATCAGTTATACACACATCACCAAGAACAGCTATTTATGTATCTCCTCCACCTTGTGAAACTGTTTATAGATTATTACAGATGTGAAACTGTTGACAGAAACTTCTCCAAATCAGGAGAGCTACTGAAGGGTAACAGTTGTTGGTCATGTGTTAGTGGTGTGGCAGTGTGGGGAGAACAAAGGTTTAGGAGACTGAAAGTTCTAAGCAGAAATCTTGGACTTACTATATATTTCGTGGGTGACCTCAGAGAAGTAACTTAAACCTCTCTGAAATCATTTCCTCATTTCAGTTAGGGGTATGGCAGTACACAGAGTGCTGAGCATTTGGTGAGATAACATGTAAATCAACCTTGGTACCTAGTAGGGCTCAGGATTACTTCTGGTCCCTTTGAAGCACAGGGCCCTTGTACATGGAGGTGCTGTTGATAAATGTAATGTTAATAGTGGATTTTCCTTTTAACTACCCATTGATAAGTTATAGTAGAATTGCCCTGGCTTAAGAAAACACTTACGGGAGTTCTCATCATGACACAGTGGAAACTAATCCGACTAGGAACCATGATGTTGCAGGTTCAATCCCTGGCCTTGCTCAGTGGGTTAAGGATCCGTCGTTACTGTGAGCTGTGGTGTAGGTCGCAGATGTGGTTTGGATCTGGCGTTGCTGTGGCTGTGGCACAGGCCGGCAGCTGTAGCTCTGATTTGACTCCTAGCCTGGGAAACTCCATATGCCACAGGTCTGGCCCTAAAAAGACAAAAGCCAAAAAAAAAAAAAAAAAGAGAGAGAAAACATTTATAATGAGAAGTTTGCTGATACACAAAAAAATAAAGATATTATACCACTTTATAATTCCCTTCTAAAGGGATTGTGGCCCCTTGTGGAGTCCTAGCATTTTGAAGTTAAAGCCTGTCACTTCATGGTGCCTTTTCTTGGAATGAAAAAGGCTTACAATTTTTTAGCATAAAAATTACATATAAGGATACTATATTTATAACATACAATATCTATATGTATATGTGCATCATATTCATAAATATAATATTTCTTAATATACTTCTTCCAACACTCTCCAATCAAGCCACAGTTATCTCTTTCATTAGTCTACATCCTTCCCCGCAAGAACAGTGCTGTAACATTTCCTCTCCTTTTCTTCTAAAAAGCAACTACACTGCTGTTGCACCCACCTGCAAGAATGGTGACTACACAAATCTGATCCTCAAAGCCTGAATGTAACAAGTGGGCACATCTGATGAAACTGCCTCTAAAATAAGGCATTTTTGCCAAATAACCTGCTGGAAGTGACTTTCAAAACAGAGTGTAAAATAAAAAAAGTGCTGCCTGCCATTTCTGTTAGACAAGGATCAAGCTCTTAGCCACTGCAGTTGCCCATGGACGGTACCCTCCTTGGGGAATTGAGGATGGAGAGAAACAGAAGGAATTCTGAACTATCTACAGGAAGGCATATACATCTGCATGAAGGCATACATGCAGATAGTTAAGATACACATCTAAGGAAAAATTTCAGTGACCCCAGATTCTTCTCATTCATAGAAAAACACTAAAATCATTAACTTGAGATGCCTGGTCTTTGCCATTAGCAGTAATTTTTGGATGTTCCATCAGGTGCTTTTTCTCAACCAAAAATTCATACGTATTGTGGCTCCTCCCTTTACCTCTGCATCAGTTTCTCAGAGTGACAGCTTGTCTAATAGACCATTTCCCAGAGTATAGTCTTCAGTAAGGTCCTCAAATAAAACATAACTTACAACTTTGAAATCATGTGTTTTTCTTTCACCGGACGGGGTCAACTGTGCATGATTTTATTTACATAATACACTGTTATACACTGTCCAACTGCTTCTGCCTGGCGATGCATATTAAAATAATTACCTGAAGGAATATTCTCTGTCCTAGTTAAACTCACAGAGCTTTTAGACACTTGCTGATTCAGAAAACCTGAAACTCGCGAACAAGAGACAATTGGCCAGTTCAAACTGGCAAATCAACATCAGCTTCAGCTGGACTTGGCATTTGGGTAAGTGACCGCGACCCTCACCTCTAAGATTCATGTCCCGTTTCCCACAGGCGGCTTCCTTTCGCGCTCTGGAAGGAAGAGCAGCTGTGGCTTACAGAGTCGCCCAGCTCGGCTCTGGTTCTGCAGGTCTGCGCCACCCCTGGGTCCCCGCGCGGGCCACGTGGACATTTCCAGCTCAAGAGAAAGGAGATTCAGTTTTCTTCCCCTTGTGCACCTGTAGCACTTTTAACGTCTCCAAAACATAACCCCTGTCGCCTAGTTTTGTGGTCCTGCATTTCAGAATAAATACACGTCAAAAGGAATGCACTTGCCCCAATGAACTTAATTTAATGTGAAGTCTTGGAGGGAAAGGGCCGTGTCTTTCTTAACCCCGCGCGCACAGAACTCAGCCCTGGGCTTCACATTCATCAAATACAAATAACTTTTTAAGTGGTCAAAGGGATGGATGTAGAAAAGCAGAAAAGAATGCAGAAATTAAGGAAGGAATGAAGCAAGTCAGGAGCCCCAGAGGGCAGGGAGTGCCTGGCCCGGCCGCCCGGGGGCGGTGCGGAGGGCGCGCCAGCAGCCCAGCGTTCCTCCACGCCGGCCCCTTTAGAAGGCGCTTGTCCCGGGCACTACCGCCCCGCCGTCACCCAGCAAACCTCCTAACCCCGCCGCTCTGGGCAGCACCATGGCTCGCGGCAGGGAGGTGCTGGACCTACCAGTGTGGAGCAGAGCCTCAGGTCCGTCCCAGGGGCCCCACGGCAGGTCAGTACCCCGGGGGCAATCGCCGTGAGTCACCTCTCCATCCACAGTCGCTTCTCGGGGCCCCCACCGCCGTCCCCTCCCCGGGCAGCTTTACTCCTGGGTCTCCAGTAGCTCGCACCTCCGCTCTGTCTTTCGTCTCTCGCCGCCCGCCGCCCGCCGCCCGGGACTCCGAGAGCCCGGCTCGCTGACGCGTGGAAAAAGTGCCCCAGGGCACCAAGTTGAGACACTCTCCGCCGGCTCCCCCGCTCGCCCAGTCGGGGCAGGAGGCTACCGGGCGGAGGTGGGGATTCGGAGCCGGGCTGGAACGTGGGCCACGCGCACCTTCTTCCGCGGCGCGCTCCTACCAGCCAGGCAGCCCCGCCGCGGAGGCCGCTGGAGCACACCCGCCACCCGCCGTCCCTGCTCTCGAGCCTGGGTCTGCGCGCACCAGGAGGCTGGTAGGAAAGGTAAGAGAGAAGGACTAAGAAGCAGAAGGCCCGCCCAGGAGGGATCCAACTTCAGGGGAGGCGTTCCCTGCAAGGTCAACAACATACTTGCATGGAAAGGTCCTCCTGGTCGGATTCTCCAGAGCCCCAGAGCCTTGGACGGTTTTGAAGGCATGGCCCCCAGCCCGCTCCTTTTTCCCAGGCGGGAGAGCCAGAGAAAGATTCAGATGTTTTTAGATTAACCATCAGGTGAGGCACCTGAGCTGCATCTTTCTGGAAGTTGGACTCTAGCGAAATCCTCAAGTGGATGGCTTTCCAGTTCCAAACTAGAGCTTTCTTGCTGCCTTGCTTGCAGTTAGTTAAATCAGGCTGGGCTTTGCCTTCCGGAACAAACAGGCCTTTTCCTCAGGTGGGAGGGTTACAGTGTGGTTAACCCCGAGTCTCCTGCTTTTATGAAAAGGCGTACAGTTCAGCCCCGTGGAGCTGCCAAGCGGCCCCACCTTCGTGGTCAAAGCTCCAGCCACCCAGTCTTGCAGCTGAGCTGGAGTACAAACAGGCCTTGGCTCCCCTTTTTCTGCTTGCAAAACAAATACAGTGGTGGGCCGTTAAACATTCTTAAAATCCTGTGGAGACTTTCCTGCCTTTCCTTCATGGCTTCTCAATGTTATAAATGAACTTAATGCCACAAGGAAAGCCAGAATTCTGGTTGCTGTCCAGTTAAGTAATTAATTCCAAACAACCGTGGCATGTATTATTTAGACTTTTGAAAGACCAATTTTTTTTTTTTTTTGTCTTTTGTCGTTTTAGGGCCGCGCCCGCAGCATGTGGAGGTTCCCAGACTAGGGGTCTAATCGGAACTACAGCTGTTGGCCTATGCCACAGCCACAGCAACGCAGGATCCGATCTGCGTCTGCAACCTACACCACAGTTCACGGCAACTCCAGATCCTTAACCCACTGAGCAAGGCCAGGGATCGAACCCGCAACCTCATGGTTCCTAGTCGGATTTGTTTCCGCTGCGCCAGGATGGGAACTCCTGAAGGACCAATTTTGAATTAGATGATGAAACTTTGGTGCAAACTTTTTGACAACTGAATATCTGTGAATATCCCATCAAAATGACTGGGTGTGGTGTAATTTATAAACCATCTCTCACAATGCTAAGTGTGTGTTTTTAATAAGGCAGACGTGTAGAAGTTATGCATTGCCTCCATCTACCATAGCCCTAAAATCACGGTCCTAAAAGGTAGGGGGGAAATTGATTCTGGGTTTTTTTACTATATTCTACTTGAACTGATAAACAGCCTTACGCCTGTGGTGGATATGGTGTATCATCTTTTTTTTTTTTTTTGTCTTGACTTTCATATTTTTCTTAGCACATTTTCTTCAGGACTTAAATGGTTTTATCCTGTCCAGTGAGTGTCTTCAGAAACTCCCTTTCTTAAAGTAGGGAGCAAGCACTTGGGTTGTACATGTAAATAAGTTTTGAGGGGATTCAGGTTTGAATTATACATATTCCTGGTTGTACAATACCAGTGGGAAACAGGACTGTGTTTCATCACAAACTGAGAATGGAAGAAGGAGTCAATAAGAAAGAGGTAAGAGGAGTTCCTGTCGTGGCGCAGTGGTTAACGAATCCGACTAGGAACCATGAGGTTGCGGGTTTGATCCCCTGGCCTTGCTCAGGGGGTTAATGATCTGGTGTTACCGTGAGCTGGGGTAGGTTGCAGACGCAGCTCGGATCCTGCATGGCTGTGGCCGTGGCATAGGCCAGTGGCTATAGCTCTGTAGCTCTGATTAGACCCCTAGCCTGGGAACCTCCACATGCCACATGCCGTGGGTGTGGCCCTAAAATGACAAAAGGCAAAAAAAAAAAAAAAAAAAGGAAAGAGGTAAGAGAAGATGGAGTTCCCATCATGGCTCAGTGGTAACGACCCTGACTAGTATTCATGAAGACTAGGGTCTGATCCCTGGTCTCGTTCAGTGGGTTAAGGATCCGGTGTTGCCATAAGCTGTGGTGTGGGGTCGCAGGCGCGGTTCGGATCTGGCACTGCTGTGACTGTGGTGTAGACCAGCAGCTGTAGCTCCAGTTTGACCCCTAGCCTGGGACCCTCCATGTGCCCCAGGTGAGGCCCAAAAAATAAAAAATAAAAGAGGTAGGAGAAACTCTCCAGGGATGTCAGGTTGCAAATTCTGAGATGTTAATGTGAAGGGAATTAACTGCATGGTTCTCCCTTAGGTGGAAGGTATACTTCATATTTTAGGACCTGATCACCACCTCTGTAATACACTAACCACACAGCACAAGTTTGGGGGGATTTGGAATAGCATCTTCCAACTGAGTCAGCAGTCTCAAGATTTTAGCTCATCTTCCTCTTCATACTTTAAGTCAAAATAAATTTCTATTACTGTGAACTTTCCCTTCTCCTTTAGCAAAACTTCCATAAAGCAGGTTCTGGGGCTTGGACTCTTTAAAGACAAGCATGTTTTGGAGTTCGCATTGTGCCTCAGAAGGTTAAGGACCTGATGTTGTCTCTGTGAGGATGCAGGTTTGATCCTTGGCCTCGCTCAGAGGGTTAAGGATCCAGTGTTGCCACAAGCTGCAGCGTAGGTTGCAGATGCGGTTTGGATCTGGTGTTGCTGTAGCTGTGGCGTAGGTCAGTGGTTGCAGCTCTGATTTGACCCCTGTCTAGCCTGGGGATTTCCATATGCCACAGGCCAGGCCACTTTAGAAAAACAAACAAACAAACAAACAATCAATCAATCACATTTCCACACTTCTCCTGACCATTTGCATGAAGAGGCCATTGTAATAGTGCCAATTGCATTTAATCTCCTGCCCATAAAACTGGCAGATCCTAATGAAGAGTGTGAGGAGGCCATGTTCATTTCTCCTAAGAAAGAATATATCAAAAGCGTCATTTTTAACGATATAGTAATACACCTAAAATATCTTAATGAAACAAGCAGGAAGACCAGGGAGACACAATCTCTACAGAGTGGCAGAAAATACAGAACTGAAATTCAGGGTGGTCATACGCGACAGCCAACCTCTTTGGCTTGGCCTCCATCAGTGAAGTGAAACCCAGAATAAGACAATTCACAAAACTTAGTGAAAAAACAGGTGACTTTTGTGGCTACAATTTTCAAAATGGCCAGAATAGCGGCCAGAGAAAACACTTGGACTGTGAAAACTAAAAGTGGAATCTTCTCTGAGGTTGGGCTCTTGTCTTTAGCCGAGGCCTGGTCTCCAAGTGTCACTTCCCAAGAATGAGGTCACCCTTCAGCGAGCTCTTACATCATATGTTCTGGGTCTCATAGAGAAAAGTAATTTTATTTTCAGAGTTCCTTTTCTTTATCAAACTGAAGTATTCTCTTCAGTGTCAGATGGGTAAAGCAATCATTTGATGTGTTTACATTTTTGTTTGCTTTGGGAATCACCTGGGGTTTTTCCTTCCCACATTCCTCGGCCTGCCTGTAGCTGAGATTTCTACGCTGTTTTGAGCTTGGGTCCCACCTCATTTTCCCTGGTCTGACAAGAGAGCTTTCAGTATGTTGCCAATAGATATTTCTTTCCTTTTATTGGGGGTGGGGTTGGGGAACGGGGGAACTGCTTTCTTTCTTCTCCTTTGAAAATTTGTATTTTTGTTATCTTCCCTTGAAGGCTTTTGATGCTTTCAGCCTAAACTAACTGTTAGGCAATAATTGGTCACTAGCAAGGTTCTGGAAAATTGTGCTGTATCGCTGACAAATGGAGTTTGGCTTTGCTTTTATCTCTGACCACGGGTGCTGATTCTTCAGGTATGAAGGATAGGGGTATGGCTTGTTCAGAACAAGGGCTGTAAGGAGTTGCTGTTGTGGCTCAGCGGTAACAAACCCAAACAGGATCTATGAGGACATGGGTCCGATCCCTAGCCTCGCTCAGAGGGTTAAGGATCCAACGTTGCTGTGAACTGTGGTATAGACTGCACAACAGCTCGGATCCCAAGTAGCTGTGGCTGTGGGGTAGGCCAGCAGCTCCAGCTCCGATTTGATTCATAGCCTGAGAACTTCCATATGCCGCTAGTGTGGCCCTAAAGAGACACCAAAAAAAAACCCAAAAAAGCAAAAAAAAACCCCTCTAGTTCTGCTTTCCTGCTGGCCCGAGGCAGCAAAATGGTGATGGGAGATGATTCTATAGGAACTTGGTGGCACAGCTGTCTTTAGGGAAATTCCTGAAAGTCGTCATCTTTTATGGGAGGCTCTAGAGGAAGAGCAAAAGGCCCTGCAGTCTTTTTTCTGGCTACTTCTCAGAACTGAATGACCATGTCACTTATGTTCTGAAAGCTGTGCCGGAAGGTAACTAAGGTTTCTTTCTTTGACTTTTTTTTTCCCCTTTAACTTGCTTTAATTGGAGCCCAACCACCTCTGAACCTGAGCTACCTGGGTAATTCTTGCTCTCTCTTTTGAGATTAGCAAATCATGAGACAATCAGTTCATGGAGTTCCTGTCATGGCTCAGTGGTTAACGAATCCGACTAAGAACCATGAGGTTGCGGGTTCGATCCCTGGCCTTGCTCAGTGGGTTAAGGATCCGGCGTTGCCGTGCGCTGTGGTGTAGGTTGCAGACACGGCTCAGATCCCGCGTTGCTGTGGCTGTGGAGAAGGCTGGCGGCTACAGCTCCTGTTAGACCCCTAGTCTGGGAACCTCCATATGCCGCAGGTGTGGCCCTAGATAAGGCAAAAAGACAAAAAAAGAAAAAGAAAAAGAAAATCAGTTCATGTAGGGGTTGGAGTGAAAAAAGAAACAAATAAACCAACCAACCCATGTGGGAGTTGTTGGGATTGGGCTAAAAATCTTCCACCTGCCAGATTCCTCTGGGAGCCAACACGATCATTGCTTTAGAAATATTGTTTTAATCTCTGTATTTACTTGCCTCGACTACTTCCCCTCCCATCCACCACATACAAACTAAGGACAGGGCAATATTTGATTACCTGTTATGTATTATAGACTCTTTGAAATAGCTTTTTTTTGCTTCGCTTTTTGGGGCCACATAGGCAGCATATGGAAGTTCCCAGACTGCAGGTCGAATCGGAGTTGCAGCTCCCAGCCTGCACCACAGCCACAGCAACACCAGAGCCAAGACACTGAGCGAGGCCAGGGATCAAACCCACTGAGCGAGGCCAAGGATTGAACCCGCAACCTTATGGATACTAGTCAGATTCTTAACCCTCTGAGCCACAACAGAAACTCCTGAGATAGTTTAACTCATAATGGTAACTCAAGAATTCACATGTTAATTAGCAAAAACCAAGAAATATCAGAGTTCCCTGGTAGCTCAGCAGGCTAAGGAGTTCGTGTTGTCACTGCTGTGGCTCAGGTTGATCCCAGGCCTGTGAACTTCCACATGCTATGGGCGTGGCCAATAAAAAGAAAAAGTAAATATGGAAAACCTGAAAAAGAAAATGAAACCTGCCTATGATACTACTCTGAAGAGATTACCAATTTTATTTTTTTCTGGCTTATCCCCTTTTAGACTTTTAAAATGTCTCCATACAAAATGAATGTCTGCTCCACCTTTTTTGGAAAAATGAGACCTCAATATGTTTATTTTGTAACTTTGAAAAAATTTAAGAATATGTCATAGACATCTTTAAATCAATACAAAGTTACAAATAGGTTTGCAGTGAACATTTTTGTAACCATATTTGACTGGTTATTTAAACACTGGTCATATAAATCCTCCTCAGACCTTACTTAGGCTCCTTGATCAGATACTCTTCTAGATGCTGTCCGAGTGCCCTGCAAAAATGTATACTTCCTTTCAGTAGAGGGGTGTGTTTTTTTTTTTCATTATTGATAAATAAAGTTTAAGATAGATTTTCGCCAGTCTGACTGTTAGGAAATTTTTGTTGTTGCTGTTGTTAAATATTCATTGGCCTGTTCAGACCCTTGCCTGTTATTATATTGAGTTGGCTTTTTCTTATTAATAATTTGGAACTCTCTTCAGTTAATAGATAGTCAGCTTTTTCCTCCTTAAATATTTCTTTGACTTTTTCCCCAGTCTGTCTTTTAATTGTCTGAAGTCTTAAATTTTTGTGTTAAGATCTGTCAGCCATTTTTGTTGGTTTCTGAATTTTCTCACGTGTGGAAAGGTAAGTTAAACTATATTTTTAAAAATCCTATTTCGTGTTTCTAACAGTTTTATTTTATTTTATTATTTTATTTTATTTTATTTTTTGCCTTTTGTCATTTTAGGGCCGCACCCGCGGCATGTGGAGGTTCCCAGGCTAGGGGTCTAACAGGAGCTGTAGCCACTGGCCTATGCCGCAGCCGCAGCAACGCAGGATCTGAGCCACATCTGTGACCTACACCACAGCGCACGGCAATGCTGGGTCCTTAACCCACTGAGCAAGGCCAGGGATCGAACCCGCAACCTCATGGTTCCTAGTTGGATTCGTTGCCCTGAGCTGTGGTGTAGGTTGCAGACGCGGCTCGGATCTGGCGTTGCTGTGGCTGTGGCGTAGGCTGGCGGCTACAGCTGTGATTAGACCCTAGCCTGGGAACCTCCATATGCCAAGAGTGTGACCCTAGAAAAGGCAAAAAGACAAAAAAAAAAAAAAAAAAAGCGAAAAGAATTAATTGATGAGAGAGGCAGTGGGAGAGGCCTGTTTTAATAGAATGGTCAAGGAGACTCCTATATTATTTTTCTTTTTAAGGCCCACCTGCGGCATATGGAAGTTCCCAGGCTAGGGGTGGAATGGGAGCTACAGCTGTCGGCCTGTGCCACAGCCACAGCAACTCGGGATCCAAGCCACACCTGCCACCTACACCACAGCTCATGGGAACGCCAGATCCTTAGCCCACTGAGTAAGGCCAGGAATTGAACCCACATCCTCATGGATACTAGTCAGGTTCATAACCCACTGAGCCACAAAGGGAAATCCAAGGAGCCTGCTCTAAAGAGGTGCCTCGTGAGCTGAGAAGTGAAAGTAAGAAAGTTCTGAACATGCAGAGAGTTGGGGGACTAGCAGTAGAGTCGATGAAACAGCAAGTGCGCATGCCCAGGGCCAGGAAGGAGGTGATGGGAGGTGTCGAGTAGTGAGGAAGGGGAAGAGAGGACAGGAGGCTTAGAGGATTGGATTATAGTCTGAGAGCAGGAAGAAGCCACTTCATGGTCCGGGAGTTATATCTGTCTTAGACTTTTAGAATTTCCCCTCTGGCTGCTATGTGGAGAATTGGGAAGCTGTTAGAGCTGTCCCGTGAGAGGTGATAATACCTGGACCAGGGAGATTGCAGTGGGTACTGAGAGAAGGGGACCACTCCGTGTTGTGTTCCGAAGGAAGGCCTGATCGAGTGGGTGTGGAGGTTGAGGAAAAGGAGAAATCGAGGCATGACTCTGGAGCAAAAGTTCCTGTACTTCGCTGCACATCGAATTGCCTGGTAAAGCTTATCAAAATCTCAATGCCCCGCTTATACCTGGGCATCAATTAAATCAGAATGTCTAGGGGCTGGAAGGCAGGCCTCGAAACCTTTTTAAAAAAACTCCCAGGTGGTGACTAGGCAGCCAGTGGCAGCCAGTGTGCAGGAGCATCGACAGAATGAGGGGTTGCAGCTGTAACATCTGGATGAATGTGTGTGATCATGGCATCGAGCAGCTGTGTGAAGAGGGTGGAGGATTAGCATGAGAAACCTATTAGTCACGTGGATGGCGTCTCAAGGAAGAGGCTGGTTAAGGGAATCTGTTCAAGAGAGAGATTTGCTGGAGATGCAAATGTGAAAGTCCACATCATGTGGATAGTATTTAAAGCCACAGGACTCCATGAACTCTTCCAGAAGAGAGATTAGAGGATAGACAAGCCCTGGACTGTGTCCTGAGGCACTCTGGCATCTGGAAGTCAGATGGAAGAGGAGCCAATGAAGGAGACTCAGAAAAGCCCAGTGAGGTAGGAAGAAACCTGGGGAAGTGGGATGTCCTAGAAGTGGAGAGAAGAGCTTGTTTCAGGGACGTAGCAGTCAGCTCGATCAAGTCCTGCCCAGCCACCAAGCCAAGACCTGAGAGGTGGCTGTGAGGATCTGCAACAGGAGATGGTTCCTTCGGAGCAGGTTTAGAATGGAGATCCGGTATTTGCTCTAGAAAATCTGAAGCCCAGTAATACCAGGAGGAGGGCCAATGTCGGGTTCATTCCATGACATGGCTTTATCTGTTCTTTTCCTTCTCCTTTCAATAACATGACCATTTGGAAGTCTCCTGAATTTGTGGACTGGGATGATGTGGTCTGCCAAATCATCACACTGTTTTAAATTTAAAAAGTTATGTTTGAAACATTAGTTTGTTTGAACATAACACTTTTTTGTTTCTTGGCTCTTTAAGAAATATTAATTCAGACATCAAGAAGGGACACTGGACAAAGATTCTTGTTGGATCCTTGGATACAATTCTTACTCTAAATTGGATTCTTATAGTTAGGGGCAAGTTGCAACATCAAGATACCTTAGTTGTGTCATTTGTAAAATGAAGACATAGGAAAAAGAAATTTCTCAGGTAAGGCTTTCAAACCAGGTGCACATTAGAAGCACTGGGGAGCTTTTTACAAGCCCCAGCGCCCAGGCTACACCCACATCACGTAAGCCAGAGTCTCTGAGGGGGGAACTGGGCATCGGTACTTTTGAGGCACCCCAGGTGACTGGGTGTGCGACACGGGCCAGGTTTGTCATTAAAAATAGTAGATTTAGGAGTTCCCTTCGTGGCTCAGTGGTTAACGAATCCGACTAAGAACCATGAGGTTGCGGGTTCGATCCCTGGCCTTGCTCAGTGGGTTAAGGATCCGGTGTTGCCGTGAGCTGTGGTGTAGGTTGCAGACGTGGCTCGGATCCTGTGTTGCTGTGGCTGTGGCGAAGGCTGGTGGCTGCAGCTCCTGTTAGACCCCTAGCCTGGGAACCTCCATATGCCACGGGTGCGGCTCTAGATAAAAGGCAAAAAGACAAAAAAAAAAAAAATAGATTTAGTCAACATTTTAAATACTTCCTTGATAAATCTGTTTTTTCCCCCCAACTTCTTTTCAGAACAGATTTGCTTTTCATCTCTTTTTAACTCATGGCCAACAAAGATTTTATTAAGGGACTGTTAGCTCTCCCATTTTCTTGATGTCAGTTTAGGCCTACATTAGTTTTACAAGCTGTCAATGTTTTGCAAGAATCTTTATGTTCCTTAGGCATTTTGTGAGGGTTAACTAAAATGGGTAATATATTCTAAAATATGCCTAAGTGGGCCCAAATAGATCCTAAGTGGTGGGAATATGCTGAAATCCAGTGACAGTACCCACATCAACACCAGGAACCCTCTAGGAACTTGCACTCTCCCCCCAGATCACCTTGTGAACCTAAAATGAAATAGAGGCATCTGACCCTTTGACCACGTGAGGGTATCTTAGGTGTATAATAATGCATACATTGAAACTTGAAAAATCTTAACATCTCTTTGCTCAGTTAATACGATTAGAAGTCCCAGCCCTTTCTTCTCACATCCAGTAGATGGTCCTGCAAACCCACCTTGTATGTACACACCCCATTTTGGAGGCCTCTGCAATAGAAAACAACCTTTCACACCCCTTTTTGATGATAAAGTTCATAGAAGCTGAAACGCGGTAGCCGTCTGAGCTGGTTCCGTATGTGCTGGGTAGCTTATGATAACGGGAACAAGGTGCCATCATTGAAACTGATGTGTACATTTTTCCGAGGCAAAGGTCAAAAGCCTTCACAGGTTCCATGGGGGTTTATGACCCTCATGAGGTTGAGAATTAATGGGAATTTGTCCTGTTCTGCTTTCCTCAAAACTTCAAGCTTCCATAGAGTCGTTGATTTGATAAAGCTGGAATTGCCCTTGGTCATATGATAGCCGTAAAATGAGTTGACATCACACAGCCCTGGGGAGTAAGTAGTTTTTCTTGACAACTGGCAGTAGCTCTGACGAGTTTCTTCCCTGACATCTCCCCACAGTACTAATGTCAGGCTTCCTTCCTATGTCTTTTTTGTTTTTCCCCTCCAGCTTCTCTAGCTTTTCCTTAGCCCATCGTGTGGGTGACTTACCATTCTATGTACCAGGTCTTGTTTTCATGCTTGCAAATGCTGTGTTTTTTTTTTCTTTGATATCTGGGTCTTCGTGATATTTATTAAGCTTCTATAAATCTAGGCCATACATTTCCTGGAGTTTAATAAAAACAAAAATCATTCATTAAAGGTTGTGATTGCTCTTATTTCTTTCCCGAAACTTCAGTTGTGTAACTGCCCTATGATTAACTGATGGATCAGTGAAATTTAGATCTTCATTGATTTCTGTTCCTTAACTGTTTTTATAGCGTGGTCACTTCCACTTCCCCTGGTAGTGTTCCTACCAGTCAGCAGCTCTCTACCCTTTTCTAAACCTGTTGGTGATTTTCATTGTTTGTGATGGAAGTTGAATTATTCCTCCTGATGATGATTCTTGCTGACCAAATTGTAATCGCAGCATTCAAGACTCCTGGACCAAATATCCAGCCAAAAGCTCGGCTTTGGAGAGTGTTGAATAAGTGCGTGTCAAATGCGGGAATGTTTTAGTCTTAGGATATTGTCCTAGCTCTCTTTTGTTTCTTAGTTTTTCCTCTTTTCACTTAGCACTATTTTTTGGCAGTATTATATTTTTGCTATAGCAGTAAGATGTCAGGTGGTGTGTGTGCCTATGCGGGTTCGTGTTTAATGCCCTTCACCTACCGGGGAACTAGGGAAAACCTGCAAATTGAGAAGAGCAGGGCCAGAAAGAGCCTTCCGAAAAGTAAAGTTTAGGAAGCTTACATATGTGCATTTTCCTTGAGATGCCAGAAACTTTGAACTAAACTATTAATATTTTTTTTCTATATTTCTATCATTCTATCATGAGTTGATCACATTTGACTGGTACTATCCTATGTTGCAACTGTCGGCTCCTGTACGCTTCAGGGGAGACTTTTTCATGCTAGCTTTTTCATTTTTCTTTCTATTCTTCACAGTGCTAGGAGTACTGCAGCTATTTTCTGAATACCTAAGTAAAAGACTTTGGGAAGGTTACACCTGTATAAATCATTTAACAGTCATCTGCAAGTTCATTATCTGCTACTTTACTTTTTTTTTCCCTTGTCAGAGGCTTATCTTCTTAATAAGGTCTCATAGGGTAAAATTAACATCAGTTGTTATGTCCTTTTTTTTTTTTTTTTGCCACACCCACGGCATGTGCAAGTTCCTGGGCCAGGGCCGGGACCCACAGGCACAGTACTAACCACAGCCACAGCAGTGACAACATGAGATCTTAACCCACCGAGCTACTGGGGAACTCCAGTTATCATTACTTAAACATTTAGTGGCCCTGGAGCTCCCATCGTAGATCAGTGGTTAATGAATCTGACTAGTATCCCTGAGGACCCAGGTTCGATCCCTGGCCTTGCTCAGTGGGTTAAGGATCTGACGTTGCTGTGAGCTGTGGTGTAGGTCACAGACACGGCTGGCATCTGGCATTGCTGTGGCTGTGGCTGTGGCCGGCGACTACAGCTTTAATTTGACCCCTAGCCCAGGAACCTCCATATGTCATGGGGGTGGCCCTAAAAAGGAAAAAAAAAAAGTAGTGGCCATATAGTTGAGGAAACCAGTAGCTGAAGGGTTGCTTGAAGCCTCTGGAAGCAGCCGGGCTGCGTCAGTTCTCTTTGTATCAGGGTGCAGCACATACTTCAATTAGAGCCCTTAACACGTTTAATTTTACCTTTATCTCTTCACATCTTTCCCACTGGACTGAGCTCCTGTCTCTGGCAGAGCTTAGCTGACAAGGTGTTCACCGAGCACTTGACCTCCACCACTCTTTTTGAGAAGACGAACTCCTCTTTCTCCGTACAGTGTTTCTCATGCTAGAGGCTGGGGTTTGTACAGGGGAGGCACTTCCATAGCCTTCATCTCAGGGTTCTGTCACAGCTTTTCAGGGGCCCTTATCATTTCACTAAATGAAGAGACGTGAATCATCAGGACGAACACATTAGCAACACGGATCCACTGAAGGGCTGGTGGTTAACGCTGCCTTTGGTGTTGCTCAAACAGGCATGTTCTCTGGGGTTTGAAAGTCTGTGTTGGAGGCTGTGGTTCTCAGGCTCAGTTCAGAAGCCACCTCCTTCTTAGAAAAGCCTCCCTGAGTGCTTCTCGTCAAGTGCCCCACAGCCCGCAGCACGCTGGGTATTAGGAAGAGTCATGGGGTTCTCCCTCCGGCTCTCTGAACCCCTTCTCCCCAGAGGTAGTCTTCTGCTTCCATACTTTCTGCAGGTACGGTACTAGATCCACTGAGCTATTTGATGACGTGAATTTGCACACACTGGGTGCTGAGCATCTGAAGTTCAGGGACCGTATTCCGCCTTGTGTCCTGAGCACCCAGCACAGTCTGTCAGCACACTGAGTGTTCAGTGAGTTGGCTGGATTGAATCAGCGGGTAACTCTAGCAGAGGCAGGGCAAAAACTTTTAAAAAGTCTTCTTATTCTTTCTCTTTTGTCTTATTATTTTTTTTCCTGTTTTTCTTATAGACATTTTGATCTATATTTGTCTTTAAATGTGGTAGGCATGGTTGTTTTCTAAACTCGGTCTGATTCCGATGCACTTGGCCCTGTTTCTGCTATTTCCAAGTTGGTTGCTTCATGCTCCTTGGTTTCCTCACAGGCCTAGGATGCAAATCTGGAGAGGTCTGCCTGTGCTTACGGGACCAAGGGCAATCCCAGGCTGGAGTCTCCTAAACCAAGCAGGCCCATTTTATATTCCCTGGTTCACCAGGCACAAGGCTCAAAGGGCTGGGTTGTGACCATCATTTATCAGTGTGGTTCCCCATTCCTTTCCCTTTCTTTCCTTTCCTTTCCTTTCCTTTCCTTTCCTTTCCTTTCCTTTCCTTTCCTTTCCTTTCCTTTCCTTTCTTCCTTCCTTCCTTCCTTCCTTCCTTCCTTCCTTCCTTCCTTCCTTCCATCAGGAGTCTTCTGAATAACCTAGCCTAGGTTAAGACACTTCTTGTTTTTGTTTTTTGTCTTTTGTCTTTTTAGGGCTGTACCCACGGCATGTGGAGGTTCCCAGGCTAGGGGTCTAATCAGAGCTACAACTGCTGGCCTACACCACAGCCACAGCAGCGCCAGATCTGAGCCGTGTCTGCAACCTACACCACAGCTCACGGCAATGCTTGATCCTTAATCCACTGAGCAAGGCCAGGGATCGAACATGCAACCTCATGGTTCCTAGTTGGATTTGTTTCTGCTGCACCACGACGGGAACTCCAAGACACTTCTTGTCTTAAGAAAGAGAAATCTAACCTAAACTGACTTAAGCACCAAAGGGTGTTTATTGGCTCAAACTGAAAATCTTGGAATGATGGCTTTAGGCACAGCTGGATCCAGGAACTCAACCATTGTCATTAGGCAATATTGTCTGTTCCTCTGTGTTGGTTCCACTCTTTGGCAGTCTCTCCTGTGATGACTTCTAGGAACTCTAGACTCATGGACTATGCTTTTAAGTCTGCGATCCCCAAATTTTACTGAGTATGCATTCAACAGTAAAAGTTAAGCCCATATCCTCAATGTGTATATATTTATTTATAAATTATATGCTACCATATAACACTGTTATTCTACATGTTATATTAATTATTAGTAGAGTTCATTTTATTTGGTTTTAAGATGAAGAATAAAATTAAAGTACTAATATTTTCTCTTCTCCCAGTGGATTGTTCTGCTCTTCCCACTTTGGGGACTACTTGCTGGAAAGACCACACCTCTTCTGTCAGTTATGGTTACAGTCCCGTGACCCCATCTCATTGTTCTTATTAGCCTAACTTGAGTCATGTGCCCATTCCTGGGTCCAGAGCCCTTGAAACAGTAAAAGCAAAATTTTAGTAATATAAAATGAACAAATATCTGACTAGATATAGAGAGGTGCGATTTTAACTTTTTAAGGTATTTATATTTTGGAATCATATAATCACTGATATGTCATCCAAAAAATGACATAATCCTTCCTTCAGTACAGAGTTATACAATAGAGATTCTTTATTTTTTATTTTTACTTTTTTAGACCTATACTAGGTAATTTTTATTGAAAATCTCCCCACAAGAAAATTCCAGGCTCAGATGCTTTCACTAAGGAACTTCAGCAAGCTTTTAAAAAAATATTGCTAATCCTTCAAAAACTCCTCCAGGAAACAAAGGAGGAGGAATCACTTCCCAACTAAGTCCAGGGGATCAGAATTCCTCTGGTAGCAAAGCGAGGCAGAGGTGTCACTAGAAAACAACCACAAACCCATTATCACTCATGTATAAGAAAAGAGATCCCCCATTTCCATGGCAATTTAATTCTATTAGTCTATACTAAATTTCTGCAATTCTACACCTAGGATATCATAAAAGTACCCCATCTAATTTTTGTTATTAGTCCAGTGACAGGTGAATGCTCTATGTCAAGATGTAGGAACAGACAAGTCTTGCAAATAAAATCCTATTTTTCTAAGTTTGATGATGGTCATTTTGAATCAGGTGGGTAGCTATATGTAAAGGTAGACAACAGACAGTTCCGAGTAATTTTCAGATTTCTAAGTGAAAAGGAATTCACTGGTTGGAGAGAGTTTTGCTTGTAAGGTTAGGGAAGGCGTGTGAATGGGATGTATTATTGAGAAGCTTTTTGATGGACAGGCTGTTCTGTGTAGTTTCAAATTGATCAAGTTCAGGAGTTCCTGTTGTGGCTCATCAGTCACGAACCTGATTAGTAACAATGAAGATGCAGGTTCGATCCCTGGCCTCAATCAGAGGGTTAAGTATCTGGCCTTGCCCCAAGCTGTGGCATGGGTCGAAGATGTGGCTCAAACCAGCATTGCTGTAGCTGTGGTCAGCTGCTGCAGCTCCAATTCAACCCCTACCCTGGGAACTTCCATATGCTGCAGTCGCGGCCCTAAAAAATAAATAAGTAAAGATAAAATAATAAATATAAGTAAATAAGCAATGAAATAAGTAAAAATTGATCTTCTGTGGCAGAGATGCAATGGCTCATCTTGATTCAGAGGTGAAGGAAGAATGTCTGAGGGAAGACCTCAAGTTCTACTTCATGAACCCTTGTGAGAAATTCCGAGCCCGACAACAGATTCCTTGGAAACTGGGTTTACAGATTTTGAAGATAGTCATGGTCACCTCACAGGTAAATGACATTATCAGTTCATTTTTTCTTTTTTTCCCCCTTACCCCAAGATGAAACTGTTTTCCCCTGCCCTGCCACCTGACTTTTGTTCTGACAAGGCCGTGGTCACATTCATAAAACTGTAAAATCATACTGACTCTGGAGGGCGGGTGGTGGGTCAAGTTTCGGTCTGGGTGATGGCTTCGTTTTGGTCAGGGACTATGAGGGCTCGCCCAGGTTCTGTGCATGGAAATAACACTGGAGCTGCAAGGGGGTGGGCTTTCTGTGTCTGAATGAGGCGCATTGGCTGATGAAGGCAGCCCTGTCCAACGTGAGCTGTCTTCTTGAAATCGCTCATCCTTATTCACATTCATCCTGTTTAAATACGCTTTTGAAATCTGCATTTTGGACTGTTTTGATTTGGGATTTCTGGAATGCTAAGTTACCTTTTCCTCAGTAGCTAAGTAACTAAGTAAGCACTGCCCTTACCTGCCACCCGGCACTGTCAGGAGAGTACAAAGGCTACAACTGGGACCGGGTGTTGAAATTCATATTGCAAAGCACTTGATTATCAGCATCCCAACAGTCACTGGAGTTGTCTTCTGGTCTGGGGGCTTGTGGTACTGAGCCAGTCTTAGGGAGACCTCTCTAGACGACTACATTTCAAACGCAGGTCTGTTCAAAAACAGTACTGATTTGGGATATTAGACTATGTGTCACCAAAGTAAAAACGTTGGTCAAGATGGGATTTCTGGAAGACACAAATAAATTCCTTTCTAAAAATGCCTCCATATAGTTTGAGAAATGAGGGAGCGGGCTCCTCCCATACCTGAAGCTGCATCTTTATTCTGTGTTTATAAAGAGGTCTTATCACTGCGTGACATGCCGTTCCAGGTCATCATGTTTCAGGATGAGCAAGTTGCTTCCAAAGAAACAAAGATGAGATGCAGGGCCACTGGTAAATATATAGGCTTAGCTTTTTCCTTTAAAAAATTTGTCATTTTAATTCTTGGTTTTGAAGTTTTAATTTTGGTATCCTATAAAGTAGGCCTATTATTAGTACTATTTGGAAAGAAGAGAAATCATGTCCTCTTTTGCCATTTGGTTAATTTTGTTTCCCAACTACTTCTCTTGCTAAACCAGTTCTCATTTCAACTTTTTGATCCTTTTTTTTTGGCAGGGGGGTGGCTGTGCCTGTGGCAAAAGTTGCCAGACTGGGGATTGAACCTATACCACAGCTGTAAGCAGAGCCACAGTGGTGACAATGCCAGGTCCTTAATCCACTGAGCCACAAGGGAACTCCCTCAACTTTTTGATCCCCTAATGTCACTAAAATTTTAACTTGTCTAGGCCTAAAACATCATCACCCTCTTTGATTTGCCTTCTTTGTCCTGATAGCTACTAAATCCCATGGATTCTTCCTTCAAAAATACATCTCCCTGGGAGTTCCCATTGTGGCTCAGTGGGTTAAGAACTTGACAAAGTGTCATTAAGGATGTGGGTTTGATCCCTAGCCTCGCTCAGTGGGTTAAAGGATCTAGCGTTGCCTCAGGTTGTGGCAAGGCTGCAGATGTGGCTCAGATCCAGTGTTGCAGTGGCTGTGGTGTAAGCCAGCAGCTGTAGCTCTGATTCAACCCCTAGCCTACCAAATTCCATATGCCGCAGGTGCAACCCTAAAAAGGAAAAGCAAAACAAAACAGCACAAAACACAACCCAACATCTCCTTAAGGTTTGTCATACTCCCTGTCTTATGTATAGCCCAGACTCTTACCTTGTTAGTTAATTAAAACTATATCTGAAGCACCTCGTGTGCTCTGTATCCTCTTGGGAATACAGCTGTGTAGGTGTTAGAACTGCTGACAGCCCACACGTAGCAAAGTGGTTCCATGTGCCAGGCACAATACGTATTTATTTATTTGTGTTAGCTTATTTCATCTTCACTGGAACCCGGGGGGTAGGTTCAGTTTTTAACCCCCTTTGTACAGATGAGGAAACTGGGGCAAAGAGAGCAATTTGCTTATGGCCATTTGACCAGTAAATGGCAGAGCCAGGATTTGAGCCCTGTCCGTCTAACCCTGCAGTCTGCACTCTTACTCTCAGAGTGTTTCTGTCTAGAGGCAGATCCTCAGAGTCTGCACTCCAGGAACACACATACGTAAATGAGCTCGCCTCTGGGACTCGTCTTCTGCCTCCCTTTCTTATCTCTATCCATACCAGTCATTCCCTGCTCCGCTCAGATTAATTTTTCTTAAAATACCTTTATTGTCTCTCTACTACTCAGAAACTTGTGGAGAACCCTGTTTGCCACAGAACAAAATTTTGATGCTGTGGCTTGGAATTCACAGGTTTCCAGAGTCTTCTTCAATTTGCCTTTCCGATGGGTTTTCATCTCCTCCCAAATCGCAGCCAGACGGACCCACTCGATGCTTCTTGTCCCCACCCCGTGCGTCCCTCCAAGTCCAGAAGGATTCCTTTGGATGAGGAATTCCCCCTTATCTTGCAGGTGCTGTTTGAAGTCCGCCTCCCCTGCCAGCCTTGCTTGACCCTCAGTGTGTTTTCCTTGGTTCGCTATGCGCCCCTTGCTGGCTACATCACCAATGTCACTTTTACTAGAATATTTTGGGGAATTAATGATTTACCTCTAGTGTGGGTATACCCTTCCTCGTCTAACAGAATTGTGGGGAGAGTAAACTTGAGTTTGCCTGTAGAGTTATTCTAATAAATTTCACTACTTGGGTGGTAGCGAATTGGAGCAGATTTCTCAAATATCTTCAAATCCCACTTTCCCCTCCTCCTCTTTTTCTGTTTCTTTTAGCACTCCATCCACAAGTCTAATGGGATGGGTGGTGTTTTATCAAGGCGGTTGGGAAGGAAACCTTTTCTTTTAGACATTCCTACTCTGCATTCTGCAGTAATTTATATCTTGAGAGAGGTATCTACATTCTTTTGCTAGATCTCTGCTCTTTCCCTCCCATATTCTCTGTATATGATTGGAACGGTATCTTGTTTTTACCTGGTACAGACTATTTTCTCCTCCACTGACTTCATACTCAGGGCTTAAATTCAGTCTTGGCCAGGCTGCCCTTAATGTGTAATTATTTTTCTGTCTTATATCACAGTCTTAGGAAATCTTAAGATCTGGTTCATGGGGCTAGAATGCATCTTTCTGTCAGGTCCTTTTTAAAAATAAAATCAGGAGCTCCCGTCGTGGCGCAGTGGAAACAAATCTGACTAGGAACCATGAGGTTGCGGGTTTGATCTTTGGCCTCGCTCAGTGGGTTAAGGATTCGGCGTTGCCGTGAGCTGTGGTGTAGATCACAGACGCAGCTCAGATCTGGCTTTGCTGTGGCTGTGGCATAGGCCGGTGGCTACAGCTCGGATTAGACCCCTAGCCTGGGAACCTCCATGTGCCGCAGGTGCGGCCCTAAAAGCAAAAATAAATAAATAAATAAATAAATAAATAAATAAATAAAACAAAATCATTTACCTAATCCCATCATCATCTCCTTACTGCCATTGCAGGAAGGGACCTCATGATTACCTCCCAAGGGTTTCTCTCCTCTACAGAGAGATTCTTGGGAAATCCTCCTCTTGACCTGATTCTTAGCTTGTTCTAGGAAAAATAAGATGGAGAAAAATTCTTTTGTTGTTATTGTTTTTTGTCTTTTTAGGGCCACACCCGTGGCATATGGAGGTTCCCAGCTAGGGGTCTAATCGGAGCTGCAGCTGCCAGCCTACACCACAGCCACAGCAATGCTGGATCCGAGCCGCATCTGTGACCTACACCACAGCTCACAGCAATGCTGGATCCTTAACCCACTGAGCAAGGCCAGGAATCAAACCTGCATCCTCAAGGATGCTAGTCAGATTCGTTTCTGCTGAGCCAAGACGGGAACTCCATTTTTTTGTTTGTTTTTTGTTCTGAAAATTCTTGTTCTTGATGCCAGCTGAAGGTGGCTCCAAACAGGGATTATACTTTCATGTTCTCTCATTCCCAGAGGTGACTTGATGAGCCTTTTTTTTGTTTTTAGGGCAGCACCCACCGCATATGGAAGTTACCAGGCTAGGGGTCAAATGAGAGCTATAGCTGCCAGACACAGCCACAGCAATACAGGATCCAAGCCGCGTCTGCGACCTACACTGCAACTCACGGCAATGCTGGATCCTTAACCCGCTGAGCTAGGAACCCGCTGCCTCCTCATGGGTACTAGTTGGGCTCATCACTGCTGTGCCACAATGGGAACGTCCTTATTTGATAAGCTTTGAGTTTAAATAAGGTGTTAGCTTAAGACATCTAAATCGAATGTCAAATTCTTGGTCAAGTCATTCATTCCTCATTCAACTTGGGGGTTTCTTTAGCTTACCTCTGAGTAGAAAAATGAGTCTAATATACCCACTCATAGAGTTTAGTGGGCAGCATTTCACTTTGAGAGGCAGTGTGGCCGAGTGGTCAAAAACCAACAGACGAGTCAAACAGACCCTGTTTGGATCCCGTTCTCATGCTTTCTAGCTGTTCTAACTTGGCTAAGATACTTGACTTGTGTTGCATGAGTAGAAAATGGAATTTTCTTCATGGAAAGACTCAGAACTTGACTCTGACATTGTGAGGGTCACTATTCCAGTTCCTGAGTATACAGTAGTGGGGGAAAAAAGAAAAAAAAATCCCTGTCGTCTTGGAGCTCAGCGTAATATCTTCTCATAGGGTGTTGGGGAATTAGGTGAGAAATGGAAATTATAAATTTTAGGCACAGTGCCTGGCACCTGGGACATAAGAGTTGTTATTCAGTACCAGGCAGTGTCAACCTTGCCTGTGTTGTATCCCAACTTGACACAGAGCAAGCATGCAGCAAACTTCTGCGGCAGGACTTCATTTGTTTGTGTACCAGCTTTTCTCATTTGCGTGTCAATATTTAATAAAACCCCCAAATGATCATGTATGTCCTGGTTCCCTGGTTTACTTTTGTGCTTTTAGAAAGCACCGTGACCTTCGCTTTTCTGGCACTTCCTACAGGCATCATTGATACACATCATACGCTTGAAAGAAGCTTTAGCCTTGGGTTGCTTGATTTTCAGCACAGATTGGATGTTGTGGGACTTCTTATCTGATATTTTCCTTAGAATAGCTGGGTTTAGCCATCGCTCAATACTTTGACTTGGCATTTGAGGAATGTAACCCGGTGAGGCTCATATGCTGAGGAGTGTCACCTTGTACGTTCCAACAGGAGCTGCCGTTCTGGAAGGCTGGCACCTAAATTCTTTTCTCTGAGAGGAGTCCCAAAGTCAGATTTTTCAGCAGGTGGAAAATCGTGTAGTGTAATAAAAATAACTTTGGACTTAGATGTGGCTTTCATTCCAGTTAGGTGACTTGGGCCATGTAATGAGGCTAAATCTCAGTTTCCAACAGGTAAAGTGAGGGTAACAGCTAACATTTTCATAGGGTTGTTGTGTCAGTAAATGAAACAATGCATGTAAAACAGGGCAATGCCTGGAGCGTGATAATTGCTGAGAAATGGTAACTATTATTACTTTTAAAGAATTCGGACAAAATTTAAAAGCTAAGAAATATAAATCACTCTTTAAAAGTATGTACATTGACTTATGCAGATTAACATTTGTTTCATCTGAAGGGTCCAGTAGTTGAACTATAGAGTGACAGCAGGTGACACAAATGTCAAGGTCATCTAAAGGAACTTGCTGATTTCACGCATGACAGCAGAGTCCCAAATTGTTTTGGTGACTTGGCAGGGTGAGGATTTGGGGCACATTTTGTGGACTCTCCTTGTCTTATAAAGCAGATGAGAAGATAGAATCAGTGGGTAGATGGGGACAGGTACGTGGGACAGGGCTTATAAATGTTCGACCTCTGCCACTGCATGTGTGTTTGTGTGTGTGTGTGTGTGTGTGTGTGTGTGGTGTCTGAAAGAGAGAGCATGTGTGAGGGAGTACATGTGAGAGAGTGTGTGAGACAGTGGATATGAGTGTGAGAGTGAGTGTGAAGAGTGTGTGTGAGAGAGTGTGCATTTGAGTGTGTGTGGAGAGACAGAGAGGCTGTTTGTGGGGGGGGGCAGTGATTTCCTATTTGATGCCTGCTAATTTCACTACTTACTGGCTTCCAAGAAGAAAACTCTAGGGCAGAAAAAATACATTCAGTCCTAGTAATGAGAGCCCTTGCACCCAATCCCGTGCTAGGACACAGTAAAAAGGAGGAAGAAGTAGTTTTCTCACGAGAAGGTGGGTGCTTGGTGACAATGATTGGGTGTGACATCATCTAGGTAGAGTGAGCCCTGTTATTCTTTGTGGTGCTTCTATGTTGTAAATCTTGAAGGCAAGAACTCGCAGGTGTAAATCTTATATGAGTTCTTGCAGAGCCAGAGGAATTAAATTCCTTTGTTGATGATTACCTCTTCTCTGGAGTAAGTATTGTATAGGCCACTTTTCAAAAACATCCTTAAAAGGGCACATGCAAAATGAAGTTATGATTTTAAAAATACTTTTTTTTTTTTTGCTTTTTAGGGCTGCTCCCGTGGCATATGGAATTTCCCAGGCTAGGGGTCGAATCAGAGCTATAGCAGCCGGCCTACACCACAGCCACAGCAATCTCTAGCTGCTTCTGCGACCTACACCACAGCTCATGGCAATGCTGGAGCCTTAACCCACTGAGCAAGGCCAGGGCTCGAACCCACATCCTCGTGGATACTAGTCGGATTCGCTTCTGCTGAGCCACAACAGGAACCCCCCCCCCGCAAATACTTATAATTTCTAAATGTTAAATCATTTAGATTTAACTATCAAATAGTGAAGCACTTGAATTAGTGGTTTACTAAGTACAGTTGACCTTGAACATAGTAGGTTTGAACGCAGGTTCACTTATACGTGGATATATTTCAGTAGTAAATACTACAGTGCTACATGATGTATGGTTGGTAAAATCCTCGAATTTGCAGGGAAGACTATAAATTATATTCAGGGAGTTCCCATTGTGGCTGAGCGGGTTAAGGACCCGAAGTCTCTGAGGACATGGGTTCCATTCCTGGCCTCTCTCAGTAGGTTAAGGATCTGGCATGGCAGTAAGCTGTAGCGAACTCCGCAGAGGTGGCTCGCATCTGGTGTTGCAGTGGCTGTGGTGTAGACTGGCAAGTGCAGCTCTGATTCAACCCTTAGCCTGTTGTGGCTGCTAAAAAAAAAAATAAATAAAATTGCAATAAAAATAAATTATATTCGGATTAACTCCCATAAGGTTCAAGGGTCAAATGTACATCAGCTTTGAAAACAATCAATTTGAAATCCAAGTATAAGGAAAATGGATTCAGATTTATCTGATTTGGATTCCTCTTTTCCTTCTCCGTGATTTAAGGCCAGTAAGGTTGTTAATCATCGGGAGTGGTCATTTCTTCTAATTTTATGCTATTTTGAATTGCCGATGTAGCTTGATGAGGTTATTCTAGGGGGAAAGAATTCTTGTTTTGTTGTTGTTTCAAGAGGTTTTTTTTTATTTTTTTGGGTTTTTTTTTTGTGTGTGTGTGTTTTTAGGGCCGCACCCATGGCATATGGAAGTTCCCAGGCTGGGAGTCGAATCGGAATTGCAGCTACCAGCCTACACCACAACCACAGTAACTCAGGATCCAAGCTGCAACTACGACCTACGCCACAGCTCACGGCAATGCTGGATCCTTAACCCACTGAGCAAGGCCAAGAATCAAACTCACATCCTCGTGCATACTATTCGGGTTTGTTACTGCTGAGCCACAATAAGAACTCCAAATTCTTGTATTTTGACATTGATGTGATTAGTAGAAAACAAAGCAGTGAGATTTTTTTCTTGCTGATGTTTATAGGTGAGGGTTAATTCTGGTAAGAAGGCAGCCACCTCCCCTGGTAAATGTAAAATTCATATACTTTAATATGGTTTTCTTTCCTAGCTTGTGCGTTTTGGTTTAAGTAACCAGCTGGTGGTTGCTTTCAAAGAAGAAAACATTGTTGCTTTTAAACACTTGTTTTTGAGAGGCTATTCTGGCATAGATGAAGATGACTATAGTTGCAGTGTATATACTCAAGAGGACACCTATGAGAGCATCTTTTTTGCTATTAATCAGGCAAGTATTTTGTTGTGAATTACCTATACTTTAAGAATATATTGATGTCATGTTGTCTTAGCAAAAAAATTGTACATATAATATATTCTAATTTAAATTTTTCATAGTCTGTCAGAAAATGTTTATTGCTATTTCTACAGCTACATTTCCACACAATAGATTTTTGCCTATTTAAGGTTTTTCTTCAAGATTTATTTATTTTATATTTTCTTTTATTGGCTGCACCTGTGGCATATGGAAGTTCCCAGGCTAGGGGTGGAATCAGAGCTGTAGCTGCTGGCCTACACCACAGCCACAGCCACCCCGGATCTGAGCCATGTTTGTGACCTACACCATAGCTCATGGCAATGCCAGATCCTTAACCCACTGAGTGAGACCTGGATCAAACCCATGTCCTTCCAAACATATGTTGGGTTCTTAACCCACTGAGCCACAACAGTAACTCCTTCTTTAAGACTTATATTTGTATTTATCCATTCCCACCCATTACTATGGGGAGATCACCCCAGATCAAAGAGCCAAATAGCTAAAAATAGGCTTATAATCTCAGAAGGTTTGATGAATAAGAGACTAAATCTAAGATTCTAGGGTCTCAATTTTAATGCCTTAACATTAATAAGCCTAGCTGAAATTTAAGAATATGGAATAGGATATGATATATTTATATCTAAGCAGAATAGATAAACTAAATTGGTAGGCCTTAAGAAAAGTACTTCGGGGAAAGAAATTCCTATTCATTCTTGTTTATTCATTCATTCACTCCTTCAGTAAATATTTGGCTACCTAGTATGTATCAGGTGCTATTCTAGACATCAGGGAAGCAGCATGAATAAAACAGACAAAACCTCTGGCCTTACAGAACTTAATTCTAGAGGAGAGAGCCAACCAAATGAAAAGAAGTGAAATATGCAGTATTTTTTTTTTTTTTTTTTTTGTCTTTTTGTCTTTTCTAGGGCTGCATCTGCGGCATATGGAGGTTCCCAGGCTAGGGGTCTAACAGGAGCTGTAGCCGCCGGCCTGCACCACAGCCACAGCAACGCGGGATCCGAGCTGCGTCTGCAACCTACACCACAGCTCACGGCAACGCCAGATCCTTAACCCACTGAGCAAGGCCAGGGATTGAACCCGCAACCTCAGGGTTCCTAGTCGGATTCGTTAACCACTGAGCCACGATGGGAACTCTGAAATATTCAGTACTAAATGCTGACTCCCAGGAAATACCACTAAAAAACCACATTGATAAGCAAAACCAAGCTCAGTGCTAACAGTGGTAGGGGAGATAGTCCCCTTACTATTCAGCAGGGTGAAGAGAGCAAAGTCCACGTGGAGATTTTGAAGTCTGGTTTAAGGCAGGTCTTTCTAAGAGTTTGTTGTTGTTGTTGTTTTTAGGGCTGCACCCAAGGCATATGGAGGTTCCCAGGCTCAGAGTCGAATCTGAGCTATAGCTGCCGGCCTACAGCACAGCCACAGCAATGTGGGATCTGAGCCGTGTCTGTGACCTACACCGGATCCTTAACCCACTGAGCGAGGCCAGGGATCAAACCTGGGTCTTCATGGATATTAGCTGGATTCGTTACCACTGAGCCAGGATGGGAACTCCAAGTCAGACCTTTCAGTGTGGGGGGTGCGGAGCTTGATAAGAATTGGGTAAAGATCATCCTATATAATACTTTAGGATTTGGGGACAAAGCAAAGTAAGTATTGGGGGGAGGTGTTCAAAGAGTCTTGGGAGTTATTAGAATAAATCTTCAAATTGATCATCTGGGTAGATGAGGTTTTTGGATGTTTCTGGAATAAACATACAAATACAGTTGTTTGTAACTTTTATGCTCCTGGGCAAAAGTTTCCTGGAATAATAAAGTCATATTAAGGAAGACAGGGGCCAGCAAAACCCTGCTGGTGCAGCTAGGCTGATGGTAAAGTCAAGGTATGCAAGCTGTGGGTGTGGATGGTTTGGGTCCTCAGTGGTACGCTGGAAAACGATAACTGGAATAAAGCAAGGGAAGAGACTGGGAGTGCCTGTGCTCTGGAGATGGACGTTTGCCATTTTCACTGAGCAGTAAGAAAAGGCCTCACAGAAGTGGTAATATTTGAGTCAAGGCCTGAAGGCGTGAACCCAGAAGATAGACAACCTGGGCTTCTAGGCAGAGAGAACAGCAAGGGCTCCCAGCAAGAGAGTGCCTGGGAGCTCCAGGAACTGCCAGGAGGCCAGCGTGGCTTTGAGGGGGAGAGGGGTGGAGCTGAGGAACAGCACAGGGCTGTGAGGTCAGAGTTAGGCAGGACCTTGGCTTTGACTCTGAGTAGGTGGGAGCCTCTGCCTACGTGTTTAGTCTTGTAAATTTTGAGTCAGGATGTTTCTGCTCAACCAGAGAAAATGACCTTGTGGTATTTTATGTCGGGGAGTTCTCGTGAGGGGTATGATGCAAATAACAAAAAGTAGCAAAAGTATATTCCATATGCTATAACTTCCGATGAAACTCTTTTAAGCTCATAAGTGTTTTTAACTGTTTTTAATAGTATCATCATCTAAGGAACTTATCTCTGGGGACCCTTGGTTATGGAGAAAGTGAAGACAACAGAATTGGCTTAAAAGTCTGCAAGCAACATTACAAGAAAGGGACCATGTTTCCTTCTAATGAGACACTGAATATTGACAGTGACACTGAAATAGGTAATGCAGCGACCATTTGATTCATTATATGACCTCACCATTTTCTGTGATAAGAGGAAAAAAACGCCCTCCTGAGCTGGCAACCAAATAGAACAACTGCTTTTGTGACAGCTGACCCCGCTGACTGAGGCTTTAACATTTGCCTGCAAAGGGCTTTGGCTCAGGAAACTGCAGGTCTGTTGTGATGGGACCAGGAGCATCTGGGGTTCTCTTTGGTGCAACTCAAGAGGGTTGGTTGTGGGGTAAACACACAGGTGTTTCCTGTTGTTTAAGTTTTGCCTTCCATAAGGGGGCGATTATGGTTTTTGAAAAAAAAGTGAGTCTTGTGCTTGTTAAATGAAATCATGCAGGTTAAAATGCTTGGTATTGGTGCTTTATCATTTGCTAAATACATTAATGCTCTTCAAAGGTGAATTGTGATTGGTAACTCATCTTCTCTGTTTGGAGATTGTTCGGCCAAAGGTTAACATCTAATCAAGTAGGATTGTTTTGTGACATTCCGTTAAGGACTTAAAAGCATACTGTATATAAATGCAAAGTATTTGACTTGAGGCTCTGGAGGTTTTGTCATCCATTCAGCAATCCTCTGGTATACAATGACCGTGCCTAAGGCACTCCCTGTTTTAAATACTGGGGTTGTAGAGATTACTCAGTCCTCAGGTAACTAGCAGGTCAGGAATAAGAGTCCTAATAACAGTGTAAATTTGGAGTGGTTTAGCCAGAGAGAGAGCATCAAAGTTCATCTGACCATTTTTCCTATAACCCTATTTTAGGAAGCCTTGGTGATACGATAGAAGAACTTCCCAGTAAAACAAAGGTTCTAATTCTGTTTCCACGGGCTCCCTGTTTATCAGTAAATATGTCCCGTCCTTTTGACTGTAAAAGAAACAGCCGGTAAAGCCAGCATCGTCAGGGTCCTCAGGTTGCTTCCAGATATCAATCTAGGTGTTAGTGGCTTGGTTCTGTGGCCAGCGGTCTTGTCTTGCCCTGCAAGCGCTGATATCTGTTTGGTAGTCCGTCTGCAGGGGCTGCTCCAGTTGTCACCCTCTTTCTCCTGAGCTGTCCGCTTGCGCCCCCTTGTGGGAAGTTCCTGTAACTGTGATGGGAGTGCTGGGTCCTTGGAGCTCATAGCTTGTCCAGCCACCCTTTGCTTTAAGTGAGCCTCTGGTCACTTGTTCTCCTAAAAATGTGACACTTGGCTGGTCCCTGGTGGTTAGGACTAGGCGCTTTCACTACTGAGGCCCGGGGTTCAATCCCAGGTCTGGGAACTGAGATCTCATACCAAGTTGCTGCCTGCTGGGCCCAAGAAAAAAAAAAAAAGAGATTTCATTGGATGAATCATATGACTGTTTTCCAGTGATTCACATGTTGTCTTCCTCAAATTGATTTTTCTCGGAAAATAGATTAAAGAAATGTGGCCAGGAGTTCCCATCGTGGATCAGCGGAAACGAATCCGACTAGGAACCATGAGGTTGTGGGTTCGATCCCTGGCCTTGCTCAGTGGGTTAACGATCTGGCATTGCTGTGAGCTGTGGTGTAGGTTGCAGATGCGGCTCAGATCCCGCATTGCTGTGGCTGTGGTGTAGGCTGGCAGCTACAGCTCCTATTAGACCCCTAGCCTGGGGACCTCCACTTGCCGCGGGTGCGGCCCTAAAATGACCAAAAAAAAAAAAAAAAAAGTGGCCAAAGCCAGTATCAGTGTCTTGATGGGAGAGACAGTGCAGAAAGCAGATCACTCTCTAACTATTGATTGGACAGTGGTGTCCTTGGTCATTTCCTTTCTATCATATGAAATATTTTTAACCAAATGGAGAGAAGTTGGTTATTAATTTGGCTTTATTTTAAGGGAGACTACTTATATTAAAATATAACTTGTCAAAGAGAAAAATTTTGATGTTATCTATTCTAAGGGAGCAAGTATTCTTAAAATACGTGATATTAGATTTTAGACTTTCTTGTCTTGGACACATTGGAGGAAGCCTACAGATGATATAAATAGGGGTTGAGTTTGACTCCATTGGTGTGACACGATAGTTTAAACGGGTGAATTCGTAGAAGCTGTTCTAAATCCCCTACTTGTGAATTTTCCAGTATCTTTCCTATTAAGAGATGCATCCTTCACTATGCTCCGTGCAGAGATCTTTCCTGGTGGGTTTATGTTTAGTTGCACAACTGATTGTACAGGTGAAGCTAAGGGTCTCCCTGAATTCATGCCGAGGACCTATCCCTCTGTCCCTGCCTCTAGACCCGCAGCAGCTTTGCATTCAGCTGCACTGGGGGAAAAGGGGGCTGTTGTAAATCCTATTAAAAATTATCTTTACAACATTTAGATGGATATCATTCTAATACCGTGTTCCATTTTCTGTAACACAGATTTTGAATTTCTTATGTCCTCCTTTCCACCTGTTCTTAGCGTGAAACCATATAACCATGTCATCATTTTCCCTGTTGATTTAGGAACATAGCAAATCCACCCTTGCTCTGTCTCTAAGAGGGTTGGTATTGCGTTTACTGGAGTGGCCACGGTCAAGGCCTCCTGCAGCACCGGGGTCCACCCCTTTCAGCTTGAGAAGACACGTCCTTTCTCTCTGCACCATACTCCCTTCGCTGAGCTCAGTTCCTCCCTCAGCCACTCAGTCGGCCACTGGGCAGCCCCTCTCTGACTCTAATAGGGTTTCCAAACCCACTGTGTTCAAAACACAACTTCTCAACCCCACCCCCACTCCGGCAACCTGTTTCTTTCTTACTCATATCCATTTCAGAAAACGAAACCAATATTTTCACCTCACGCTACAATATTCTCTGTTGCTCAAACTCCAAACCTGAATGAGCTTTCTCTGTTTCCACTGCCACCTCTGTGGTCCAAGCTGCTGCCACCCTGGCTTAGACTGGTCTCTACCGCCTGCCCTGCCCCTGAGCAACTAGAATGATATTTTTTTTTAAATTGGGTTAATTGAGTCCTATCACTTCCTGGCTGAAAAACAATGGGTGGCTTCCCATTTTATTTAGAATAAAACCCACAAGTTTCTAGAGAGGATGGGCCACCTGCCTGCCTCTCCAAGACCCTCATACCCCCACCCCCCCGCCTTCCCTGTCCCTGAATCCTTGCTGTTTGTTGAACAAGTCGAGCTCTTCCTTGCCTGGGACTTAGCTCCCACATCTGTCCTGCCCAGGGCACCGTTCCCCCCACATACACCCCACCCCCATCCTCCAGGGTGCATCTCAAGAACCGGCTCCTGGGACCGCTGCGCAGTGCCGCACAGCATGAGTTAACGTGGATACAGTGCTGTAATCCACCAGGTCTATCCCCCAGTTCATCAGTTGCCCTAATGTTCTCTGTAGCAAAAGCCATGGCCCCACCCTTCCTGGTCCAGGATCACATGTTATGTTTAGTTATCATGTATCTTTGATCTCATAATCTGGAGTCTTTTTTTTTTTCTATGACCTTGTCTCATTTTTCTTTCTTTCCCCCCCGCCCTTTTTTTTTTTGCTTTTTTAGGAGCTACACCTGTGGCACATGGTAGTTCCCAGGCTAGGGGCAGAATCAGAGCTACAGCTGCCGGCCACAGCCACATCCAAGCTGAGTCTGCGATCTACACCACAGCTCAGCAACACCGGATCCTTAACTCACTGAGAGAGGGGCCAGGGATCCAACCCACATCCTCATGGATACTAGTTGGGTTTGTTTCTGCAGAGCCACAGCAGGGACTCCCAGACCTTGACATTTTTCAAGAATAGAATGCCCCTCACTTGGGCTTTGCTGTTTCTTAGGACTAGATTGAGGTTCTGCAGTTGGGGCAGGAATACCACACAGACGGTTCATCATCTCGGGAGGGGATGTGGTGTCTCTGCATCTCATACCTGATGGTGTTGACTCTGATGACTTGGCTGGGGTGGCATCTGCCAGGCTCTCTGCTGTGAGGTTACTGCTCTTCCCGTTGTAATTAGTACGAATTCTCTGGGGAGATACTTTGGAGCTTGGTGAGTTCCCTGCTTCTCATCACACTTCAGCCCACTGGTTTAGCATCTGATTCTTGCCTGAACAGTCACTGTTGTTCTTTCGTGGCCCTAGATTGCATCCACCTAGGCCTGGAGACTCTCTCCAAGAATCCTCAGGACTGGAAAAACTCATCATTCTTCAAACTGGAATTTTATCGGTAAGGCTTTTTTTTTTTTAATTATAGAATGATTTACAATGTCGCACCAATTTCTGCTGTACAGCAAAGTGAGTCAGATATATATGTATATATATATATATGTATATACATATATATATACATATACATCTGTGCTGTGCAGTGGGACCTCACTGCTTATCCATTCTAAATGTAATAGTTTGCATCAACTAACCCCAAACTCCCAGATCATCCCACTCCCTTCCCCTCCCTGTTGGCAACCACAAGTCTGTTCTCTACGTCTCTGTTGCAAGAGAACAGGTAAAACTGTCACTATATGCAGATGACATGATACTTATGTATAGAAAACCTTAGGGACTCCACACAAAAACTACTCAATCTAATAAATTCAGCAGAGTAGCAGGATACAAGATTAACATTCGGAAACCAGTTTCGGAGCTCCCATTGTGGCTCAGCCAGTTACGAATCCGACTGGTATCAATGAGGATGTGGGTTCGATCCTTGGCCTTGCTCAGAGGGTTAAAAATCTGGCATTGCCGTGAGCTGTGGTGTAGGTCACAAATGGTGGCTCCGATCCTGTATTGCTGTGACTGTGGTGTAGGCCAGCAGCTGCAGCCCCTAGCCAGGAACTTCCATATGCCACAGGTATGGCTTTAAAAAGAAAAGAAAAAATAAGTTGCATTTCTGTATATTAACAGTGAAATACTAGAATGGAATATTAAAAAATACCTTTTAAAACTAAAAAATGAAGTTTGTTTTTAAGTGTCATTTTCCAGGAGGCAGGGGTGGGGAAAGGAGAGCGGGGTAGGAAGACAGTGACAGCTGACACCTTGTAATATTTTTTATTCAGGCTCTTACAGGTTGAAATCTCCTTTCAACTCAAAGGCATCGACCTACAGACAATTTATTCCCGAGAGTTACCAGACTGCTACGTCTTTCAGAACATGGCAAGTGTCTCTTTTACTAAGCCACTTTTTATCAGTTTTCTCGACTCCTTCTGAAGGTACAGAGTAGAAAGCACATCAGCCTATAGATGCGTGAGACACAGAAGTGTTTAAAATAGTGATTGGCTGCTCTGCTTTAGGGTTTCTCTGAATCCGAATGTGGAGTTAGTAGCATGTCTTACATTCGTCTTTTGGACTATGTTTTTTCATTAATAATAGGATGCTGTGAAGGATGAATGTGATAAGGACCTTTTCTTCTGAATTCTTTTTGGATCAGCATGTTGTTTGGATGCCATTAATATTTTAAGCAGGAGTTCCCGTCGTGCCTCAGTGGTTAACGAGTCCGACTAGGAACCATGAGGTTGCGGGTTCGATCCCTGGACTTGCTCAGTGGGTTAAGGATCTGGCGTTGCCGTGAGCTGTGGTGTAGATCGCAGATGTGGCTCGGATCCCGTGTTGCTGTGGCTGTGGCGTAGGCTGGTGGTTACAGCTCCGATTGGACCCCTAGCCTGGGAACCTCCACATGCTGCTAGTGCGGCCCCAGAAATAATAATAATAATAATAATAATAATAATAATAATTTAAGCAGAATTGATCTAGCAAGTTCTACTTTCTGCTGGGCTGTAACCTCTTCCTACATTTGTGTCTCCAGATTACCTTCAACAACAAAGCTCACAGTGGCAAAATCAAAATCTATTTTAACAGTGATGCTAACATTGAAGAATGTAAAGGCTTGAATATATCTGGATCTAGTAAGTATGTCATTTGCTTGCCCATTGGGGATTATGGATGGTTTTTAATACCTTATTTTGGGATTGGGGGTGTTTAAATGGTTTATCTGGATGATGCTAAGAACAAAGAGCTCCAGAAAGCCACATTTTGAGCCTTCGCTACTGTCTGGTGTATCCCCAAGCTTTACATTTTTGTTCAATGGGGCAAATGTTAATTGCAGACCTCCTGGGCGAGGTGGAGTGGCCCAGTGGTTAGGAGCAGTTTCTGGAGCCACACTGCCTGGGTTTGGGTCTGAGGGGTCTGTTTCCTGTGCTTGTGATCTTGGACAAATTGCTTAACCTTCCTATGTCTCCGTGTCTTTCTCTGCAAAAGAGGGTAGTCACAGCACTTACCTTCCAGGATGCTGACTAGTAAATGGGTTTAGTGTGTAAAGCAGAGCACCAAGGACAAGAGTGATGGGCAGCAATTGTAGGCACTCTGAAAAAGAAAGAACAGGCCTTTGCGAGGGGCACTCACATGATTACAAAGTCTCTAGCATGTCCTGGACAGACGTAAGTGCTGGAGGCCCAGGAGGAATGAAGACCAAGAAAGCCAAGGTGCATTCTGATGGAGGCAGAGTGAGACGTACATTCTAGCAACACTTTTTGGAAAAGGTATGACTTGATCTGAGCCTGTGACAGAGGAGAGGGACAAAGGCCTTCAGGGCCCAGAAAAGCAGCCTGTACAAACCTATTGCTTTTCAATTGTGTAATATGTCCTAATGATTTTCAGGCTTTGGTTTTGCAGTTCCATTAGCTGACTCAAGCCTCCGGTCAGAATGCACAGGTTTAGGGAGTCCCGATGTGGCTCAGAGGGTTGAGGATCTGGCGTTGCCACTGCTGTGGCTCTGCTTACAGCATTGGTGCAGGTTTGATCCCTGGGCCGGGAACTTCTACATGCAATGGCCAAAACAAAAAGAATTCACAGGTTTATGTATGGGAAAAGAATCTGAAAAGGGATGGATATATGCATATGTGTGACTGAATCACTTTTCTGCGCACCTGAAATTAACACAACATTGTAAGTCACCTGTATTCCAATAAAAATTTTTGAAAGTTAAAAAAAAAAATACGCAGGTTTAGTTTCTGTTAAAAAGTTGTTACTCTTCCTCAGCAGACACACTCTCCCCAATGGAAACGGACAAATCGGATGCGTATTTTCCAAGTCCAAGTAGAGGTTGCAGCTATTAACTTCTGTCGGTTATGAAGTATGGTCATTTGACAGAATAAGTCAGTCAAACAGGAGTGCCAGGAGTTCCCATTGTGGCTCAGTGGCAATGAACCCGATTAGCATTCATGAGGACACAGGTTTGATCCTGGCTCTTGCTCAGTGGGTTAAGGATCCCGCGTTGCCCTGAGCTGTAGTGTATACCGCAGATGCGGCTCAGATCTGGCGTCGCTGTGGCTGTGGAGTAGCTGGCAGTTGCAGCTCCAATTCGACCCCTAGCCTGGGAACTTCCATAGGCCGCAGGCGTGGCCCTTAAGGGAAAAAAAAATCAGGAAAACAGGATTGCCGGAACACGAGAACACTGTCTCCTCCCTGCCTCCGCACCCATCTCTTTAGGTGGAGCCCTGGGGAGTTTTGCCCGTCTGCGCTCAGAAGAGAGGAGCTCTGGCTCCCTCCGGTGGCCAGTGAGGAGAAACACAGACACACTGCTAGAAACACCCACATTTATGTAGGGTTCTTCCAGAGCTGTGCCCTAAGAAACCAGGTTCCATCACTAGGAGAGCACAAATTTAAAATGACGCGACGAGTCTTAAAAAGCTGAAGTTTGGAAACCAGCTTAGGAAACAGATTTTTCTTTTTTTCTTCTGTATAGGCAGCTATCCAGTGGATTGATTGGCCTGGCTTTGGGGGAGTAAGACAAAGTCAAGGGTGACATCTGGTGGATCCTTGCATTGTTTGCCAAAATGTTCTGAGGTTCATTCACATCCACGCTCCTACCTTGAAGGGTCTTTCTCCTTCCTGTCATTGCCTAAGTTATCTCAAGGTGAAATGGGAGGGACTGTCCATTTTCACATATAAACTGCAAGCTGCCCTTCGTGACTTCTAATACTCATCCCCAGTGCACCACTCACCCTCATTTTAACTTGACTTTATAAATGTGGCCATTTGGGCATAGGAGCTGGAGGAGGTAGGTACTAATGATCCGGACTCCCCACCGACAGGTGATGTAAACAGAGGTCCCAGGGAAAAGAGTTCTGTGAGTGTGGGAAGACTTGGTCGGGGTCCCACAGTCGGCAGAGGTGGTGTGTGGGGAACTACTGGGGGCCCTGGGAAGACTGGGTCACAGAGGATTTGTCCCTGACCAGGTTGCCAGAGGCACCTCTCTAGTTTTCTGAACCCCGTTTGGAAATATTTCTGTAGGAATAACATAGTGTCAATAGAATAAGGAAGCACAGATGGGAGTTCCCACTGTGGCTCAGTGCTCACTAATCCGACTAGTATACACGAGGATATGAGTTTGATCCCTCCGTGGGTCGGGGATACGGGTTTGCCGTGAGCTGTGGTGTAGGCTGGTAACTGCAGCTCTGATTCCACCCCTAGCCTGGAAACCTCCATATGCCTTGGGTGAAGCCCTAAGAAGCAAAAAAAAAAAAAAAAAAAAAAAAAAGGGAAGGGAAAGAAAGAAAAAAAGCAATGATAATGTTTATGAACTGCTTTTTGTTTTGACTGTGTTGGCAGCATGTGAAAGTTCCTGAGCCAGGGACTCGGGGATGGAATTCACACCACAGCAGCGACCCAAGATGCTGCGCTGACAAAACCAGATCCTTAACCCACTGCAGCCCAAGATAAATCCCTATAAATACTTTTTTTTAGGACCACAACTGCCGCATATGGAAGTTCCCAGGAAGTCCCCCAGTTGGGGGTCCAATGGGAGCTGCAGCTACGGGCCTACACCCCAGCCATGGCAACAATGGATCCAAGCTGGATCTGCGACCTACGCCACAGCTTGTAGCGACATCGGATCCTTAACCCAACTGAACGAGGCCAGGGGCCGAACAGGCATCCTGATGGATACTAGTCAAGTTCTTATCCCGCTGAGCCATAGCGGGAACTCATAAAGTACACTCTATAACATGTCAAGCTAGTCTACTCAATAAATCAAAGTAAAACAGAATGTAATACTGGTCTCACTGTCAGGAGGGATGGTTTATGTATCTAGTTCTGGCCCTCAGTTTTCTCATCTGTCAGTAAGGCTCAATTCAAGCAGTCTTGAGATTTTGTTCTAGTAATAGGTCAGAAAGCAAGATACTAGCTGTTGTTCTGGCATTTTTAAAGATCCCTCGCACCTTCCCAAGAATTGCCCCCGTTCCTTCTGCCTCATTCCATAGGTCCCCCCCAGAAAGTCTTGGGTTCTGGTCGAGTTACAACAACGGTAAATAATTCGCTCGGAGAATTACACTTACTAGCTGGCCATGCTCGTAACCCGTGGATGAGCTGCCCTCAACCACTGGTCCAGGCTCGCTGACACGGCTGTTATTTCTAAATCTGTGGACGCACTTGCCCCCTTCCCTCAAATGCCTTCTCCGCAGATGTGTTGCTGCAGAGCACCCCGACTTCAGAGTTTTCTGAAGCTTGCCTGCCCCCAGCCCCGCTCCCCTCTCCCCGGCCCTCCTGCATCTGGGTTCTGAGAGCATCTCTTCTCCTGGTTCCCAAACATTGCCCTCCACCCCGTCCTCCCTAGTCTGCGTTTCGCTCTGTTGTCTTTCTTGAGTGACTCGGTCCATGCCTGTGGTTTCATCTGCCATTGAGTCTCTTGTCACGAATGTCCCAGCTGAGCTCGGGTGACCAAAGACAGAAAAGGAGTTCTTGGTCCATACTTCCTCACTCCCTGGGTCCCATGAAAGAAAGGCCAGGTTGAATCTCTTCATCTCTAGCTACTTCGTGCTTTATCCTTCTGAGCCCTCTCTGACTTCACTCAAACCTGGATTGTTCGGTGGTCTCCTTATGTTCTGCTGGTGTTTCTGCCTTTAGCTGTAAGTATCCTGAAACTAAGCGTGGGCACTGTAGTGCTGAAGAAAATAAATCCGATCCTTGCCTCCCAGAGCCTATTGTGAATCGGGAGGTGGGCATTGAATGATACAATTCTGCTCTAAGTGTTTGCAGTTCCGATTTGCGTGGGGGCTCTTCCAAGTACTTTTGTATATGAACTCATTTAATCTTCACAATAGCCCTAGGATGTAGGTTTATTTATTTTTTTTATTCTACCTATAATTTGGATCAGGAAACTGAGGCAACTTCCCCAAGGCTCCACAGCTTCTGAATGCAGAGCTGAGATTCAGACCCAGGTCTCTGGCTCCAGAGACAGGTGTCCTTTTCCCATTTTACACTCTCTCTGTGCTCCTTGCTGGGCTGTCTTTGAAGAGGCAGCTGCAAGTTCAGTGACCGGCAAGCAAAATGGAGCTATGGGTGTGTATACTTGTGGGCAGTGCTGTGATGGGGTATTGTGTAGGGGGCAGGTGAAAGAAATGGGAATGTAGGCAATTCTGGGGAGAAAGATACTCAATCTGAAACCCAAGGCTGAAAAAGAATAATCCAACCACGTGTGATGGGGGGTGCTGTTCCAGGCAGAGGGATCAGCATGTGCAGTGCAAAGTCCCTAAGGAGAAAGAGAGAGGAGAGACAGAGAGGGACAGAGAGAGCACCTGGCAACAGCAGGGAAGGAGAAAGACCCGAGTGGCCTCAGGGTGGAGAAGGTGGGGGTGGGGATGGAGCAGCAAGTGGCAGGTAATGAGGCTGTGGGAGTGGGCAGGGGGCTGGGCAGGGGGAGAGCCATGGTTGGGATTTGGGACAACACCCTGAAGCCTGAGAGAAGCTAAGATTATGGTTTCATCATCTTCCAGTACCTTCCCTGTGCTACTGTGGTCCAAGACAAAAATCTGATTACTCCTGTCCTTACTTTCATTCTGCAAGGTGATTTTTCCCACATGCAGAAAGAGCTTGTTGAATTAGGAACATACAGAGTAAGGTTGAGGGATTCTGGGTGTTGCGATTTTAAAGTGATTGTTCCCTCCTTAATGGCTACCTTGATGTTTGTGTTTTTATGCAAAAGAACTCAAGAGTTTATCAGTTGTTTTGCCTCTTTTTAATGGAGTCCCAGGGACGCTTCTATTGAATTCTATTCTATAGTAAATACTTAGAGTGCACCCGTTAAGAATTTATATGTTTTTAAATGTATAACTCTTAATATCAGAGATTGATTACCTTGTTTGTGAACTTTTGAATGAATGCAGTGTGGTTTGTTTCTGATGTCAAAGCGTTTCGCATTTGAACCTATTTTCCAGCTGCCATCTTGTTTGGAAATTATCCCCAAGTAAGGCGTGTTTGACATTTGAATTCTGCTTTTGTTCCTCAGTTCAGAAAAATACTCAGTATGTCCTGGTGTTTGATGCATTCGTCATTGTGATTTGCTTGGCATCGCTCATTCTGTGCACAAGATCCATTGTTCTTGCTCTAAGGTTACGAAAGGTAAGTGTGTGCTGGAATTTTCCCCGTCCCCTCCCGACCTCTGCCTTCAGTTTGTTTAAACAGTAGGGCCTTGACTTTGGGTCATCCTGCCCTTTCTGGGGACCCGGACTAAATTAGATCCCCTTGAGTGACTGCCCCCCTGAAAGGCATTCATCAACCCGAGGAGCAAAGAGTGAGTCAAAAAGCTCATGGCATGTCAAGTGGAACCAGACCATTATCCTGCTTAAACTCGAGCTGGTTAGCACAGATACACAGCGCAGAACTCTCAAGCTTTTGCGTGTTTCTACCATAAATGAAACCCTTTTCAATTCAGGAGCGACCTTAAGAACAGAGGGATACCCTGTGTGGGTTCCATCTTCTGTCTTCAAATCAGAGGTCATTTTGACAAGGAGGCGAATGGTCAATGGTTATAAGGAAGCATAAAATACTTTCTTCTAGGGAGTTCCTGTCGTGGCTCAGTGGTAACGAACCCCAGTAGTATCCATGAGGAGTCGGGTTCGATCCCTGGCCTTGCTCACTGGGTTAAGGATGCAGCATTGTGGTGAGCTGTGGTGTAGGCTGGCAGCTGCAGCTCTGATGTGATCCCTGGCCTGGGAACTTCCATGTGCTGTGGGTGCAGCCCTAAAAAGACAAAAAAAAAAAAAAGAGAGAGAGAGAGAAAAAAAAAGATCCTTTCTTCTATGATTTAAAATAGTTTTAAACTTCTCACCCAAGTTTCCTTTTACCTTTTTTACCCTCAGAGCTCTTGTGTGTATACACCCCAGCTCCCTGCAGTCTCGTTCTGGTGTCTGGCATCGGTGGACACACTGACGGGGATTGGGGGCTGGGGGAAAGAGGGGTAGGAAGTGCCATTTGGGGAGCAGAGGAAGAGTCCACATCATGTTTTTCCAGTTCTTGATCTTTATTGGTTTATTTTGTTGACTGCCCTTACCCGCCCCCATTCCCCAAGCCCCTGGATGCTCTGAATCCAAGGGGGTCTGGTTTCTGCCACCGTGTGGGGCAGGGACTAGGGGGATCTTGGGAGCCCACACTTGGGAACGGGGCTGCCTGGACTGGAACCCCGGCTTGCACCCCATCCCCCAACTCCCAGGTGCCTCCCCTGGGAGGTTGAGCCAGGTGCACCTAGTAGGGCTGCGCTCTGGTTGAAAGAGCTGAGAATGTGTAAAGTGTGCTCTGTGTTAACGATCTCAGCAAGAGTCTGTGGGGAGTTCCCGTCGTGGCTCAGTGGTTAACGAATCCGACTAGGAACCATGAGGTTGTGGGTTCGATCCCTGGCCTTATTCAGTGGGTTAAGGATCTGGCGTTGCCGTGAGCTGTGGTGTAGGTTGCAGACGCGGCTTGGATCCTGTGTTGCTGTGGCTGTGGCAAAGGCTGGCGGCTACAGCTCCTGTTAGACCCCCAGCCTGGGAACCTCCATATGCCGTGGGTGCGGCCCTAGATAAGGCAAAAAGACAAAAAAAAAAAAGAGCCTGTGGGAGTTGAGCACAGCACTACGAAGTGTCCTGTGCGCTTAGTTAGGGTGTGTGCTCGCCCCCGGCTGATGTAGACGGTGGGGAAAAGCAGGGGACAAAATCTCTTCCCTCCAGGTGAGGAAAAGGCAGTGCCACGTCATCGCACCGCGAGAGCACTATTTTGTGCTTTTCTCCTTCCAGAGGGCAGTGTGTTTTGTAAGAAATGCTTTTTAAAATATCTGCCGCAGAGATTCCTAAATTTCTTCCTGGAGAAGTACAAGCGACACGTGTGTAACACTGACCAGTGGGAATTCGTTAATGGATGGTACGTCCTGGTGATTATCAGCGACCTGATGACTGTAGTTGGATCCATATTAAAAATGGAAATTAAAGCCAAGGTGAGGGGCTGCCCATTGAAAATCTGTTGTTCTTCCTGGAGCTCAGGTTGTGGCTCAGGGGGTTAAGAACCTGACTGGTATCCATGAGGACGAGGGTTCAATCCCTGGCCTCGCTCAGTGGGTTGGGGATTTGGCATTGTCTTGAGCTGTCATGTAGATCGCAGATGCAGCTCGGATCCCACGTTGCTGTGGCTGTGGTGTAGGCTGGCAGCTGTAGCTCTCATTTGACCACTAGCCTGGGAACCTCCATATGCCGCCGGTGCAGGCCCTAAAAAAAAAAAGTAGCTGGAAGGTATTGTTTGATATTGTACAAACACCCATCCTTTGTGTCCTTTAATGCCCAGGTCAGTGGCAAATGCAAGTTCTACTTCAGGATATTACCCAAACAAAACTTCAGTTTAGCCAATTGAAATACTAAAAGTAAATGAGAAACACATTTAGAATTGTGTTATTATTTCCTTTTCCAATTTAGAAACTTAAAATCACTGTAGAGAGGCCGGCAGCCCATTCTTTCCCAGTCAGTTTAAAGTGAGGTTCATAAGCTGAGTAGAGAAAAGTACTTTACTCGTATGTCTGTTTTTTCGTTCCCTAGAATCTCACAAATTATGATCTGTGCAGCATCTTGCTTGGAACATCTACGCTCCTCGTCTGGGTTGGCGTCATCAGATACTTGGGTTACTTCCAAGCCTATAACGTAAGGCTGCCGTCCCTGGGTGGCGCCACTGGGACTGAGGTCCATTTCTAGGTCCATTTCTTTGAGTTCAAGTAGTGACCTTTTAATCGCCCCGATTCTGCTGATTTTTTTTTCAGGTGCTGATTTTAACCATGCAAGCCTCGCTGCCCAAAGTTCTTCGCTTCTGCGCATGTGCTGGGATGATCTATCTGGGTTACACCTTCTGCGGCTGGATTGTTTTGGGACCCTATCACAACAAGGTAGGTAGCCTGCTTCCTCCTTGTGCACACAAGACACTTAACACCGTAAAAGTGGGCTTCCATCTGTGCCCTTCATCCCACTTTTCTACAGCAAATACCCTTGACATTAGTCAGCACGTGTCTTTGCACCAGTTTCCTTTTTCTTTCCCTTTTCTGGATATTGAAGTGACTTCAGGATATTGAAACAAGAACTGCAGGAAACTAGAGAGCACATTTTGCCGTGGTTTGAGCCTGGCTAAAGGGGTCAACATATGAACCCAGCCAGTCATCAAGTAAGAAGTGTTTGGACATGAGATCACTATAATAAAGATGAAAATTAAATGAGGAAAAGATACAAAGTCTTTCCAACTTATAAAGTATTAGGGTTTTCATCCATATTAACTGAGGAGAATGGAGGAGGATAAAGACTGCCCACAATGACCATATTAGGTTTATGATTAAAATCATAACACATCTTGGCTTGGCATGTGGCTTTGATTACAGTGTCATCTTAGTGTCTAATTAAAGATCGGTATCTGAATTCTCAACTATTACCAGGCTTCAATCAATATCAGAATCTCGGGGTCATCAAAGTTATGTTCAGATGTTCTTGTTTTAAAATGACAAATTTGATTTATAGATATTGCAGGAAATGAGATTAGGTAGGCCTTGTTTTCAAACCAGAACCAGTAAAAGCAATGACTGCATCTTATAGTTTTTCTTCCATGGGCCTCAGGCAGTTGGAACAATGGAAGCAATGCAAATAAAAATAATAGCAGCTAACACGATGCTCTGCCAAACATTTCTGTCTTCTCTCTCATTTAATCTCAACAGTCCAGCGTACTGTTATCTTGGCTTAGATGCTGTACAAGAAGAAAAGCAAAAATGCAAAGGATTGTACTGATGCTGGTATAAGAGCTCAAGCTTAATTTTTTACCTTGGCAGTTGCATTCAACAAAACATGATCAAATCTGGTTTACGAACTATTCACAAAAACTGAGCAATCCACAAAACTCAAACTTTTGGTACTGTTCTACGAAAATAAATCCTAGTAACCTGGCATACACCCAGGCTTTCTCCTCTTTAAGTGTTACATTTAATATATCCAAAGAGAATTACCATTTTTCTATCTGAGAAACTATATAATCAACAAAGTGCTGATCTCTGAGTTAATAGTAAATCTTGATAATCGTATTGCTCTTCCAATTCCATTCCACTGCTTTAAAGTGACTCATGAGTAAAAACTGTTCTTTGATAGGATCTCTCTAATCTGGAGAACTTACTGTCTTCGGACCCAGGAAAATTTACATTTCTCTCCCTCGCTTGCCTCATGCTCTGGGTGCTTCTCCACATTTTTGCCACTGGAGGGCAGTGTTGCACCATGTGGAATAAATACTGAGCCTAAGGATTTCGGCTTTAATTCACTGGCTCCAAGGCCCCTGATCCAGTGTCCTTATCTCTTTTGCCCTCCGTCTTCCCCACCCTATCGTTATTCTGGAAGGTGCTCAGAAAATGCTGCTTGAATATGACTAAAATAGCTACCATTCTCAAGTGCTGGATAGATACCGTGCCCGTGTTCTTTAACTCCCTTGCTCTGTTAACCTTCCCAGGAGCCCTGGGGGGAAATATTGTTATCATTTGACAGAAAACAGGGATCTTAATATGTTAGATAATTTTCCTGAGGTTGTACAGCTAGTGAATGGCAGAGATAGGATGCACACCCAGGTCCGCCTGACCCTGATACCCATGCTTAGACCAGTACTCTTTTCTTTGTATTATCTAAAACAAACCACTGAAAAGAGCATTTAGTCTGATTCAAGGGTAAATCAACCGTGAGAGGAAGGGCAGGTAATCAGTCTTATTTCTTTCAACGTGTGTCAAAGTTACCTTGTGAAAAATGATGTTATTTGCTTTGTGAGTCTGGTTGCTTTTCATATGTTCTCTTCTGTCCTTTCGAAGAATCTGGGTGAGCTGGGGACACTCTCTGGCTCAGCACTGTCCAATACAAATCTGACCAGAGCTACAAATTAGAGCCATGGGTGTACTTTAAAATTTTCTAGTAGCTACATTAAAAAATTTTAAGAAACAGATGAAATCGATATAAATCATATATTTTATTGGACACAGTGTATGTAAAATATTCCTTCAGCCTGTATTCAATAGAAAACGTTGAGATATTTTACACTCCTTTTCTTTTTTAGGTTTTTATTTTTTCTGCTTATAGTTGATTTACATTGTTCTGTCAATTTCTGCTGTTTAGTAAAGTGACCCAGTCATTCATATATGTGTATACACACACACACACACACACACACACACACACACATTCTTTTTCTCACATTGTCCTCCATCATGTTCTATCACAAGTGACTGGATATAGTTCCCTGTGCTATACAGAAGGATCTCATTGCTTATCCACTCCAAATGCAATAGTTTGTATCTACGAACCCCAAACTCCCAGTCTATCCCATTCCTTCTTGGCAACCACAAGTCTGCTCTCCATGTTCATGAGTTTGTTTCTTTTCTGTAGATGGGTTCATTTAGATTCCAAATATGGGTGATATCATTTGGTATTTGTCTTTCTCTTTCTGACTTACTGCACTTAGTGTGAGAGTCTCTAGTTTCATCCACATTGCTGCAAATTATTTTGTTCTTTTTTACAGCTGAGTAGTATTCAATTGTGTATATGTGCCACATCTTCTTAATCCATTCATCTGTCAATGGACATTTAAGTTGTTTCCATGTCTTGACTATTGTGAATAGTGCTGCAATGAACACACGGATGCATGTATCTTTTTCAATGAAAGTTTTGTCTGGATATATGCCCCAGAGTGGGATTGCTGGGTCATATGGTAGTTCTATATTAGTTTTACGAGGTACCTCCATACTGTTTACATTCTTAGGTACTGAGTCTTTGAGATTGGGTGTGAACTTTATCCTGACAGCACCTCTCAATTTGGACTGACTACTTGTCCTTTTAATAGTCACATGTAGTTAGTGGCTGCTGTATTAGATGTTTCATCTCTTAACTTGTGCCTCTAACTTATCATCAGCCTTCTACTTCTCCCCTGGAGGAGGAGAGAGTTAAGAGCTGTATCTCAGGTCTGTTTATGGCATCTATCTCACATCGCTAGTCAGGCTGATGTATGGGGGACGTACATAGTTGAGTTAATTCCATGAATAAACTAGTCAGTTGGAGGAGAAAACCTTCAGACTGGTTCTCAACTTCTGTGCTTTCTTTTCCACATTGCTTCTTCTTTGGATCTGCACTTTGAAATGGTTACTGCTCCCTGCACCTGAATCCAAACTGCCAGAATTATCAGGTTCTTCTAGTCATTATCTGTTGAGTCAGAAGATCTTTTAGGTTTCTTTGCCTGGAGCCTTGAAAAACTAGGCACCAGAGTGAGCATTTTCTAGAATTTCTAGAACCATAGCAACCTTGGGGGTGGAAGCTAACTCTTTAAACAAACAAGACAAAAACTGTAAAGAGGAGATAGCAGGAAAACCAGAATTTCACCCTGCTGTTTACATGGCAGGAATCCCACATTTCAGCTTCTGGTTTTCCTGTTAGAAGTCAGATTTCAATGGTTCAACTGAAAGAGACTGAAAATCCAAGAAATGGCCTGTCAATGTTGATTTCAGCACTAATGGACGTTGGCACAGATACTCTTTCAAAATGTCTGGACACAGCAGGCTGGACGCTGTTGATGTTTAATAATTCAAGATGAGGATTGGAAGAACATTACTCTAACGTGGCTTTGACATTTCTGGAGGACTTTTACTGTGAGGCATAAACCGTAGTCTTGATTTCCTTGTCCCCGTTTTGCAAACAAGGAGACAAAGCATTGAAAGACTGCTGGACTTTGCTGATGCCAATGGTACAAGCTCAGCAGCATTCATGTTATATCTTTGTGCTTTCGAGGCCTCGAGTTTTAGCCCAGCACCTCTCCTGTCCAGAAGAACTAATGGCTGGCTAAAACATCTTACCTGAAGGCTGCATGACAGTCTTAGCACCAGCCCTTGAAGCAAATTCTTACATCATTCTCTGACATAAGCCGGTGCAGTCTCTGTTTTCGCTCAAATGAAAGTTCTTTTTGGCTCAATCACCAAATTATCATTTGTGGAGCAAATACTTGGATTCTTACTGTGTCCCTGGAACCTATGGCGGCTCCTCCTGGAGATATTCATTTAATAGTTATCAAATGTCTACTGTGCACCACTGTCATGTTCTTCTAGCCTGAGTTCCTAAGGCCGGGACCGTGAATTATTGCTCTTTGCGTTTCTCATGCCAGTGTGGTGCATAAAACATGGTAGGGACTCAACAAGTTTGCTGAGTGAACGAGAAACAGGGAGACAGCTGTACCTGCTGTCCAGCGACTCACAAACTTATAAGAACCAGAGCAATTTCCTATGAATGCAGTCCTTCCAGACTAGAAACACATTTGGACCTTAATTTCTCCTTACCTTGGGTCTTTTTTTCTCCCTCACTTTTAAAAATTGAAGTGTAGTTGATTTATAATGTTTCAGGTATGGTGCAAAATGATTCAGGTATGTATACTGAATCATTTTGCACCATACCTGAAACACTATAAATCAGCTGTACTCTATATGTACACATATATATGCATATATATTCTTTTTCAGATTTATTTTCCATTATGGGTTATTACAAGATGTTGAGTAGAGATGCTCTACAGTAGGTCCTTGTTATTTATCTGGTTTATATATAGTAGTGTGTATCTGTTAATTCCAAATTTCTTGCTCGTTCTCTTTCCCCTTTGGTAACCCTGAGTTTGTTTTCTACATCAGTGAGTCTATTTCTGTGTTGTAAATAAGTTCATTTGTATCATTTTTTCAGTTCCACATATAAGTGATGATCACATAGTATTTGTCTTTGGCTGGCTGACTTCACTTAGTATGGTCATCTCTAGGTCTGCCCATTGTTACTGCACATGCCATTATTTCATTCTTTTTTTAAGGCTGAGTAGTGTATATATTCTATTGTTTATGTAGATACCACATCTTTATCCATTCATCTGTCAATGGACACTTTGGTTGCTTCCATGACTTGGCTATGTACTGCTGTGAACATTGAGATGCGGCTATCTTTTTGGGTTAGGGTTTTTGCCTTTTCCAGAATATATGCCCAGGAGGGAGATTGCTGGATCATATAGTAATTCTGTAGTCTGTTTTCAGTTTTTTAAGGAACCTCCATGCTGTTCTCCACCTTGGGTATTTTAAAAGCTCACTTCTGCTATAGATTTTGGCCACTGAACCTGGCTGATAGCCACTTCTCTTGGTGCAAAATGATAGGATGCACCAATCACTTACCTTACTGGGGCACTATTTTAACTTTTGGTGGGTCAGTATAAATCTCACATGCATAGAGAAGAGGGAGGTGAAAGCCATTAATGTTGAGACAGGGGCTGTGTCTAGACTGACCTGAAGTGACTGCACAGGAAACTAAGGGATGAATTTGCCGCATTCCCACCAGCTTGCCGTTCTGGACCCTGAAGCACAGACTGTGTAGGGCTCTTGACACTAAAGAAAGGAATTGGCAAATTCTAAAAGAAACTGAGAAATATGAATTAGTAATGGTTCTGTCAAAGTTGTAATTGATGTTCATAGACACCAGCTTGAGCTTCATTGTCTTAAGGCTAGTGGTGGAGATGGAAAATATTTATTCTGGGAACTGCCTGTCTTACTGTTCAATAATCTGCATATTATTAAGTGATTTTTTCAAATGGCTATTCCCTCCAGGGCTCCATGGAGAGTGACTTTAGTCCAGTTGTTCAGAATTATTGCTGATGCAGCGAAGCCAAAGGCATGCTTCCTATTTGGGATACGTTTTTGTATTCTCCCTCAGTTACAGCCATGGAGCGGGCCGCGGGGCGGGGTAGGACCTGGTATTTGCTAGTTGGTTAGGGTATGGAGAAATGTGTAGAAAACAACCAGACGATTAACCAGTCATTTACTCTGTGGTTCTTACTGACACAGAGAACAAACTAGGGCTACCAGGGCGGTCTGTCTTGAAGTAGACTTTGCAATAGCCCTTTGGTGTTGGCTTAATCAGACACAGAGAAGATGACAAACATACCAGATGAGGAGAATAAACCCCATGATGTAAAGATGGAGAAATGGGCCGGCTGTTGTGAGTGGAGGCGAGCACAGGATACTAATCTTGCTGTTGAAGGGGTGGAATGAGGCCACATGAAGGAGGAACTTATTCCAACCTTCTTGATTTGGATTTTTAATTTGCAGCCAGCTTTTGTATTATTGTTAAGCCAGAAGAGTGATCTGTAGGCTCTGTTCTCTGAAGCTTCAGCTTGGACTGGAGGCTGAAGAGGTTGGAGTGGCGACACCTTGCTCAGAGGTGTCCATCGTAAGCGTGTTGACTGCTCAGAGTGGAGTAGAAAGAGGGGTCAGTAACAGATGGACCTTATTAGATTGTAGAGCGAGGAAGATACATCAATTGAATAGACAGTTTTAAGCACTTGATACCTTTGACTAAAGTTTCTACAGTAGGAGATTGGAATCACTGACAGAAATAGGGAGCTTTGGAAGGAAAGCCCATTTTCTGGGTTACGATGGCCGGAGGTTTTATTGATTGTGTTGCATGTGGGTTAGCAGTACGATTCCTAACTAGACATGGAGATGTCCCAGAGATATTTGTCAGGGACTTGGCTATCCCCAAGCTGCACTCACTAACTTAATGGTCAGACAGGCCCCCACCAATAAGGGCAGAATTGGTTCAAAAGGCTGTAGTAACTCGTTCCATCTGCATTTCTGAAAACCGTATTGCCTTTTGCCTATTAAGTCATTATCATTCTTTAGATAGAAGCTTTTCACATTCATCTAATATTTAACTCTTTGGCCCCAGAAATGTTTGTTTACTAAGCACCCACTGTTTGCTTTTAGTGGATGTAGCTGTCAACAGCGGAAGCCAGGGTGGCCGCTGCAGGATCTGGGGCTTTCCACGCCAGCCCCTGCTCAGCTCCTGCCCCCCAGGGCTGTCCAGGTGTTCTGTGGGCCTATAGCTAATTGCCTCCTGTCCCCATGTCCACCAGCCTCTCAAACTTGCCTAGTCTAGAACCGAGTCCTTTCCAGGCCCCTCCTCTCGTCTCTTCCTGGACTTCCTTCCTTCCTCCTGTGTCCCCTGGATTCCTTGCAATCCTCCACTCTTACGCTCACCCTCGCTGGCATCTCGGCCCCTGGGCATTCCCCATTCTAGGAGATCTTTGCATGCCACAGTCAGCCTTCAGAAACACAGATCATATCCTGTCCCTCCTCTGGCTGAAGTTTTCACTAGTTTCAAGCAAAGGCCTGGATTAGCCTGAAGTGTGTAGAAGCCCAGACAAGCATGGCACAGACTTGCCTCTCTGGCTGCTTCCTCAGCTCAGCCCCGATTCCCCCATCATCACTGAGCAAACCCCTTCTCACCCTCTCACAGGGGGACTCCTCAGCCTTTAGGCCTGAGTTCTGAGGACCGTTTTTCATAGGCAGCCCACCCAGCTCTACTGCAGGGTTTTATTATGTCACTTGGTGCTGGCCTGTCCACTGTTCTCTGGGGCGCACTCGGAAGGCACAAGCCGTGACTGGTCATCCTAATGCACTTTCCCATGTCTGGTAACTTAGTTTTTAAGGCTCTAAAATTAGCCGGACCCGTCGTTGGAAAGGCTACTGGGAGACCATTCACCTAACTCAGTTTTTTGGAACCTGTATCTTTACCCTTCCACCTTTCTAAGGTGCAGTTCCTTAGAAAGCAGTTTGGCGAATTGTAGCCTTAAAAATGGTAATCGCTTAGGGAGTTCCATCATGGGTCAGTGGTTAAACTGACCAGTATCCGTGAGGACACAGGTTTGATCCCTGGCTTCAATCAGTGGGTGGGGGATCTAGCATTGCCCTGAGCCGTGGTGTAGGTCACAGATGCAGTTCAGATCTGGCATTGCTGTGACTGTGGTGTAGGCTGGCAGCTGTGGCTCCGCTTCAGCTCCTAGCCTGGGAACTTCTGTATGCCACGGGTGCGGCCCTAAGAGGACAAAGAAAATTTAATCACTTAGACCCAATAACAGGAAAACACGCTCTGCTGAGAAATGGTCATGGCGTTGTCCTTTATAAGAGCAAACATCATTGGGGTACCCGGTGACAGGGAAAGAGTTAAATCTGACATGGTTATGCAGCAAGGGCTTTCCAAGTATGAATAACAAAAGAGGAAGTGGAAAGAAAAATCTGGATCCAAAATTGTTAGGTTGTATGATCATGAATATATTAGAGGTGCAAAGGGAAAAAACTGAGGAAAGTGTCAAGAGACAGCCTTTGTGAGGGCGGAGGAGAGTTTTGAATAACCCTTTCCCACGTGCGGTATTCTGGTGGCCTTAGGAAATGTCAGTACTAATGACAGTGGTAACTATGTCTAAGATCCAGCTAACCAGATACATCCCTGCTTCTTTGGCTAAGAGATCTCAAAAACGAATTTTGGTCTCTCCCCCGCACCCCCACCCCGACCCCGTAGTTCGAAAAGCTGAACACAGTTGCTGAGTGCCTGTTCTCCCTGGTCAACGGTGATGACATGTATGCAACCTTTGCCCACATCCAGCAGAAGAGCCTCTTGGTGTGGCTGTTCAGTCGCCTGTATTTATACTCCTTCATCAGCCTCTTTATATATATGATTCTCAGCCTTTTCATTGCGCTTATTACAGACTCTTATGACACCATTAAGGTAAGTGGTTATCATTATTTCCTGCCCCCAAACAACGGCAAATTCTGTATAGATAAGCATAGGAAAACGCTATAATGTTTTGCTTATTTAAAATACTATAGTTTTACTTATTTTGAGGTTTTGTAGAAAAGAAACTTTTTGAGATGCTGGAGGTTAATGTTAAATACGCATTTGGGACATAGTCCCTGGCACGCAGATCCAGTTGGGGAAGAAAAAGGATGGGCTGAGGTTGGTAAATCGGGTGGTTGGGCTCTCGGTCTCAGCATGAGCAGGGGACCTGCCTGTCCAGCACTTAGACTCTGAGTGGTAAATTTCAGTGATAAGAGGTGACCGTCATCCTGTTGCCCAGGTAATGGCACACCTCAAACACCGGGTGCTGCTCATGTGGTGCAGGTGTCCTTTAAAATGTGAAAGCTAAGGCTTTTGTAGCTGTTTGTCCTCCTGCCTTCCTAGGCCGCCCAGGGGTCCTGTGTCCTTTCAGACTGGGTCCCATGAACTGATCTCTAGCTTGAAGAACGCTCTGTTGCCCCCGGGCAATGGTGTCTCCAGAGCAGATGGTCAGGCTTAGAAAATCCTGTTTGGGGGCAGGCGTCTGAGCAACCAGGGGAGCCATGTCCACACCTGGGGGTGTTGTCCTCTTCTCAAAACCTGCTCAGACTAAGTCAGAAGCAGCCAGTCCATTGGAGATACTCCTGGGCATTTTGTTCAGGGGAAGATGCGAGTTCCTGTGGGAATGTGTGGTTGGCTCTGCAGCGGGGTTGGGCATGAGGGGAGGAGCAGGGCTTCTCACCATGGGTGCCTGTCCTTGATGTGGCAGTGTCCCCGTGAGTGTGCCAAACCTCAAGTGACCTGGTGAGTAACCTCACAAAGCTAGAGGGGAGGGGTCTCTCAGGGTCGTTGTGTCTGACTGGCGGCACCTACTGTCTTCTTTCTCAAAATAGACTTCTGACTATTTCCTTTACTCCTTCTATTAACAGGCACCCTTCCACCCCCACCCCCCACCCCACCATGGCTTGCTTTCTGGAGTTTTCCTCTGGATGGTTCTGTTTCCATGGCGGCCCTGGCTTGACCTTCAGGGGACTGACAAATTGACTGATCATTGTTAATATCAATTCTTGGACCTGAGCTCGCTACGTGGGGGCATTTTTCTTTTAGTGGGGATGGGTTTGGTTTGTTAACAAAGGGAGCGATTTCTCAGCTGCATGCATAAGGTAACAACACTATGTACTTTTTCAAGAAATACCAACAGAATGGGTTTCCTACCACGGATCTTCAGGAATTCCTGCAGGAGTGTAGTAGCAAAGAGAAATGTCAGAAAGAGTCATCGGCATTCCTGTCCTGCATCTGCTGTCTGAGGAGGTCAGTATTGTGATTAGTCAGGTCTCCATGCTCCCAGGATGAGACGCTCTGCTGCCTTAACAAAGAGTCCTCCCAAGAGTGAACGCTCCCGCTCCCCTCAGAAACCATCTGACTGTGGGAAATCATACAGCCCTCCTTGCTTTCTTCCCACTGCAATTGTTTCTCATGAAATACGGTGGAAAGCTACATGGCACGGTTGAAATCTCTTGGGACTGTTAGAAGTCTGTTATGAGAAGGCATGAACTATGTCCCCGGAGTCAAAAGGGTGAGCTGGCCAAAGGAAGAAGTCCGAGCCCTTCTGTTTAGAAATGGAGCTCTGGGAACGTCAAAGGTGTTTTCCCCTTTTTACCATCCCGGTATAAATAACCTTCCTTGAGCAGAGCAGGAAGCCTTTTTAAGACGATGCTCTATGTGTCCTTGGCTAGAGGCACAAGTCAGTAGGTCCCTGTTGATCAACTGCTCTTTGCTAGCCGTTCATCAGTACACTTACAAAAATGCTCTGAACCTCAGTGGCGAAGCCTCCACCTGGTGGCTTGGGGACTAGAGTTGGGGTCAGATGGGGATCATTTTCTTAACTGTTTGTTTTCATCTGAAGTCAGGGGTGGGAGCTGTTAACTGCAAGTACCCCTTACTCACGTGTTCTGAGAAGGATTCTCTAAACCATAGTCCTGAAGGAAGATGGAGAACGTAATTGCTGCTTAAAATCACAGGATGCATTTTCTGTTAATTAGTTCATACCGCACCTTGGGATTTGAAATGGTATGACTGAGCATTTCCAAAGAATATCTGATAAATATGAAATGAGGTCTTCTGAGAAGAGTTAAGTTTTAAAATCACATTTTATCCTCTCAGAGCCTTAAATTGTTGCCACGGAAGCCAGGATAAAGGGAAATTAATTTTCTTAATAGGTAGCTGCCTCCTAAGAGGCACCTTAGATAAGGAAAGTCAAAGTTGCTACTCTAAGGTGTAATTAACTATAAAGAAAAAAAAATATGTGTGTGTGTGTGTTTGTGTGTATACACATACAAACACACACATACATATATAAAATTTGAGAATATTGTTGTGAATTCTGGAAAGTAACTAATAAGTTTTTGGCGTTTGATTTTTAGACCTCAGCTTGTACCACAAAAAGACCTAGGAGGGCTGTCTAATGTTTTCTTGGGCAGCCTTACGGAGGGAGTGAAAGCTGTAAGGAGTGGACTGGAAGACAAATTGATAAGATTGGGTCTGAGTGGTGAGAAGAACAGAGCAACATCAGCAGACAATTTTTTCTAAGACGTGCTAAGGGCTGGTGAGAAAATGCCTGATGCAAAGGATGTCTTCCATTGTGAGAAATGAAAGAATTAAATGGAACAGGAGAGTCCACCAGAGAAAATCAAGTGAAGAGGAACTAGGATGTTGAAAATTTGGTGGGGGGAAAAAAAGGATATCAAAAAGAAAAGCAGAAGAAGGTCATGGGGAAGGCAGCTAGATCAGTTTTAGCTGAATAACCAAATCAAAGCCTGGAACTGAGGGGATTTTGGATGGACCCTGCAGAAATTCAATGAGGGTCTTAGGAAATGCCTTATACTGGGGTCTTAGAACAAGTGATGGCTTTGAAATCATCAAAAATTAAACACACTTGGATGTACTAGCTTGGATATAGCTAGAGCCCCAAGAACAGAATAAAACTGAGGAAGGAGATGAGTGGAGAGTACGGATCAAAGAAGGACCTCGCCGAGGGAACCTGGGGAGTAAGGACATCAGCAGTACTGGCGTCTGGGCCCTTCCCCAGTGCCCGTGACATTCAACCCAACTCTCACAGCTCTGTGCCCCATGGAGCATGGCTGGGTTGTTCTTTGTCATCCAAGTCATCCAGCAACCACTACAGACTGATTCTCCCTCCAATAGTTGACTGAGCCTCTGGCCTGACAGTCAGAACACCTGGGCTTTTTATTGGAACCCCGTCAGTTATCAGATGTGTCCCATGACCTTTCCTAAACCTCTTGGTTCCTCCGTTGTCATCAGGGTGGAACCGATGGCCTCTGCAACCTCTTCTGCTTCTAGTTTGATGTGGTTCTTTGAAAAGATGTTCTTGGTGGAACAGATGCAGAGTTAACCTTCCCCCTGTCTACCAGAGCAGAGGAGGAAAATCTGCTCTTCTAGCCACTGAGGCTTTGTTGAAGGGAGATGGAGGGTGGACAGCTCCTCAAAACTGCCGAAAGCATCTAGTGAAACCAGAACTAATGTAAATTTTCTTTCTTTAGTTTTTACTCCTCTGATATGTTGCACTCGGCATGTCAATAGCCTATGTGTGCCTAAATGGTAGAGTATATATTCCTAGTTCATCTCAAAGATTTTTAAGTCATTATTCTCTTTTCTCTTTCTTTCTCCCCCTTTCTGTTATAGGAATGGAAGTGATGACCACTTGATACTTGCTAATTAAAATCTTCTGCTGAAGATAATCAAGTTTCAGTTCTCCTAATATTGACTGACAATTCAGAGGGACCCCAATTGGTGTGGACCAGCACTTCCAAAAATACTGATTGTGGAGTGGAAAAGAGGACTGTCAGCTGACTGAATAGACCTAAAGTTCCAAAGTTCCTTTTTATAAACTTGGGTGATGAAGAATAGACCACAGTCAACTACCGGGCATTGGTGTCATAGAGCAGTGACAGTGAAATTCTGTCCCAGTCTTTTAATTTATGACATCACAATATCGGAATGAAAAAGAAATCACATTTCAGAGTGTGCAAAACAATGGCATTTAAAGCCATGTATTTAAAGATGTGAGTTTAGGAGTTCTTGTGTTGGCTCAGCAGTAACAAACCCGGCTACCATCCATGAGGACGTGGGTTTGATCTCTGACCTCGTTCAGTGGGTTAAGGATCTGGTGTTGCCATGAGCTGTGGTGTAGGTCGCAGATGTGGCTCGGATCTGGCATTGCTGTGGCTGTGGCGTAGGCCAACATCTGCAGCTCCCATTCAGCCTCTAGCCTGGGAACTTCCGTGTGCCGAGGGTGCAGCCCTAAAAAGACAAAAACAAACAAAAAACAAAAAATAAAGATGTGAGTTTAGGAGTTCCCACTGTGGCCCAGTGGGTTAAGAATCCAACTGAAGCAGCTTGGGTCACTACAGAGGTGAGGGTTCAGTCCCCAGCCTGGCACGATAGGTTAAAGACGCAGCTGCAGTTCAGGTCTCAGGTGCAGCTCAAATTCAATCCCTGGCTCGAGAACTTCCACATGCCAAGTGTGCCACCATTTAAAAAAAAAAAAAAAAAGATGTGAGTTTATCATCAAATAAGGGTTGTTTTAAAAGTGATTCTTGGGTTAGAAGGCGTGTGTGAATTCATGGTCTACACAAAAATGAAATTGGTTGCAATACCAATTTAGATACTCAAAGCTGGAGAACTATTAAGCCATTTGAAGATTACACTTAAATCAACAAAAGGACCTCTTGCAGCGGACATTTCTTGGCTTGTTTTCCTGTATTCTTCTTCTTCACAATATGAAAACATGTTGGCAAAGTCAGTGGAAACAGAGTCATTTGGACACCTTGTCACTTATGCTAATTGTTGATTGTATAACACATGATGTGTGGACGTTACACTGCAGTAATGGTCATTCATTTTAACATTTAACTCCTCTAAGGTGGGGATTTACCCTTGTCAAGCAAAGAAAGATCGTATTTTTTCCCAAATAAATTAAATCTATTTTTATCATAACATCTAGAGCTACTACTATTTTTTTTTAAATGTACTCTCTCTT
>PVHT020000065.1:733740-776042 GCA_004024745.2 Catagonus wagneri
AAATGTACTCTCTCTTAACATCTGCCCAGTGAAAAAATTCAGATCACATCTCTATCAACTATCTGGTCTCCAAAAGGGATTTCTCACTTTCTTAAAAGCAGTGAGGGGGGAAATAAGGACTAGTATATAGAAGTTATTTAATAAGTTATGTATGATAATGATTTGAGATTAAGATCACTTCATGCACAGATTTCATACCTGAGCTTTCTTAAGGGTCAACTGTCTTAAATGTATTGGTGAAGAGTAGGGTTTGAATTTAGCAGGACTTTCATTCCATGGCTCCCTGTTTCCCCTTCATCCCCCCCAAGCCCCTGCAGAGACTTGTCCCACCCCTACCTCCTTGTCCCTGGTGTAGGCTAGGAAAATCTTCCAGTTAATAGCATGAAAATCCATAAAAGTGACTTGTGTCTACACAAAAAATACCTCGGTAAAATTTTTATTTTCGTAATAAATTTCTTCACTTACAAAAAATGTCAAGAACTGTATTCAACTTTTAAATTAAGAGCCGTTTCACCTGTGGTTATTCTAGGGTCATTGCCATGACTCCGGCATCAGTACGTAGTCAGATCACTTCTTCACCTCTGAGTGTACCCTCAGTACTTAGTTTGTCTCTGAATGGAATTGCTCTCCATGCCTTTTACATAATCTGCAGCTGTGACTACCACTTGAATCGAAGATGAATGATGGTCCCTCATGCTCATGTCTTCCTTTTATTGGCTTTCACATTCCCTTTGATTTCTTTTCCCTCCAGCTGGACAAAAACACTTTCAGGAAGAAAAATCTTTTTCAAGGTTACCTTGTCTCTGTGGAAACATTGTTTTCTCTCTTTTTAATAATTTTAAACAATTGTCACTTTACCAACTGTATTGTCTATATGGCCTTTAATGAACAACATTGTTCTCGCAACTCTGCTAATAGCCACATCTGGGACAAACCATTTTCTCTGCTTTCCTAGGCCTCCACTTGGAAAGCTCACTGTGAAAGCTAGGAGACTTATTCCTTCTGCCTACTGGTTTCACTAGGGGATCCCCAGTTCTTGTAGAACATACCTCCTTAGCTGGCAGTGACTGCCCCAAAACCAGTTGTGAAATCCTTAGACTGGATGACTTGGGATCCAGGTAGAAAAGAGCATGGTGGTGGGGGACATGGAGACAGAGTTGAAATCCCAACTTACCTGGTAGCTTGGGCGCCCTGAGCGAGTTAATTTCTGCTTCTCGGTGACACTGACAAGCATCAACAAGCTGTGGGATAGGCATTTAAATTGGAGAACTCATGCAAATCCTGGCATTGAACTGAAACTTCAGCCATTCTTTACTTTTGATTTTCTGCCATGTCCCTAAATGGGTCCCATGGGGTCATGGAGCAGTGAAGATGCTAGACATTTAGCCTGCCTCAGAGCCTGTCCTCCTAACACCCGAGTCTCCTTGGAAGGGTCACACTAGCCTTGCTTTCCTCATCTGTAAAGTGGAAATTACAAGGATTAAAAGAGTTGAGTAGAGCAGGGCATGGCTTGTAAATGTTCGATGAATAGTAGATCTTCAACAGGACTCTTGCACAGGCTACAAAGGTACACATCTACCACCTGAGCCAGCCAGGAAGCTCTTTACTTTGAAGTGAGCTCACCACACACTTAGGCCTTTAAGCGAGGAGACACCCTTGTCTAGGCCTGTTGTGGAGGCAATGATCAGTTAAGTCTGAAGCTCACCCACAGTTGTGGAGGAACTGGTGGACTTGAACAGCCTAAACGGGGGCAAGTCTGTCAGTCCCGATGGGAGGGTAACTGACCCCGAGGTGTGCAAGCCTCCTAAATCTCCAGTCCTTCACCCTGGGTGAGACCCTCCATCCTCAGCCAGGAGCCCCCTTCCTTAACCAAATTTGTCCCTTATGTGCGAAGTACAGGGCAGCTATTGCTGATCTGAGGTGGTAAAAGTAAAGAGATGAGAAAGGGAATTTAGGAAAAGGTCTTCAAGAGATGCTACCAACCCCAACCCCAGCTGAGGGTCCTCGTCATAACAAAGGGGGGAGGTGCCTGACCCCACCCCACTCAGATCTTGGAAAGCACAGTGGCCTAGGCTTTTGATATACAGGGGACTAGCCCATCACCCAGCAGTGCTTGAGGGCCTCCTTGAAAATTAGCCCAGCACTGTTACTGACGTTCAGGGGCCCTAGAGTCCCTGGGAAAATATGATTTCTGAACTTTGGTCTTGGCCATGGATTACTCCTGCCGGTATAAAGAGCTGTGATGCTTAGAGATTCAATTCCAGATATCTGAATACACTCTTGGTTTACTGCTCTTTCCTCACAGTCTCACAATTCATATTTTTTAAAAAGGGGGCCCCACAAAGGTTGCAGCAAATTCGGATGATTGGACCCTATAACTCAGTGACTAACTCAATGATTAAAGCATGGCCTTTATGAAAAGCAAAAAAAAGGTACGATCCCAGCATTGTACTTTTTCTTGAAAACAATTGAAATTTAACAAAAGGAAAGAGTGAAGCTGAGTGGGAATGACTTTTTTAAAAGACTTGGATGCACTGCTTTTCTCAGGCTCTGACCTCGCAAATTAGTGGCTGTGGGGCCACTTCTTACCCCCACATCTTTTTTTCACAGATTAAACTGTGCTTGGTGGCATTGGCCAATGCCATTTCCATGTCGCACTGGCAGGTTGGAGCTGTGCTGCTCACTTTTACCCCTCGTCAATGAAGAGCCTCATTTTTCTCGTCATTTTTCTTTTTAGGGCGGCACCTGCAGCATATGGAAATTCCTGGGGTAGGGATCGAATTGGAACTGCAGCTGCCAGCCTACACCACAGCAATGCCAGATCCAAGCCACATCTGCAACCTATGCCACAACGCTGGATCACTAATCCACTGAGCAAGGCCAAGGATTGAACTGCATTGAAGAGCCTCATTTTCTAATTTTCCACTCCATGCTGTTCCCTGACAGAGAATCGACTTAAGGTAGTTCTTCTAAACTTGATCGTGTTTGCGCAGCTGCCACACCACCTCCAACCTTGCTGAGCAAAGTCCACCCACTGGACAGTCAAGCAATCTCACCAAGCTCTTTATAGCCATTGGCTTGTAACAAGTCACCTTTGAATGGCAACCCATAGGACTGTTTGACATACTGCCTGATGGAGAAAATAACATGGTAGCAATGGGAAGACTTCAAGATGAACTCCATCTCCATATAGACACTCAGGTTGTTAAGGAAAACAATATAACTCATGGCTGGTCTACCCTGAGCTCATTTATAAGCAAATACGGCTGCAAACCAGTGGGTGAAAATGATGGCCGATGTTTCTCTTGCCATCTGTCTCCACCAGGAAATCCGAGAGTGAATGAGAAGATAAATGCGTACACAGGAATATCCCACACTACCTTATGTAACGAGGACAGCAAAACTCTGACTTCTTAAAGACCCCTGGGAGCTATTGGCTGTGGTGGATGGGAAAGACAATTTGTTAGTGTGATGTATGTTCCTTAGTTTCTAATGATACATAAATTATCCCGTGAGCCATGATACATATGGTTTAAAGAGAATTTTAAATGAAAGCAATTTTTTTCTAGCAACACTAATTGCCTAGCAGCTGTAAATTACTCATCTCCTGCTGCCCATGGGCTGTGGTCATTACTCTCTCCCCGAGATTGAGCCAATGTCCCCCAAGAGAAATGTTTGCTTTGACAAAATGAATTTACATCCTCACTTGTGATCCTGCCACCACGGGGCTGCGGAAGGAGGTGGTATTTATAATGCCTTTCAGACCGATCATCATGCATTTGTGTCATCTTGCATGTGTTATCTGCGATAACAGGACAGTGTGTTGGGTCTTAGCTCTTGGCTGCCTTGGGAGAAAAATCAGGGAGCTGCTATCAATATTTCATCTTCTCTAGCTTGGAGGTTTGAAAAGTAGACTTAGATAAGAAACATGAATGTTTCCTAGATGACAAAGAATGGAAGCGATAAGAACCATTAAATCTGAGAAATGTTAGAAAATTTTGTGTGTAAATGGAGAATGGTGATGCCATTCAAGACTTTACTTCGGGAGTTCCCTTTGTGGCTCAGTGGTTAACGAATCCGACTAAGAACCATGAGGTTGCGGGTTCGATCCCTGGCCTTGCTCAGTGGATTAAGGATCCGGTGTTGCCGTGAGCTGTGGTGTAGGTTGCAGACGCGGCTCGGATCCCGCGTTGCTGTGGCTGTGGCTGTGGCGAAGGCCGGCAGCTACAGCTCCTGTTAGACCCCTAGCCTGGGAACCTCCATATGCCGCAGGTGCGGCTCTACATAAAAAAGGCAAAAAGACAAAAAAAAAAAAAGACTTTACTTCAATACATATTTGTTGATTTCCAGCACTGTGCTAAGTACTAAGGATGCAAAGAGTGGATGACATGTTTCCCGCCCTCACAAAGTTTGGTGTCTGGTGGGAAAGACAAACATGAGCAAAGCAAGTATAACACAAAGTCCCCCGCGGTACCCTGTGAGAGCAGAATGGCAGTGGCTCCTGCCTTCCTGTAGTATAAATGAGGACGTCTTAAGAACTAGACAATCCTAGAACTGAGACTTGAATGATACATATTATTTGACCAGATGGCCACGGTGTGGGGTGGGGATGGAGGGCTTTCTGGAGAGAAGAAATTGTGTGGCAAAGGCGTGGACATCTGAGAGAGCACCCAGCCAGAGGACCCAGGGAAGCTGTTTTGGGGTGGTCAGAAGGTAAGTCACATGTAGGAGAAAATGAGATAAGATAAGACTGGAGAGGTGACGAAGACCTTGGGGGGACTTTAAGATATGGGAGCTGCACGACTGTGAAGGACGAATTGGGGTGCTGTGTGAAATAAGCAGGAAATCAGTTACAAAGCTACTACATACAGTCCCCCAAATAAAAAAAAGGTGATGCTATTACCCCATAGTTAAACTCAAAAAAAAGGAAAAAAAGCCACAATGAGAAATTTGCCTGAAAACGGTCTCTAAGGATGATACCTGTCTCTAAGGATGTATGGTTTATCTATCTGTACATACAATTTTTCTTTATTAAAATATTTCTCTGCTAAATGTCCTGTCATTTTCTCAGGAGTTTGTGCTTTTAGACTATGCATTTAGAGGGAGGGTCTCTTTTCATAACTTATGTTATTGACAAGTATATTTATTAGGATGAATAGGTTGAATGCACATTTCTAATCACATGATATTTCTCATTCCCACATATTTAAAAGAAGCTTATCTAAGGCTTTGTTTCTGCACTCGTGCCTTCCCCAACACACACACACACACACACACACACACACACACACACACACACGCAGTTTGGCCAGCCACAGTTAGCGTCTGCAAAGGCGGTGGACTCGTGGTTGTGACCACTCACAGAGCCCATCTGACATCTCAATCAGCAGTGTCCGTACTCTGCAGGCTGACCACCCTGAGGGGCACAGCGGGCAGCCTGGTTCAGGCCCTAGAGAGTTATTCTCTCAGCGTGCTCAGAGAGTCAAACCATGACCCTGAGGTGCTGGACAACCAGCAAAATACTAGGTAGGCAAACAACCATGTCCACAAGTGCTCCTGGATGTGAGGCCACCCACCCAAGTCTGGTCTCTGGGGAAAATGCATTGGCGTTTCCAGCCACACTTACATGGAGACCGCTCTCCATGTTTTTTCTTGAGAAAGTCAAGTTCCTGGAACAGTTTTTAAGGAACTCTAGTAATGGACTGAGGAAGGGATGGGTGGATCATGGATGAACCTTCTGCTGGACTTTTTTTTTTTTTAGGGCAAAACCCACAGCATATGGAAGTTCCCAGGCTAGAGGTCAATCAGAGCTGCAGTTGCCAGCCTACACCACAGCCACAGAAATGCCAGATCTGAGCCACACCTACACCACATCTCATGGCAATGCCAGATCCTTAATCCACTGAGCGAGGCCAGGGATCAACCCGCATCCTCATGGACACTAGTTGGGTTTGTTACCTCCGGGCCACAGTGGGCACTCCTATTAGACTTTAATCTCCTTTGCATAAATGACTCCGTAGTCCACCTGGAAAAAGACAAAAACATGGGGAAAAATGATAGGCAGATGAGAGAAGTTTGGGTGCAGATGTGGTTGTGACAAATGGGTGATGATGGGACCTGACCTTTCTCCCACTTTTCTCTAGGATTTGGGAGACCCTAAGCTATAGCCCTTATGCAAAATATTCTGTCCAAGTTTCCACATTTGAGACAGGAGAGTTGACAGTTACTATTCTGCATTAAAAACGAAGAAACTCAATGGACTAAAAACCTATCATCTATCTATCTATCTATCTATCTATCTATCTATCTATCTATCTATCTATCTATCTATCATCTTCCCCAAGGGGCTTTTCAAAGAATGGCCATTCATGTTCACAGCAGGCAGCTTAGAGAGTAAGTTGTGGAGACAGAAATGGATACAAGCTGAATGAGTTAGTATCATCCACCAGCATCATCAGGAAAATTTCTTAAAAAGACAATTCTTCAGCACTTTGCTACCACGTGCCAAAGAAATTACCATGTATGAAAGATTTAAATGTGAAAAATTAAGCCAGTAAAAGAACTAGAAAAATATAGATCAATACTTATTTGAGAGGTAGAGAAGGCCTTTCTGAATTTAAAGCTGCACATAAATCATAAAAGAAAAATCAGATAGATTTACTACAAAGAAAGGAAGAATGTCAAAGAATGAAGAATGAAAAACCAGGAGTTCCTGTTGTGGCTCAGGAGAAATGAACCCGACTAGTATCTGTGAGGACTTGGGCTCAAACCCTGGCCTTGCTCAGTGGGTCAAGTATCTGGTGTTGCTGTGAGCTGTGGTGTGGCCAGGAGCTGTAGCTACAATTTGATTTAATGCAGAATAATAACTTCCATATGCCATGGGTGCAGCCCTAAAAAGCAAAAAAAAAAAAAAAAAAAAGTAAACCAAAATTTTAAAGTGCACTGGGAAAAAATAATACAGTATATACAACTGGCTGAGTATTCTTGCTCAGTGAGGAAAAATTATAAATTTCTGGAGGGTGAACCCTAAAGGTAAGGACAAAATTTATTTTATTTCTATATTTAATGTGTGTAGCAAGATTCCTGATGAGGAACAAGCACACAAAAAATAGTCTACTTTTGAAAAGCTATATTTAGTTGAATGCCTATTATGTACATTTTTTTTTTTTTTTTTGGTTTTTAGAGGCACACCTGTGGCATATGGAGTTTTTTGCAGGCTAGGCTTCAAATTGGAGCTATAGTTGCTGGCCTGCATCACAGTCACAGCAACATGGGATCCGAGCTGTGTCTGCAACCTACACCACAGCTCACAGTAACACTGGATCCTTAAGCCACTGAACAAGGCCAGGGATCGAGCCTGCATCCTCATGAATGCTGGTTAGATTCGTTTCCGCTGAGCCAAGATAGGAACTCCTGTACATATGTTACTGCTACTCATCCCAGTGGACTTACTGCTTACATACCAGGATTTCTATTTTATTAAAGAGAAAATTGAGCGCAGATTAGGTAGCAGAGCTTGGCTTCAAAGCGAAAGCTTTTGGAGTTGCTATTATGGTGCAGTGGAAACGAATCCCACTAGTCTCCACAAGGATGCGGGTTTAATCCCTGGCCCTGCTCAGTAGGTTAAGAATCTGGCATTGCCATGAGCTGTGGTGTAGGTCACAGACGTGGCTTTGATCTGGTGTTGCTGTGGCTGTGGTGTAGAGCAGCAGCTGTAGCCTAGCCTGGGAATTTCCATATGCTACAGATGCAGCCCTAAAAAGCAAATAACAAAAAAAATCCAAAGCTTTGACCCCAAAGTCTTCTTCCTCTTCTTCCTTGCCTTCGGTCTACTTTCTAAACAATGCCTACTGAACAGAAATGAATGTTTAACTTCCTTAATGATGAGAAAGGTGACTTCTGTTTTCAAACAACACCCTGTTGAACAACATTCCTTGAATTCACATAATGCTGGTGCTAATGGAAACTAATCTGTATTTTTGCAGGGGAGTTGAGAGCCCAGTACTTATACTAAATTGCCATGATTTAAACAAGCTGTCAAAAGATGCTTTAAGCCTCAGAATTATTATCTGTAATAAAGGGATAATAAAATCGAGAATCCAGAGAGGTTAAGTAACTCACGCAAGGTCACACAGCAGTAACCAGCAGAGCTGGGACTCAGACTGAGGCAGCCCATTTTTAGTGCTGGCTAGCTCACAAGGTTGATGTAATTTCTAAGAGATAATGGATGTGAGAAAGCTTCAAAAGGGATAAACTGGACACTTTGGGTGAATGGAGATAAAAATTAAAGCTGTAAACTTTTTTTTATGACGGAAAAGAATATAAATAAACTGTGTGTGTATGTTGTTAGAGTCACTTTGCTGTACAGCAGAAATTGTCACAATATTGTATATCAACTATAATTTTAAAAATCCTGTTTTTTGTATGTATAAGAATTGTGAAAATCAGCCCTTGATAGGGACATCTCAGATGTCTGGGTGTGTCTTTCTTGACCTAGTATCTATTTTAATATTTCTACAGCTTGAAATGTACACCAGCAGACTGATCTCTTCCCTCAAGCCCCCTTTATGTAAAGCAGGATGGCAGTACTGATTAACGGATCAAAGACAAAATACACTTATCATGCCCAACTAGGTCTTAAAAAAAATGAAAATAAGAGATAATTGCATCCACTGGGGTGGAGTTTCTGGCATGTGCAGTAATGAATCACCATACAGTTGGGACTGAAAAAAGAGAGCCACCCCGTCAAACCTCTGACCCAGCTCCTCTTCTATCTCACTGGCCAGAAGCCAGGAGAACCAGTGTTAAAACGTGCTTTAATATCGCTCATGTACTTTTCATGCCTTGTTGCAGTACTTGATCATTGACAAAGTCTGTAGTTGTCTGCGCAGCTCAATTAGCCTGCCTTTTGGGAAATGCCCTTCATATCCTGTCTCTCTAATTTATATATTTCTCTAAACAATTCGAGAGATGGTTGTATATATTATGCCCTTTTATGCCTTAAGATTTCAGGGTATATTTCCTAAGATCAAGAATAGTCTCTTATAATTACATTTAGAATGGATAGATGGTAAGTTCCTATTCTATAGCACATGCAACTGTATCCAATCTCCTAAGACAGTCCGTGATGGAAAAAATATTTTTAAAAATGTATGTGCATGTATGACTGAGTCAGTTTGCTGTACAGCAGAAATTGGAACACCATTGTAAATCAACTGTACTTTAATAAAAAAAAAAAATAAACATAGGAGTTCCCACTGTGGCACAATGAGATCAGCCATGTCTCTGTAGTGCCAGGATGAAGGTTTGATTCCCAGTACAGTGGGTTAAAGGATCCAGCATTGCCGCAACTGTGGCATAGGTCGAAACCATGGCTCGGCTCCCCTGGCCCGGGAACTCTATATGCCGTGGGGTGGCCAAAAAAAGAAAAAAACAAAATAAAAATTAAATTAAAAAAAATTTTTTTGGCCTTTTGTCATTTTATGGCTGCACCCGCGGCACGTGGAGGTTCCCAGGCTAGGGGTCTAATCGGAGCTGTAGCCACTGCCTATGCCGCAGCCACAGCAACGCAGGATCCGAGCCATGTCTGCGACCTACACCACAGCTCACGGCAACACTGGATCCTTAACCCACTGAGCAAGGCCAGGGATCGAACCCACAACCTCATGGTTCCTAATCAGATTCGTTAACCACTGCCCCACGACGGGAACTCCTTAAATTAAAAATTTTAAAAATTTTAGGACTTCCCATTATAGTTCAGTGGTAATGAACCCAACTAGTATCCATGAGGACGTGGGTTTGATCCCTGGCTTCACTAAGTGGGTTAAGGATCTGGCATTTCTGTGAGCTGTGGTGTAGGTCGCAGATTCGTCTCTGATCCCACATTGCTGTGGCTGTGGTGTAGGCCAGCAGCTGCAGCTCCCATTCAACCCCAAGCCTGAGAATTTCCATGTGCTGTGGGTGTGGCCCTAAAAAATAAATAAATAAAAATATATATTTTTAATTTTAAAAGAATAATCTCCTCTATAGTCGTAATACAATGAGCAAATTCAGGAAATTTAACATTGATGCAATGTTTTACCAAATCTACAATCCATAATCCAATTTTATCAATTGCCCCAAAAATATTCTTTATAACATTCTTTCCCTTCCAGGGTCACTACTGAATCTAGAAGTCATACCTCCTTAGTTTCCTTTCATCTAGAACATTTCCTCAGATTTTCTTTGTCTTCCTTGACACTGAGATTTTTTAAGAACATTGGTCATTATTTTGCGTAGAATCCCTTAATTTGGATTTGGTGATTAGATACAGGTTACACATTATCGGCAGGAATACCACAGAAGCACTGTAGTGTCCTCCTCAGGGCATCATGTCTAGAAGCACGTGGTATTGGTGTCCTCTTCATGGCAGATATCTAGAGCCATCACCCTTTAAAGGTCTGATTCCTCCATCATTGCAGTTGCAGTGGCCCTAGAAACGCACAGCTTAGATCTCCTACTATGAGGAGCCTAAGCGATGACTGTCCTGGGTGCTGTGCCCAGAATCCATCTGCATGGAGACTCCACCTTCCATTCAGTGTGAACACTGAAACGACCATAAGGCAGTCCCATTCCCGCTAGACAGGGACCTGTCTCGTGGACTCCCCATCAGCCTGGCTAAATTCCTCTTAGAACTGGACTGCATCTAGGACCCTCCTACCCAACACTTCCTCTTTTCCTTCATGAGGTCAGACGGGGGTTGTCTGACAGCCCTCCCTTCCTCCTCTGGCTCACTCTCCCTCTTCCCTCACAGCCCCTCTCCCCCCAGTTCTCTTGCATTTCCCATCTTGTCTTGGCATCTGCCTCATGGAGGGTCTGAACTAACACAAAATGATACTGAAAGAGGTGATTGCAAATAGGTAGTAAGACGGAGGTTTGGGACTGGTTAACTCATCCACAGTGGGTGAAGAGAACACCGTCCTGAATGGTAGGTGGGCCAACGCAGAGCCCCCAGTACAAGGTGGGAGCCAGTTGTCAAAGGTTTCATTGCCAGTGACCTGGAAATGCATCCCGGTGGCTGGGAATGCCACTGCAGGTGCAATGATACAGGATGATTCAGGCATTTTGATGATATGGGGAGAGAGATGCTCGCAAAGACAGTAGAATCAGCTGAATACTTTTAAGTTGATAGACCCCTCCGCAGGGGGATGAGAAACGGGGCTGAGAACAAGTAGTTAAAGACCAAGAATGAGGGCCAGAGGTCTTGGTAGGAGATTTCAAAGAGGCCCTGATCTCCTGAGGTGCAGGAGAAGACAGGCTTGAGTTGTGGACTGAAGACCTTATGAGGTAGACTTTCTTACCCCTATTTCATTTTTCCATATTATATATACGAAAGTGGAGGCTTGGAGGGATGGAGGACTTGCCTTTATTCACCCAGCTCCCAGCTTTGATGGGTCTGCTCACCTCCAGAGCACTTAGTCTTTTTGCACATAAAGTTGTGTGGATCCCTGGACTTGACAGAAGGAGAAGGTGGGAGGGAGCATTGCCTTATCATATCCACTTCCAAATCCATCTCACCCCCTCTTCACTACAGTTTTGGCTACTTTTTTTTTTTTTGCCAGACTCATGTTCTCCATCTCAAGAATTCAGGGTTACCTAAATAAGAGTCATGGATCAGACATTCTAATCAGGCTTACAAGAGTTACAAAACCAACTACTAAGAAAAAATATTTCTGGGCATTAAACAGTGAAATTAGTTTTCCTTTTCTTTGGTATACATGTAACTCAAGTGTGTGCATTTCCAGTGAGGAAAAGTGAACGATGAGGATTATTTTACTGGGCCATGTTTACTTATATTTATAAACTTTATAAATGGGAATAGTTTTGCTCTTAAAGACTAAACAAAGCATGACAACTGAGAACTGAGATTTTACAGGCATGTTCAAGAAATGGTGGGCAGGGAGTTCCCTGGTGGCTCAAGGGATTAAGGATCAGGTATTGTCACCACTGTGGCCTTGGCTACTGCTGTGGCATGCATTTGATTCTTGGCCCAGGAACTTTTGCATGCCTCAGGCCCAGACCAAAAAAAAAGGGAAAGAAAAGAAATAGTGCATAAATCTTCTTAATCCATCCTAGGACCACAGATTCATAATAATACCTTATATGTATACGGTACTAGAAGGTTCACAAAGGGCTTTCACATACATTACTCAGTTTTTATTCTCACAATCACCTCACACTAGGTATAGCAAGTTTCATTACCCCTTATTTTATATATGGAAAAAGTATATTCTTTTACAAACAGAAAAACTAAAGTTAATTAAAGAAATTATAAGAAATGCATCTGAAACCTGGCATAGGAGGCACTCACTTTCTGAAACTACCTACTGTTCTCCCTAGAAACTTTCATTTCTTTTATAATTTTTAATATTTAATGTAATTGCAGATACACTGGAGTTAGTGCCCCAACCTGCAGAGAACCCTCACTAAAATCTATAATTCCTTTTGCTGCGCTTTGCAATAAGGATTTAATAAATAAAATAATACAAGCACTCAACATGATTTCCTTTTCTTTTGACATTTCTGAAAATTGTAAGCAGCTTAAAACCTTTTAGATTGCCCTGGGGTTAATTTAAAAGGAGAGAAAAAATAATAAAAATTATTAATTCTAGATCTAACTTATTTGTGAGGCGAGATAAAAGGGGTAATTATTATTTTTTCCACTTGGATTATTTCTCTAAAGGTTGCACTGGAAATTAGGAAAAAAACAATTTTATAGACAGGTCTGTACTTTTTTAGCAAAGTAGTTTCTTGGAGAATAATTCCTTTTATGTATGTGGTAATTATCTTTATTTCAAATAACACTTTTTGCCTTAAAGTCTCTTTTATTTGATATTGATAGAGTTAGACAGGCTTTCTTTTGGTTAAGCTTTGCTTAGTATGTATTTCTCATCATTATGACTTAAATATTTTTCATTCAAAGAGCATATAACTTGATTTGCTGGCTCAATCATAGCATCTATGTTTAAACTGAATAGTTGATTTTGTTTATATTGCTGTGACAACAAATGTATTTGGATGTATTTCTACAACTGTAATTTATGTTTTTCATAAATCACGCTCTTTTTTCTTGTTTCTTTTCCCCTATTTTCTTTCTGTTAGATTAATGGAGTTTTTCTTTATTCTCTTCTATTTATTTTCTTTTAGTATTTATCTTAACTTTTGAACATTTTACCTCACAGACAAATCTAAAGTTAATCAAAATCTTGATGCTACTCTTCAATGGGTATCAGAATTTTGGATCTTTTGCCTCAGGTCACCCTCATTTTCCATCTACTGTCTTACATGATTTTCTAGTCTAGTAATTTTTACTCTCTTTTTCAATCTTCCTTCCCTCATTAATTGCTATTTTTACTTATTGTCTTGTACAGGCTATGTTTATTTAGATTTACTCTATTTTTACCACTTACCTCAGTAAAATGCTTTTTGCAAACCACTTCCTCTTTCTGGGTTTAATTTCCTTCTTTCTCTAATAGGTCTTTTATCAAGTCTAGGTCTTCATTTGAAAAACAAATCTTTATTTCACCTTCAGCTGTCAATATGTAACACTTCAGCTCGAAATTAAATTACATAGTAATGCTGTTCTACTCAATTGGTCTCTTGTTTTGAGAGATGCTGTTAGTCTAATAACAGATTACAGATTAGTAATCTGTTTTTTATCAGCGGTTGCTTTTAAGATTTACTCTTCTTAATACTTCTGTGTGTGTGTGTGTCTGTGTGTGTATTTTTAAAATTTACTTGTTGAGGTAGTTGTGGTTCATGAAGCAGAAAATGTCTTCAATTTTGAAAAATACTGAGTCATTAGTTTAAAAATACTATTTCTTTCTGCCCATTTTTTCTTATCTGGCTTTCTGAAATGGATTAGAAATCTGTTGAATCTTCTTATTCTCTTTTTTAGTATCTCCGAATCTTTCATATTTTAATCCCCCTTTTCTTTCCACTACAGTGTAATGAGTTTCTTTGTATCTTTTAGTTCATTAATTTGCTTTTCAGTGGTTTTTAAATTTTTGTTCGTGTGATTTATTGAGTTTTTTTTTATTTCAATGACTCTATCTTTCATTTCTAGAAGGCCTTTGGTCCTTTTTTGGACCTCCTATTTTCTTTTTACAGTGTCTTGTTACATTTTCAACTTCTTACATGAGCTGGACTCAGTGAGATGTAAACAGACTATAATTTAATCTTTCACCAAATGCCAGCTTAAACCTGGTATAAGATCTAGCCTTTTCCCTGACTTACTGGTTAAATTGTAGGCAAGTTTCATAAGTGTTCTAGTTGTTGTTAGATAATTAAGCATCTTGTGATTACTTTTAGACAGAAGAACAATAATAAAAAGACAACTTAATTTTATTTTATTATTATTATTATTATTTTGTCTTTTTGCCTTTATGTAGAGCCGCACCCGCGGCATATGGAGGTTCCCAGGCTAGGGGTCTAACAGGAGCTGTAGCCACCGGCTTTCGCCACAGCCACAGCAACGCGGGGTCCGAGCCGCGTCTGCAACCTTCACCACAGCTCACGGCAACGCCAGATCCTTAACCCACTGAGCAAGGCCAGGGATCGAACCCGCAACCTCATGATTCTTAGTCGGATTCGTTAACCACTGAGCCATGAAGGGAACTCCCGACAACTTAATTTTAAAGTGGGCAAAATACTTGAACAGATACACAAAATAATATAAATAAATGCTAAGAAGCATATGAAAAGATGATCAAAAGTCACCTGGGAAACACAAACTAATGCTGCCATGAGATAACACTTCACACACACTATAATGACTAAAACTGGAAAGACTAAGAATACCAAATATTGGCAAAAAGTGAGCCAGTTGAGTCTCATATATGCCAAGAAGAGTATAAAACGGCACAACATTTTGAAAATCTATTTAGCCTTTTCTTATGCGTTTAAACAAACACCTGCCCCATGATTCAACAATTGCACTTGTGGTTATTTACTCAAAAGAAATGAGAACCTATGTCCACATAAAGACTTGTATAGTAGCATTCAGACCAGTTTTCTCTGTTTGTTTTTGTTTCTTGCTCTTTTTAGGGTCGCACCCTAGGCATATGGAAGTTCCCTGGCAAGGGGCTGAATTGAAGCTTCAGCTGCAGGGTTATGCCACAGCCACAGCAGCCTCTGTAACCTACGCCAAAGCTTGCAGCAACGCTAGATCCTTAATCAGCTGAGTAAGGCCAGGGATTGAACTCACACCTTCATGGATACTAGTCAGGTTCTTAACCCACGAGCCACGGTAAAAACTCTAAGAACAGTCTCATTTTGTAGTAGTTAAAAACTGGAAATAAATGTCCGTCAACACATAAATGAATATCTACACAATGGAATACTACTCAAGGACAACAAAATGTAATGAACTACTGATACAGCAAGAACCAGGGTAAATATCAAAAACATTAGGTTGAAAGAAAGAAATCAGACATGAGATTATATTTATATGATGTTCTAGAACAAAGAAAATTAAAGTATGGTGATAGAAATCAGAATGTTAGGGATTCACTGGAAAAAGGCCCACGAGAACTTCTGCTTTTCTTTTCTTTCGTTCTTTCTTTTTTTTTTTTTTTTGTCTTTTGTCCTTTTACAGCCACACCCACGGCATATGGAGGTTCCCAGTCTAGGGGTCCAGTCGGAGCTGTAACCACTGGCCTACGCCACAGCCACAGCAACGCCAGATCCGAGCCGCATCTGCAATCAACACCACAGCTCACGGCAATGCCAGATCCTTAACCCACTGAGCAAGGCGAGGGATCGAACCCACAACCTCATGGTTCCTAGTCGGATTCATTTCTGCTGCGCCACAATGGGAACTCCTGCTTTTCTTTTTCTAGCTTTTTTTCCCACATTTTTCAGGCATAGGGAAGTTCCCAGGGCCAGGGATCAAATCTGAGCCGCATGTGTGACCAACGCCACATCTGCAACAACACTGGATCCTTAACTGTGCCACAGCAGGAACTCACTTTTTCTAGCTTTTTAAGTTCAGGTAATTGATTTTTAAACCTTATTTCTTCCTAATATCAGCATTTAAAGCTATAAACATCCCTCTAAATACTGTTTGGGCCGTAACCCATAAATTTTGACATGTGATATTTTCATTATCATTTAATTAAAAATATCTTCTAAATTCTCTTGTGATTTCTTCTTTGACCCATAGGTTATTCTTATATAGGATGCTTAATTTCCAGATATTTGGGGATTTTCTAGGTATGCTTTTGTTATTGGCTTCTAACTTATTGCCATTTTAGCCAAAGAATAATTTCAGTTCTCTCAGATTTATTGAAACTTGTTTTATGATTTTGAATATGACCTACCTGTGATTGTTACCTGTGTACTTACAAATATATATATTTTGTAGTTGATGAGTATAATGTTTAATAAATGCCAACTAGGACAAGCTAGTTGATAGCATTGTTCAAATAATCTACAATCTAGTATTTTTGTCTACCTATCCTATAAATTACTGAGAAACAGATGTTAAAATCTCCAGCTTTATCTATGGGTTTGTCTATTTCTCCCTTTAGTTCTGTGAACTTTTATTTCATATGTTGAGAAGGTCTGTTATTTGATGAATTGACACTTAACATCAGGAAATAAACCCTGTTTTATTTTTCTAGTAATAAGCTCATCTTTTTAAAAATGTGCTATAGTATAGTCTCTTTTTAATCTACCACAGTTTGATGTAAGAACCTTATTCCATTTATAGTTATAGAGACTGAGTGAAACAGGCCAAGATTGTAAAATTAGTGAATATGGTAGAGCATACTAAAGTTTTGAACTTGATAGCAACTCTTAGATGTTATAGGCACTTTAATTAACACGATCTTCTATGATAAAGCCCTATAACATGTCTTTTTAAAATCTTTTTGGTTTTCATGGTATTTATTTATTTAGTATTTATTCCTATACACAGGAGTCATTATTCTTCTTTCTAATATGCATGTTTCTCTCATTGTTCTTTGCCTCCACTATATTCATTCCCACTACGACATAAAGTAACCTAAGTCTCAGAAATTAAAAGGAAGATGAGAACTGATCCTCCTAGAAAATTTTCACTTATAATAAAATAATTTATCATAACATGCATTTTTGTTTATAAGAAAAATATTTATTAAAGATTGTAAGGCCAAGTATAAAATTATGCATTGTAATTATTACAATATGCTTCTATCATAAAATAACAAAATTCTATTTTATTTTATATTTTTTCTTTTTTTTGGTTTCAAAATTTACTTTTTTTAATGATGATTTTTATTTTTTCCATTGTAGCTGATTTACAGTGTTCTGTCAATTTTCTGCTGCACAGCAAGGCGACCTGGTCACATATACATACATACATACATTCTTTTTTCTCACATTATCGTGCTCCATCACAAATGACCAGACATAGTTCCCAGTGCTATACAGCAGGATCCCATTGCTTATCCATTCCCAAGGCAGTAGTTTGCAACTGTTAACCCCAAATTCCCAGTCCCTCTTATTCCCTACCCCTCCCTCTTAGCAACCATAAGTCTGTTCTCTATGTCCATGATTTTCTTTTCTGTGGAAGGTTCATTTGTGCCCTATATTAGATTCCAGATATAAGTGATATCATATAGTATTTGTCTTTCTCTTTCTGACTTTACTTAGTATGAGAGTCTCTAGTTCCATCCATGTTGCTGCAAATGGCATTATTTTGTTCCTTTTTATGGCTGAATAGTATTCCATTGCATATATACACCACATCTTCTTAATCCATTCATCTGTCCGTGGATATTTAGGTTGTTTCCATGTCGTGGCTATTGTGAATAGTGCTGCCAATGAACACGTGGGTGCATATGTCTTTTTCAAGGAAAGATTTGTTTGGATATATGCCCAAGAGTGAGATTGCTAGGTCATATGGTAGTTCTATGTATAGTTTTCTAAGGTACCTCCATACTGTTTTCCATAGTGGTGGTACCAGCTTACATTCCCACCAACAATGCAGGAGGGTTCCCTTTTTTCCACACCCTCTCCAGCATTTGTTATTGTGGACTTATTAATGATGACCATTCTGACTGGTGTGAGGTGGCACCTCAGAGTAGTTTTGATTTGCATTTCTCTACTAATCAGTGATGTTGAGCATTTTTTCATGTGCTTGTTGGCCATCTGCACATCTTCTCTGGAGAAATGTCTATTCAGGTTATTTGCCCATTTTTCAATGGGGCTGTTGGTTTTTTTGCTGTTGAGCTGCACCCCTTTGTTTTATGGTAGCACATACAGCATATAGAAGCTCCCAGGCTATGGGTCAAATCAGAGTGTGGCTGCTGGTCTACATCATCAGTCACAGCAACGTGGGATCCAGGCCGCGTCTGCAAACTTCACCACAGCTCATGGCAACGCCGGATCCTTAACCCACTGAGCAAGGCCAGGGATGGAAACCACATCCTCATGGATACTAGTCAGGTTCGTAATCACTGAGCCACAGTGGGAACTCCAGGTTTTATAATGTATTTTCATATCTGCTAAAGCAAGATCCCCATCATGACTTTTATTTTTAAAATTGGCCACCCTTTCACAAAAATAAAAATATACAGAATTAAGTAGTGATGGGACAAACATCTAAGAAGTATTTTTTCTTTTCTTCTCCCCCCCCCCCCTTTTTTTTGGTCTTTTTAGGGCCGCACCTGCAGCATATGGAAGTTCCTAGGCTAGAGGTGGAATTGGAGCTGTAGCCACCTGCCTGTGCCACAGCCACAACAACACCAGATCCAGGCCATGTCTGTGACCTAAAACCACAGCTCATGGAAACACTGGATCCTCAACCCATTGAGCAAGACCAGGGATTGAAAACTCATCCTCACGGATACCAGTTGGATTCTGAACCCACTGAGCCACAATGGGAACAAGAAGTATTTTTGATTGTCATGTGAGATGGTTTGCTCAATTTAAGTAAACAAGTTGATGTTGATTTTTGGTGTTTCGTTATTTGGGGACTATTTTTGTAACTTTCTGTTGTTTTCTGTATGAAGTTACATGCAGTAGAGAGAGAACTCTACGTGGCCATTACCTTGCTTGTGCCGTCTCTCTTTTCCTTTAGTTTCTTTAGAGTTAACCTTTGGCTCAGACCCTCCTCAGAACCTTCTAGATAACTGTTATTTCAGGTACTGCTCCCATCTCTCACTTTATAGCCACCATCCCACTTCCTCAGCTCTTCACTGGCTGTGGGCATTCTCACTGCTAGTTAGTACAGATGAACTAAATTGGACAGCGATTCAGTTCAGCTACTCCCAAAATAAGAACAACAAACCTATGAACTCTTACCTTTATAACTGGAAGCCCAAGCTGAGTTGGGGTGCAGAGGAACCCGAGCTTCTTTTCATAAAGCTTGACAGGGAGAAGCTGTAACTGTGTCCCACACTGCTTCTCACTGTGGCAGGTGGTTGACTTGCTTTTAGTTTTATTTGCTTATTTATTTCTTTTGCTGCATTTATTCACTGCCAAGTATGGACTGGCCCACAAAGTTCCCCAAGGCCATGATTGTTCCTTCAGCAATCACTATTCCTCTCCATCAAGCACTGCAGAGAGCCCCTCTTTTCCCTTTATGGAAATAATGTTATAAATCTTCGCCTCTCCAGGAACACAAAGTATAATACTTTGTATATGGGAAGCTGACCAGCAAATGTTTGTTGAAAAGTTTTGAGTGACTTTCCAGCCAGTGATCTTTAAGGCAAAGTTATCTCCAGGCTTTTTGTTCACCATTTTTATGTGGATTTTAATTTGGTTTTACTAATCAAAAACCCTTTTTGATCGAGAAGAGAAACACCATAGATTCTACAAAGACTCTCCTTATTTAAATAAGGTTCTGGTGGATAATCCCCGAGTTTCTGCCTAAAACCTAGGATTGGGGGCCACATCTTTCTCTTTACTTGTCCTTGGTCCCTTGTCCTCTTTTCCCTTTTACCGCCTGTAGGTCAATAAACTGTACGTTCTCTCTTCCCCTCTCCATCTCTTTCCTATGTCACTTCCTTGCCTTTGGCTCAGATCTGATCCATATTTGTTAAAAACCATCTAACTAGGGGTTCCCTCTGTGGTGCAGTGTGTTAATGATCTGGTTCAATCCCCCTGGCCTGATGGAGTGGGTTAAGGGTCCAGTGTTGCTGTGGTATAGGTTGCAGCTGTGGCTCGGATTCAATCCCTGGCCTGGGAACTTCCATCCTTCCATATGCTGTGGGTGTGGGCAAAACAAAGCAACAAAAACCCCATCTACCTAGAAGGTCATTTTCCTTTTACAACACAGTTCACTATATTTTCTTCTCCTTTAAAAAAAAATACAGTATGGAGTTCCCATTATGAAGTGGCTCAGCAGGTTAAGAACCAAACACAGTGTCCATGAGGATGTGAGTTCAATCCCTGGCCTTGCTCAGTGGCTTAAGGATCCAGCGTTGTTGCAAGCTGGGGCATAGGTTACAGATGTTGTTCAGATCCAGAGTTCCTGTGGCTGTGGCGTAGGCCATCAGCTGCAGCTCTGATTCAACCCCTAGCCTGGGAACTTCCATATGCTGCAGATACAGCTATAAAAAGAAAAAAAAATTAAATTATATATTAAAAATACCACACCTGGCTTTACAGAACCCCTGTTCTCCTTTGCAATGTCCCTCCAGTTCAGAAAGTTCCCAAGTTACAACATAACGTGTGTGCAAAGTGCCTCTGTTAATAAGTTGTTTGGAACTTGGAACAAATTTCCCGAAGGCTCTAAGTGGTGTTTATAGCTCCCAGTCCAGCCTACAACAATTTACTCACTCAACAGTCAAGCATTTGCTAAGTGCTAGTGGTTGAGAATTTTTGTGTCTACCACATTGCCCTTCAGCATTGTGCTGTCTGAATTGAGCTGTCCACTCCCCTAGCCTCATTCTCACATGTCATCCACATGAGTTTTGCTTGTTCTGGTAAATGTGATCTTTCTTTAGCATTAGCTCTGCAAGTTGTAGCTCTCTCCATGCAGTTCATCTATAAGCCATCACAGTCGTTTTCTGCACACTGAGTGAAGCAATAATAATTTGGGCACATGCTGATCAAAATATAGCCCAACCCCTTCAAAGGTTTGAAGCATACCAGGCTGTCATGATCTTAGGAATGAAGTCCATTGCAAAAGGAATAAAACATTATTTTCAGAGTGCAGAATCTCTTGGAGGACAGGAGATAGGTTACCATACAGATTGTTTCCTGGGATATGATTCCTAGTTGGCATACAGAAAAACCCAATATCAACACTGAATGAACAATGCATGAACAAACGGCAAAAGGCTGCAGGAAGATATCTTAGTTCATGTCCTCAGTGTTTCCCAAGGTTTCGAAGCATAAACAGTAATGACCTCCCCTTACAGTATTTCCCTCCTTTGAGGTAACCGGAAAACCCAACTCTCTGCATATCTGTACTCTCCTTTTGCTTTGCAGAGTTCAGAGAGAATAAAGTCTCCATGGCAAACATTGTTTCACTTTGCATCTTCCTTCTTTACCAAAGGTGGGTCCGTGGAGGCTTTGTATTTCAGCTTTGAAAAACAAAGCGTTGGAGACTACTTACCCCTTTTAAGAGGCCCAGAATTCTCTTCCCAGAACTTTAAATATTTTTTGTTTCCTGTTTCAGTAAAAAGGTGCCTAGGAGAGGCCCCCAAGCCAAATGTACGTGAACACCTGTGGCCTCTGGGGGCTGCCTGCATCCTTGGAGAGCTGCGCGGCTTCCGTTTTAGAGCAAGTGGTCAGTCCAGCGGTGAGCCTGTCTCCCACGTGGGCTGTGGGTGTGGGCTGGGGGCATGGGCTGCACTTTTCTAAGCCCACTTTAAACAAATCTCTACCCCGCCCCCCTCAGTGTGAGGGGAGCAGAACAAAGAGACAATGCTTTAGTCCTGGGCTCCGAGGGCTTGTGGTGCTAGCGGTCCATTAACGGGTGTCATCTCCTCCTGGCCATGCTTCTGCGGACCAGTTCCAGGCAGAAGAGCAGCTGCAGAAGATCCCCCGAGCGCTGATCCGTGCTTCGCCGGTCGGGGGCGCTCTCCGTGGGAACTGTCGGCCGCCGGGGAAGGGTGGGGCTGGGCGGGACGGGGCTGGGCGGGGCAACCCCGGACCCCGCCCCTCCGCCCCCTGGGCACCACCCCTCACTCTGCCAAACTTTTCTCCTGTTCCGGACAAGTCTCGGCGGCCACTGGAGAGGAGGCGCGCAGCTGCCCGCCTGCCCGCCACCGTTCCTCGTACCCGGCCCCCGGTCGCCCCGTCGCGCTGGTCCCTGAGGGCATGCGGCAGCCGCAGGGGTCCCGGCTCCCGGGCTTGGCGGCGCGGGCCAGTGTGAGCGGTGAGTGGGGCGCGGGGCTCGGGGAGGGCTGCGGGAGCTGCAGCCGTTCCGGACGCGTGGGGAGGCCGGGGCGCACCACCGCTGGGCCCAGCCCGTGGCTTTTCAGGGTTACCTGGCGTCCAGCCCGAGCCCCTGACCCATTCCAAGTACCTGAGTCTGTCCTCTTTGGGCGCCGTGTGGCACCTCGCGCCCCCCCCCCTCCCCGCCTTTTTCCCCACCTTAGGAAAGAAAAGCGGTCGGGATGCAGAGTCCCGGCTGCGCCGGCCGCTGTGGGTTGGTGGGCTGGGCGCAGAGGCGCGGAGAGTCTGTCGCAGGTTCCGCTTTGCTTTTGCACAGGTGCCCACCCTTTTCCAAACTAGGTCTTAACAGCCGTCGATGTGAACTGAGATTCGCTCAGGGAGCCTACGGATATAACATTTTTCAGCCTCCAGTTACTCCCAGTACGGTGGTGTGTTAGACAGGGAACTGCTCGAACCATGCAAGGCATCCACTGACTCGGGAAATGGTTATCAACTAAGTACTGCTGGGGACACTGTTGAGGGTGGTGTTTTGAGAGTAAGTGAAGGTCCCCACGATACCCCTCACCACAGGCAGACAAAAGTGCTTTGTTCTGTAGTAGTGTTACTTTATTGCTTTTCTTCAAGTTGCGACTACCAAAATCGCTTAGAAATTTCTCAAGCAAGTACTTTGAGGAGTGATTGTTAATATTGGAAACAATTTAGTCTTATTAAGGTAATCACTAGAACTGCCGTAGAAAGCCCTTGTAGGTCATTTTTAAACTGAGTATTTTCCACGAAATTTCACTCCTCCCCCCTTACTTTGCTACTATCATTGCAATACATTTCTCCCTCTGCACTCCTTGGTTGCCTAGAGTATTACCTGGCCTTGGAATGTTACTTTAGAAGTTAAGGGCAGCTTAGCTTCTCAGAGTTCCTACTTTTTTTTTTTTTTTTTTTTTGGTAAGTCAGAGAATACAGTAAATGCCAGTCACAGACAGATGCTCCCTTCTTTACAAGAATGTCATTATTTCATGCACCACACAGCATGTTATTAAAGCATGAACTTTTGTATTGCTAAGGAGAGTTGTTGGGTTTTCCAGTGAACTACCTATCAATAGTTGCTAATTCTTGCTTCCAGTAAGGCACTGATCCAATTTTGTGTGGTCTGAGTCATTGAGTAGTATTTTCTTTTTCTTCTTCTTTCTTTTTTTTTAACCGCAAGTGATACAGTTAGAAACACAACCTTGGCTCCATTAACACTATCATGCTTGTGTAAATAAAATTGCCCCCCCCCTTTTTTTTGGTCTCTTTTTAGGACTGCACTTGCAGCATGTGGAAGTTCTCAGACTAGGGATCGAATTGGAGCTACAGCCAGCCTACACCACAGCCACAGCAACGCCGGGTCCGAGTCAGTCTGTGACCTACACCACAGCTCATGGCAACACTGGGTGCCAGGGATCAAACCCGTGTGCTCATGGATACTGGTTACCACTGAGCCACAACAGGAAGTCCCAAAATTGGGCCATTCTAAAAGGACTGGCAAGGAAACTGCCAGTGAGGCTTATGTACCTAAGATAGACTTCTGGAATTGCCTCTTGTGCCATGAGACTGTTGTGACGCTATTAGGTATTACGTGGGGACTGAACATCCAATCATCTGGATGTAATTTATATGGATCATCACTACTGAGTAACTAGGAAAATAAATTGTTGGGACACATTTTTCTTATTTTCTTTTTTTGTCTTGAGAATTCAAAACTTTGTAGGTTTGAATGGCACAAATGACTGAGGTGATTTCTAAATGTGACAAATGCATAAATCAACTACCAGCTTTTTTGTATTATTTGATCAGATCTGTTTTAGGTATCTGGCTATTTTGCAGGATGTTTGATAGAACAGATCTGCATATGTTTTCTGTGAATGCAGACTGAAATGAAAACATTCAAATATGGGATTGCATTTTGTGTATGTTTGTCAGAACCTATTTGAACATCTACATGCTAATTTCTCTCATTTTCCCCAAACACACAAGCATAGAGGAGTCACTGTACACACAGCATTTTAGCCAGGCAGCACTCATGGTGCACATGCTCAAAGTGCTGCACACATGCCCAAGGCTGGCTGCCTCTCCCTCAAGTTTTCCATCTTGGGGCAGAAATCCACCATAACCTAACCCCAACCTCTTATTGGGGAGGAGGGGGTGTAGCAGGGGGAATCACTGTAACTCAAACAGGAATTATTGTAACTCAAATTACCCATTAACCATTCCCCTTGGAGTATACATTAGTTCAGAATGCTTTCTGGCCTGTGATTATACCCAACAGAGTGGTTGAATCTGATTGCAAGGTTCTAAATGGCAGAGCCCAGGCCCCAAGGTATTATTAATGCGGTGTAAAGAGGAGAGTGGGGCTTTGCAGTCAGACCAGCCTTTGTTCCAGGTCAGGCTTTGTGACCTCGAATACTTTGTCTTACTCCTCTAAGCCTTAATTTCCTTGTCTGTAAAAATGAAGATTACATCCACCTCCCAAGATGAAAAGGGAAAGCACTTGCAGGGTCTCTGATATATGAGAAGTACTTAAATGGTTGCCCTCTTTTCCTCCTAGATAAACATTCAAGTATGGACATTTCTGTAAACATGGTGCAAACGTGTACATTGTACCCTTGAGAGTCCAGTGATAGAGTCCCAAGCCATGGGCAATTTAGGGATGTCCCATACACTTCCCTTACTTGCTGTACCCCTTCTAAGCCGTGGTCCCTTTTCTCTTCTCTCCATCATTCCTTCTGCGGGTACTGAGCTGCCTCCTCTCTGGCCTCGCCGATCCTTTGTCCTTTGTCCTGGATTCTGTATGTGTGTGGAGTCGCCTGCAACTGAGTCCCGCCATGGATGGGAGAGGTGGAGGTGAGGGGTGGGGAGCTGTCTGCAGAAGCCCTGAGAGTCTGAGCTTCAACAAGGTGCTGGGATTGAGAGGCAGGTGGAGTACAGGGGTCTAGCTTCTAATTCCAGCTCCACTCTGGTGAGGTCTTGTGACTTTGAATAAACCACCTATCTTCTTCGAATCAGTTTTCTCATTCATATAGTGGGGATCATAATTCCTTTTCTATCTACCCGCATGTGTTGCACTGGGTCCCATTAAATCTGGTATGTGAAAGAGCTTTGTACCTGGTGCCGGCCACATCAGTGTTGGAGTTAAAGAGGCAGGGCCCTCAGATGTGGGACACCCCAGGCTGGCTGTCCGAGGGTGGGGGGTGCTAAGATCTCCATGTGGGTCTTGGATGTGCTAAGTGAATGTTGCTGGCCTCTCTCCACACCCCTCTCTCCTGCCCTTTGATGGTGAATGAGATTTCAAGGAGGAAATCCTGCTCAAGGCTGAGAAACGGCTCTGTGGGAAATATGAGAGGAAGATGAATTTCAGGACTGAGACTGCCTGTGTGATTGGAGGCACCGGGCCAAGGTCCAAAGAAGTTTTAATTCCCTCTTAGAATTACCTGTGCTGTCTGCTCATCTCAGTTCTTAGTGGACAGAAACAGAGCTAACTAGTTAGCCCATGAGTCAGAGGCGAGAATGGTAATGGCCATCATCACTGTGTCATCCTCGCTGGCCTGTGCCTTCTTGCTAACCTGGTACTGCTTGGTTTATTCTGCAATGCGCTAAACGGGCGCAGGGGTTTCCCACTCCCTCAGCCCAGCCCAAACAGTTAAGCTAAGTAATTCCTCCTGAAAGGTGTATGCTGCTCTCTGATCTGCATGGGGAGCCAGGAACATATTGCCCAGGAGAGGAAGGTTCTTACTTCCCGGGTTGTACCCACTCCCTCTTCCCTCTCCAGGCTGATGCCATCCTCTTTCTTCATCTCCTGGCCTGGCCCCCGCAGCACCTTACCCCTAGCCTCCTGTCCTCCCCCCAGCCTCCTGCCCTGCCCCCAGCCTCTTGTCTGCCTGCCTGCCGCCTCACACCTCCCTGCTTGCGTGGTGGACCTTACATATCCTCCTCGGATGTGACTCATTCATACACCTCAGTCTGGGCCTGACTGGGTGTCATTCTGGAAAACAGCCTGCCCAGTACAGCTTGCCCCATCCCTTCCTAATGATATTAGTTGGCCCCCCCGATGATTTGCTGGCTACCTGGGTATCCCTTAGCCCGGTCAAGTTGACACATACAGTTAATCATTGCATCACCCAACCAGGAAGTCGACATTGCTATAGCACTACCATCCAGTCCGCAAAGCCCATCCATATGTCATCACTTGTCCCCCAAATGTCTCTTTTTTCCTGTTTGATCTAGGGTCTGTGTTAAATTTATTTGTCATGTCTTTTTAGGACTAGTTCCTTAGACTTTCCCTGTTCCTAAAGTCTTTGCAGTTGCACAGATCTTCAAGTTCAGGCCTTCCATTCTGGAGATGACTTTCAACTTGAATCGGGCAGATGTTTCTTCAGAACCAGACTCCGGTCATATGTTCTTGGCAGGATACTCTGCTCTTCTCAGCATATCACATTAGAAGGTACACAGTGTCAACCTGTTCCATCACTGGAATATTGGCCTCAATCACCTGGTTATGTTATTGTTGCCAAATCTCTCCACCTTAAATTAACCATTTTTCTCTTTTAAACTTATTGTCATTTGTGGGGAGGTATTCTGAGCTTATGCTAATAGTCGTTCCTTATTGAACCTCCACCTGCAGTTCACTGGTGACCTCTGCCTGAATCAGCCACCTCCCTGAAGGTTGCTAAATGGTGATTCTTTATTTATATCACTCTTGCCACATGTATTAGTTGGCATTCTGCTATAAGGAAGAACTTTCTTTCTCTTCCATGCATCTATGCATTTATATTAGGAAGTATTTTTGATTTCCTTTTGTATACAGTATGTTGAAAGCCCATGCTATCATTATTTGTTTTGATGCCCAGATTGTCCTCAGTTTGGCCGTTGGGAGTCCATTTGAACCGGCTCCTGTGTCCTTTTGACATTGCCGTCATTCATTGAGCGTTATAAAGTTGTCTGTCACCACAAAATATCCCAGGCTCATCTTGTACTGTCTCTGACCTAGTTAATCATCTCTTTTGGAAGAGAATGGTATTTAGAAACCAAAATATGGAAGGTTGATGTGTCCATTGTTACTGGGGTGTCATTGCTTTAAATCTCTCAGAGGGAAGAGCTAGGAAATATATGTATATATTTGTGTATATGTATACACATATACATTTACACATTTTTCTCCATTAGGCCATATATTATAAAATAATATGTTCAGGAGTTCCCGTTGTGGCACAGAGGAAACAAATCCGGCTACGAATTGTGAGGTTGCAGGTTCAATCCCTGGCCTTGCTCAGGTGGGTTAAGGATCTGGCGTTGCTGTGAGCTGTGGTGTAGGTCATAGATGCACCTCAGATCCTGCGTTGCTGTGGCTGTGGTGTAGGCCTGCAGCCTTAGCTCTGATTTGACCCCTAGCCTGGGAACCTCCATATACTGTGGGTGCAGTCCTAAATAGCCAAAAAAAAAAAAGAAAAGAAAAAAAGAAAAAAAAAATCATATGTTCATACTAATATCTCCAATTCCAATATGATAGCCAAGGATCTTTCTAGTCTTATCCTTAATATATTTTTACACATGTCTAGCAGTTAGAAACTTGACTCCCATTATCTTCAGTATTTTTACTTGTTGGCTCATAGTAGTCCATCTCTCAGCCACAAAGGCCATCCTTCCTCCTCTGTACCCACTTCTCTTCCCACTGCTGCTTGTCTTTGGCTGCCAGGCCTGCCAGCCCATGTGTCTATGCACCTTTCTTATCAGCCTCCAGTCCCTCCAGCTCCCTGCTCTGTGCAGCTCCTCAACTATAGTCCATGCTCTTTGCAACTCCCCAAACTCCCTCTCATTATATTGCATTCTGAGCTACACATGCTGACCCCTTAGCTCTGGGGAGGGAAGAAAATAGAAGGTTCCCTCACCCCCTACTGCACAGCTGCCTCCCTGCCTTGTTTCAAGTAGCAGAAGAGGGAGGTGGCCGTGTCTTAAGCTTAGTCACTGTGGCATACTCTCCGGCAGGGGAAAAGTCTTTCCTGGATTGTAGTTACTTTAGTGTAGGTATAGGATGATTTTGTCATTGGTCCTTGTTAAACTGACACGTGAGAGAATGAAACAGTTCAACTTCCAGAATGCCAGCTGTATACTCCATTGAATTTTGGGGAAATTGAGTTAGCTAACTTTCTTGGGAAGTACTGTATATTGAGTACATCCTATGTACTAAAAAAAAAAAAAAAAAAAAGATGTGAATGAAAGAAAGCAGACAGAGATAACATATTCACTTTTAAAGGTTTTCGTGGATTGCTACTAGATCATTTCTAGCCCTTCTCAGTTAATTTCCAGTCTAATTTTTAGAGTCTGATAATTGATGTCTGTGGCCTCATTCATCTGGTGCACTTTAATTTGTTAATGGGGAAAATAAAATGCTTTGAGAAATGTGTCTTAAATTACATCATTTAATGTGTTCAAAGTAAACCGTTTGTTGAAGAAACTCTCTTTTCCCCGTTGTGTATTCTTGGCACCCTTGATCATATCTGCATGGGTTTATTCCTAGGCTCCCTGTTCGGTCTCATTGGTCTATATGTCTGTCTTTATGCCAGTACCATGCTTTTTTATTGCTGTGGTTACTTTGTAGAACGTTTTGAAGCCAGAAAGTATGAGGCTTCCAGATTTGTTCTTTCTCAAGATTGTTTTGGCTATTTAGAATCCTTTGCATTTTCCTATGGATTTTAGAATTTTTTTCTATTTCTGTTAAAAAAAAATGCCACTGAGGCGTTCCCGTCGTGGTGCAGTGGTTAACGAATCCAACTAGGAACCATGAGGTTGCGGGTTCGATCCCTGCCCTTGCTCAGTGGGTTAACGATCCGGCGTTGCCGTGAGCTGTGGTGTAGGTTGCAGACGCGGCTCGGATCCTGCGTTGCTGTGGCTGCGGCACAGGCCAGTGGCTACAGCTCTGACTAGACCCCTAGCCTGGGAACCTCCACATGCAGCGGGTGCGGCCATAAAATGACAAAAGGCAAAAAAAAAAATGCCACTAAGATTTTCATAGGACTTGCTCAGAATCTGTAAATTACCTTGAGTGGTATAGACATTTTAACAGTATTAGGTTCTAATCCATGAACCCAGTATGTCTTTCCTTTCATTTATGTCTTATTTAATTTCTTCCATCATTGTTTTGTAGTTTTCAGTGTATAAATCTTTTGCCTCCTTGGTTATATTTAAGTGTTTTATTCATTGTGATGCTATTGTGAATGGTATTATTTTCTTAATTTCCTTTTTGGATTGTTGTTTGTGTACAGAAATACAACTGATTTTTGTATGTTGGTTTTGTATCCTGCAACTTCACTGAATTCATTGATTAGTTTTAACAGTGTTTTTTTTTTTTTTTCTGTAGCATCTTTAGAGTCTTCTGTAATATAAGATCACATCTCTATAAACATATGATTTTATCCCTTTCTTTCTGATGTGGGTTGTTTTTATAGCCTGTCCTGTCTAATTACCCTGGTTAGGATTTGAGGTATTGCATTAAATAGAAGTGATCAGTGATCAGAGTGGGCATCCTTGCCCTGTTCCTCGTCTTAAAGGAAAGGCCTTTGATTTTTCACTGTTGAGTGTGATGTTCATTGTGGAGCCATGTTCTTTAACATCTCTGCTCATCTGCTTATCTGCTAGTATCGGCCTGTGTTCTTCTACCACAGCTGGTTTTCCCTCCTCTGCTCCCTCACCTCCTTCTGCACAGCTGCCTCCCTGCTTTGTTTCAAGTAGCAGAAGAGGGAGGTGGCCGTGTCTTAAGCTTAGTCACTGTGGCATACTCTCCGGCAGAGGAAAAGTCTTTCCTGGACTGTAGTTACTTTAGTGTAGGCATAGGATGACTTTGTGATTGGTCCTTGTTAAATTGACACGTGAGAGAATGAAACAGTTCAACTTCCAGAATTCCAGTTGTATACTCCATTGAATTTTGGGGAAAATGTGAGTTAGCTAACTTTCTTGGGAAGTACTGTATATTGAGTACATCCTATGTGCTAAGCATCTTACTATGCACTTGATAAACTTTAGTTATCCTTTCAACAATCCCGTATAGTTGTAGTTATCGTGCCATTTTTAGAGAGGAAGGAAAAGTCTTTGGCCAGATCAACAGTGTGCCAGATTAGAGCCATTGCCGAAAGTCCAGGTCCCCTGACGTTCAAGATTCTGCTCCTTTCCCCCTGCTACCTAGCCCTCCTTTGTGTCATAGCTGTGACCAGACCTCCAAGGATATGACCTCCCCTTCTCTTAACCCTGTGTTTTATTACCCCTGCTGAAATGTCCATCTCTTTCTCTATTCTGACTGACACACTTCCATTATACAATGGAGGAGGAGAAATCAGAAAACTACGACAAAACAAAACCGAACCCCCATTCTGAAGAATGGGAGATATGTAGTGGCCACAGGTGCATTAAAAATGATGAAGCCCCACTGGGCAGGAATTAAGACTCCTCTGCCCTGGTCCTTGCCTCTGCTCTTGCGGATTAGGCTTCCTAGTGGCCCTGACTTTGACTCTCTCCCTGAGAAGCTCTTCCTTGTCCATAACCCTCTGTGGCCATAACTGAAAATGGGTGTGGGACAATGTGGCCAGGCTGTGGCTTTCACATCAGAATAGTTCCTGAGAAAGTTTATAGCCTTCTGATCTGTTTGCTTCCAGTTGGTTCCACACAGCAAATTCCTTTCTGGAGTCAGTTCTTAAGCATTCCTTATTTCCCAGCACCAGGGCTGGGCGCATCTCTTTCTTCCTCTCCTCAGTGGTCTCTACCCTGAGGTTCTCTAAAACCTAGGCTTGGGCAGAAGCACGCACGTTTACTCTGATCTTTGTGTTGGCCTGACCTCTTTGCTCCAAAGCCATGTTTTATTGAGAGGCCTTTGAGAAAGGCTGTGAGCGGTGATACTCTTTTCTTCTCCTTGGGGTTACAGAAGTAGTTAACTTTTCTACTTCTCCAAGGCCTCCAGCTTCTGGATGCTGCCTATTCTCTGCCACCTTTTGCGTACAAACTCACAGACAGCTCTTGCCCGAGCTCGTCTTCTTTCTTGGAATACCTTGCTGCAATGAGCAGCCAAACACATGATCACATTGTGTTTCGTTCCAAGACCTGCACCTAGAGCTGCAGGCTTCTTCGGCAGAGAGGCCCCCAAATACAGTGATCGGAAGACAACTGAAGTTTATTTTTCTCTCTTGTTAACAGTCCTGTGAAGTGGTTTGAGTCTGAAGGGCCTCTTTCATCTTGTTTCTCTGCCCTCCACTAGAGCAGTGTTTTTCAAACTTCCTTGGCTTAAAAACTGATGTCCTGGGAGTTCTCATCATGGCTCAGCAGAAATGAGTCTGACTAGTAACCATGCAGACGCAGGTTCAATCCCTGGCCTCGCTCAGTGGGTTAAGGATCCAGCGTTGCCGTGAGCTGTGGTGTAGGTCACAGACCTGGCTTGGATCTAGCATTGCTGTGGCTGTGGTGTAGGCCGGGGGCTACAGCTCCAATATGACCCCTAGTCCGGGAACTTCGATATACTGTGGTTGCAGCCCTCAAAAGGCAAAAACAAAAAAAAAAAACCAAAAACCCCCCAAGAACCACAGTGTTCTTTGTTTCCAGTGCGCTGAAGACCACTGCTTTTGGTTTATACTCTACTGATCACGCACTTGTATTTCACATCGATGTCCAGTTGTTGCATATATTTCTAGGTGTTTATTCACCATTTTCGTTCTTTTCACTTCATTAATGGAAGCTTGTCCCAGGACTATGCCTTTGTGCTTCTAGGGCTTTGCTTTGGTCTGAATGCTTGGTGCAGGATCACAGGCCTGTTTGTGCTCCAGCTTCCAGGAAGGCGAAAGAGCACAGAGGTGCACGTGGTGTTTTTAGGGCTCACCTGGAAGTAGCACACTTCATTTATGCCCACAGACCATTAGCAAGAAGTTAAGGAAGCTGGGAGATGGAGTGTTTGAGAAAAGGAAAACGCGACTTAGCAGTGTGTGCCGTAGACCATAAGGCTAAATAATAAGAGAAATTTTTTATGAGAGAAATTGCAGGCCATAGACAGTCATGGGCAGGTGAATTAAAAGAACTTCTTGGAGCTCAGCATCTGCCACTCACAGCAGGGCCCCTTGGAAACTGGAGTCTGAGGTTCTGCTGGTCCTTCTAGGCAGGCTGAAGGTCAGAGGCTGGTTGTGCAGTGGGCTTGACAAGCGGGAAGTTCACTCAAGAAGAGGCCGAGAACCACTCTCAGGAGGAAATCCAGAAATCACATATCTAGGTTTGGAGTTGGAATGCACAAGGCTGTATTCAGAGTCCCTCGGCGGGAGCAGATCTGAAGGCCCGGGCTGCTGCAGTGGTCAGGACCGGGGCGGGGGGTGGCATAAGAAAAGGGGTCGCAGTAGTCTACCACAAGCCCAAGCAAAGTGCTGGGAAAGAGGGACAAAGGGTCCTGGCCAGTTTGGGCCAGGGGAAGCCTCTCCCATGCCAGGCTTCCCTGCCAGTCTGTAAATGCTCTGCTACAGCTAGTGAGGACTGAGATGGCCGTGGTTTTAGCTGCTACATTAAAGCAGGTATTTTTTTTTTTAAAGCCTCTAATTCTTGGAGAAGAGCCACATTCTGTTACCTTCTATTTGAGGGCTCTCCAGTGCCCTTGGTGACTGGATTCTCCCATCTCAGAGGGCAGCACTGGCAATCAGAGGGTGGGTGGCTCGAGTTAGGTCACAGGTGGGCTCTTTCAGAGGAAGGTTGTCCCTAGGACAGCCCCTCAAACTTTATTCCTCATTCCAGCAGCTGCTTTGAAGGAGGTTTCATGCCCCAGCCTGCAAACATGCTACCCTCATGGTGACTTTCTTGCGTCTCTTGAAGCCAGTTTGGGACCTTAGCATGAGAGACACAGGATGTGAGAGATGTCAGGGCTTGAGCTGGTTATTCAGGAGTTCTCCATGTAGAGGAAGTAACTTAAACAGTCGTAGTTCTGGTGGAGGAAAGTTTAAAAGGAAAAGAAGAGGAGTTCCCTGGTGGCTTAGTGGTTAATGATACAGTGTTGTCACTGCTGTGGCGTGGTTTTGATCCCTGGTCTGGGAATGTCCACATGCCACAGGAGCAGCCAACCCCCCCCCCCAAAAAAAAAGTGAAAAAAAAAAAAACGGAAAAGAGGAGAGGGCTGAGAACCAAGTCTGGGAGTATGTACACTTCAAGGCTGATGGTAGAACAGGAGACAGAAATATTGAGGACAGAGGGAAAAGAACCAGGAAAGAATAGAGTCACAGAGGCTTGGAAGGAGAGTTTCAAGAAGAGAATAACTGTCAACATCCACAGTTAAACCAAAGACAAAAAGGATGGGAAACAGAAGATTTGTTATTGAGTTATGCAGTAACATTGAACATATTTTTATTGTGGGCTGATTTCAGACAAGGTTCTATGTTTGTGCTTCAGTGAGATAGGCAGACAGAAAGAAGGATACTAACTCTGCTCCTAGAAGGTTTAGAAGTGAGGTCAAGACAGATAAATATTCCAAATGGCACGTTGAATGCCATAGGAGGTCAATGGTTGTGTGTCTCAGGCAAATTTCTGGAAAGAATAGCCTGTACTTTCTTTCTGCTCCCATATCACCCCAGCATTATTTCATGTGGTGGGATCACATTTATGTCTCCTCTACTTCCACCCAGCTAACTGAAACTAACCTATGTGTGAACAAGACATCCGTTGTGCATCTACTCTGTGTCCCTGTATTGGCCATCAGGTACACAAATGTGATTAAGAGGCTGTGGGGGCCCTTCGGAAGCTCACCGTCTGGTGGTGGAGGCTGATGCTGAGAAAGTTCCTACAGCGCAGTATCAGGGGAGATGCCCTCCAGTGGCTAAAAGAGAGTCTGAATGTGGTAAATAAAAAATCACTTTAGGAGAATGAATGTGCACCTGTCTGAAAGTTTCAGTTTTGTTCATGTGTACGGGTTCCAGAGGCCAGGGCTGCCTCTGAACTCCCCAAGCGTGTTTGTATTCATTTTGGAAGAACAGAGGCGAGGAAGGTTAGAATAAGATGCATCTGTTGATGGAACAGAGATAAGCTTATTCCTGAGCCCCTTCCCCACCCCGGGGCTTGAACACCCCACCCTTGATCTTATCTACTCAGAGACTATGTCTGGCTCGTGTCCTCAGGGTCAAAAGATCACCTGCCATTAGAGCATTTCCACCAAGCTACAGGCTGTCGAGCTTCTTGGAGAGTGGCCCATTTCCTGCCACTGGAAATGCCACCATGGAGGATGGCTCACTGGTGCCACCAAAGGGCAACCCTTGCCCCAGGTCTGCATTGCCTGTACCAAGCGGCTGTGCTCCCTCAGCTCAAGTGTCATTCCCCCCAACCTCACGGCACCGTAAGCAAAAGTCTACTGCTTTTTTGTGTGCAGCATCTAGTTTCAAACCTGGCTAATCCTTGGGCCCCAGTGAACACTTAAACCCATGACATTGATTTCCATGGTCTGCAAGACCAGGAGCACAGTAGAGTGGAGCCGATCCTGGATTACAAAGGCCATCTATGAGGTAGACGCCAGCATGCAGGGCTCTGTTGGAATCCAGCACGGTCGTATTTATTTTATATGACTCCTCCCCCCAACTGTGGGTAAGTCACTCATTTATGGAATCACTTACTGTGTGTAGAGAACTTTGCTAGAATTCCGGCATGTATAAGGGGGTGTAGGAGGCATCCAAAGAATTGTGATGGGCCAGGCCCTTTGGGAGGAATATGGTTTATTCCTCTTTCCTTCTCTAGAGAGTTGTTTGTTACATTTATAGCCGGGAAAACTTACGTGTACAGGATCTTACTAAAAGATTTAAGAAAATCTATAACATTAAAATCTTACCAATAACACTGTTTTATTGCAGTGTACTTTCAGATGACATCGGTATTACTCAGCGTTCTGCAGGAAACATGATACAGTTAATCTGGCCTCGGAGGGGGTGGGGTGGGGCTGGTAACTGGGTCACTGGGGGAGGGCAGGGTTCATAGAAACCAAAAGGTGGTGCAATGGCCCAGATCTCCAAATGGCAAGGAGCTGTTCACACCCCTCGACCTGAAAGCCAAGGGTAGGGAGAAGGGAAGGCTGCCTGCCAGGCACTAACCCAGCCATAGCCACCCAGCAGGGAGGGAGCTGGGGAAAGCAATGTCTCAGCCTCGCCCCACGCCTTCCCGCTCAGCCCCATTGCTGGTTGTACCTCCCCTGGGGGAGCTGGAGCAAAGGAAGTTGGTTGATGCTGTCCCACGTGGAAAAGAGCACCTGGAGAGGGAGCTGGAGGGACCAATGGATGCGGTCAGGCACAGCATTCAAATGCCTTTGATATACATTTCTGTGATCCGACTGTTATACAGTTAGGCTGTTTTACTACTGGACAGCCACGGGCCGGGGAGAGGGCAGGATGTCTTTGAGCCTCCTGCTTTAGTGACAAGACAGGAGTCCTAGAACCTCTGATGCCGTCATTAAAACAGCTGTTTCCCACTACAGCCACGCACTTGGAAAAAATGTTTTTCCTTCCTATATGGAGTTTCAGGATTTAGTCAGGCACTAACCGGGGCTAGTGTGCTTTCCAGAAGCATGGAGGGTCACTGCTGATCACTGTTGACCTGTTTCTGGGAACAGGAGGGTATTATTTGGGACAAACCATGTGGAGCAAGAGACATTTGAATATCCTCCTCAGGACGAGATCTGGAGATTGGGTCATGAAATGGAGTGAGCCAGGGAATGGTTAAGTCAGGGCAAAGAGTTTGGACCAAAATTTATTCCTGTCGCGAACTTTATAACATAAATCTAATTTTCGGAGTTCCTGTAGTGGCTCAGCGGTAAAGAACCCGACTAGTAGCCATGAGGACGTGTGTTCGATCCCCGACCTCGCTCAGTGGGTTAAGGATCCAGCATTGCTGTGAGCTGTGGTGTAGGTCGCAGACACGGCTCGGATCCCACATTGCTGCGGCTGGTGGTGTAGGCTGGCAGCTGGAGCTCCAATTCGACCCCTAGCCTGGGAATTTCTATATACTGAGGGTGTGGCCCTGAAAAGCAAAAAGGGAAGAACTCTAATCTCATTCATGGGAAGTCATTTGCTGTTAAGTAGGAACTCTGAAATTTCTCAAAATGTATTTTCACAGAGTGACAAGGTCTTTGTACAAGAAGATTATCTCTTACAAGGATGTATGTCCATACTTTAAATTTCAGTGTTTTTTCTTCCTTCAAACATGTGATTACATGATGTTCTAAGGATTATTTGCTACTTGTAGAACATATGGAGTTATGTATAAATATTATTCATATTCAACATTTTGATTCACATTTTTACTTTTAAGAGTCTCAGCAACTTCCCTGGGAGTGCACTGAGTTAAGGATCTGACGTTGTTGGTCTGTGGCTTGGGTTGCAGCTGTGGCTCAGGTTCGATACCTGGCCATGGAACTTTTCCATGCCATGGGTGTGGCCCAAACAGAAAAAAAAAAAAGGCTCAAAAGACAAAATGTATCTGCCATCCTTCTAGTCTAATGAATTAGATGATATTAAAGTTGTACACAATTTATGGAGTTCCCTTCGTGGCTCAGTGGTTAGCGAACGCAAATAGCATCCATGAAGACCCAGATTCAATCCCTGGCCTTGCTTGGTGGGTTAAGGATCCGGCATTGCCGTGAGCTGTGCTATAGGTCACAGATGCGGCTCGGATCCCGTGTTGCTGTGGCTGTGGCATAGGCCAGAGGCTGCAGTTCCACCCATGGGAACCTCCGTATGCCATGGGTGGGGTGTGGCCTTGAAAAGACAAAAGACAAAAAAATGAAAAATGAAAAATAACAAAATAAAGTTGTATACAATTGATAAAGCAAACACTCAGGGAATTTGCTAATCATTTAAAATCCACGTGTCACCTCTTTTATTTGGTTTAGTTCTGTATGTTTTCAAGCTTGCTTTCCTGTTTAGTCAAGAGGTTTATGTCAATCTTTTGGTTACCAGTGACATCTGGGGAACAATACATTTGATTATAGTTGTTTATTAAACAAGTCCTGGGGTAGAAACTGTGTGTACATACCATGGCCTCTCATAAATCTGCCCACTCGATGGAGAGAGAAAGCAGTGGTTGCACCAGCTGACATGCAACAGGCAGTCCTCCCTACCTACAGGGCTTAGAAATGTGCCCTGGCGCCATAACCTGTTTATTCTGCTGAGCTCCAGTAGCAGTTTTCCCTGTGTGTCACCGCTCTGAGCTGCAGATGACTTGAGGCACGGAAGTTTCTCATTTCCCAAGTGCACCTGGTGTGTTTGCCTGCCCTCCTCTGGTGCAACCAGGCTGTTCTCTTGAGAACTTTGCTGCCAGTCGAGGCACTTGGTGTATTTCGGGACCTTGTTTCTCTCTGGAGAGCAGGGAGTCACCATCGGAACAATTTTATGGGCCTGAGTTTCCCTCTCCTTCTTAAGAACCAGAGTAATGATACTTCAGCACAGTTGAGTTTAGCTTTCTTTCATTTTCCTTTTTTTTTTGCCTTATCTAGGGCCACACCCGTGGCATATGGAGGTTCCCAGGCTAGGGGTCTAACAGGAGCTGTAGCCGCCGGCCTTCGCCACAGCCACAGCAACGCGGGATCTGAGACGTGTCTGCAACCTTCACCACAGCTCACGGCAACGCCGGATCCTTAACCCACTGAGCGAGGCCAGGGATCGAGCCTGCAACCTCATGGTTCCTAGTCGGATTCGTTAACCACTGAGCCACGACGGGAACTCCGAGTTTAGCTTTCTTAAGAGAAATGATCTAGTGTATTCAGATGGGGTAGCAGGTTTGTAACAGCCCTACCCCTAACGGGCAGCCCTGAAGTAAACCTGTTAGCTTTACCCAAGAACGCTGAGGATCCCAATCCTCTGTCATAGACAAGATCTATTGAAGTTGAACCTCTCAGATGGCTGCTCCTCTGTGTGTTGGACCATAGCAAAGAGTAAAATAGCTACCTATGAAACCTGCCAGCTTCATTCATTTTGAAACTCTGTAGTAGAGTTGGTAACATACCCTCTCCCTCCTCTTTTTAAAATCTGTTTTCAAGTGTATTTAGTTATAGAACAGTTCTGTATTTGCAGAAAAATTAAGCAAGTAGTGTAGAGTTCTCATATGACACCCCCGTTCCTGCACACAGTCCCCCTCCTATTATTAACATTTCACATTAATGTGGTCCATTTGTTACAGTTAATGAACTAATATGGATACATTAATATTATTAACTCAAGTCCACCTCTGTTCGGATTTTCTTAAGTTTTTACATAATTTTCCTTTTCTGTTCCAGGATCCAGGATCCACATTCTATTTAGATATTACGTCTCCTTAGGTTCCTCTTCACTGTGATGGTTTCTCAGATTTTTGTTTGTTTTTGATGACTTTGATGGGTTTTGTTAATGTCCTCCAATTGGGATTTGCCCGAGGCTTTTCTCAGATTGGATTGGAGGTGCGGATTTGGGGGAAGGAAGATTACAGAGTGATGTGCTCTTCTTAACGTAGCGTATTAAGGATTCAGACCAGCAACATGATTTGTCACTGTTGATGTGGACCTTGATCGACATTTGTCCAGTTTCTCCACTGAAAGGTGACCCCTCTCTCTTTCCTTACGTCATCTTTGACAGGAAGTCACATGCACAGCTCACACTTAAGGAGTGGGCGCTACGTTCCTTTCCTTTAGATGGAATATTTCCATAATTTATTTGAATTTTTCTGCATGGGAGATTTGTCTCTTCTTTCTCATTTATTTTTTTAGTCATGTATTTATATCAATATAGATGAATATATTTTTTTTTGTTATGCATTGGTTTATCGTCCAGTCCTACTTTATTTTGTTGCTCAGATTGTTCTAGCTCAGGCCGTTGGGTCCCCTTCTCTTTGGAAGTAATGTTCAAAGAGGAGTCATAGTTTCTGGTGTCTGTATAGACACGGGAACGTTCTCTCCTGTGGGCCTGCCCTTCGGACCACCCTGTCTCTTCTGTTCTGGTGCAGCTGCTGTTCAAGGGTGGCAAATGCCGCTCCTCACACTTCTCAGCCAGCAGGGCTTGGAGCCAAGTCTCCAGAGGGAAATGAAAGAGTTCTGAGATCCAAATTAGAGAGTGGGCAGCAACAGAAGAAAATAAGCGTTCTCAGTTTGGGTAAATGGGTAGGGTGCATGCGAGCACGTGTGCACAAGAATGCTTCCCAAGGATGCTGCATTTAATTCTCCACTCGGCTAGTGTTTACTGAGTGCCTGCTATGTTCTGGGCCTTGTTCCAGGTGCTGGGGATGCTCCTGCACAGCAGAGTCCCTGCCTTCCTAAGTGCAAGAGGAGACAGACCGTAACCCCAAGTAGCTAGCATCAGGTAGTGAGAAACGGAGTAAAGAAAAATAAAGCAGGGAGAAGGGCGATAGTGCAGCAGAAGGGATGTGTGTATGAGGGCGTCGGGGGGATGAGGTGCTCTTCTACAGGAAAAGGAATCTCTGATGAAATGACAGCTGGACAGGAATGGGGTTGGAAAATGAGCCCTGAGGGTATGTTTGGGAAGAGGCTTCTGGGCAGGGGAACCTCAAGCTCAAAGGCCTTGAAACAAATGGCTAAAATGAATCTCAGGGACCCTACGTAGATGTCAGTCTCCTATGCTATCCCAGTTTTGCCATTAACATGAATTATTAAAAAGAATTCAGTGAGTGAACGTGATGGCTTATGCAGGAGTGGTCTCCTTTCTGGCCATAAACGTATCAACTAGCCTGACCTCCAGCTCCCATCTGGCCAGAGTTTCCAGAGGACAGAGGACAGTTCTACAACTGTGGACCATGGCAAATTTCAGAAAACACACACAGCACCTCTTGGTCTTGTTTAGGACACACCCTGTTGCATCCTAAGGAGAAGAAAGTATTATTGAAAGCCAGCTAAAAGGCCAGCAGGAACAAGTCTTGTAAAACGTAGCTTGAAATAAGCTGCTTGAGTGGTTTTCAGATGTCTTAATTTTCATAATTGTTTCCACATTATGGGCTGGCTGGTCAGTTTTTCGGAGAATCAAGATTGAGAGAGTCTAAATGAAAGCTTTGCTCATGAAGTTTTCATTTGGATTCCACATATAGCCTTTCTAAACCATCATTTTATGAAGTCTTAAATTACTGAAGTTTGAAGTTGTGGTAATAGTTCCAAAGTTTAATATCTTTTGTTTCTGGGTCAGAACTATTCAAACCCTCTGAGCCTTTAGTATAAAAAGAAAAAAGAACAGCTTGGGATTTGGCAGAATTCAAGTATAGCAACGTTAAACTAGTCTTATTTTGTGGCCTGCTCACCATGAAATTTGAAAATATATTTTCAGAAAAAAAAATGCCTTTTTTGAGTTCCCTGGTGGCTTAGTGGATTAAGGATCTGGCGTTGTCACCTATTGGCACAGGTTACTGCTGTGGTGCAGGTTCAGTCCCTGGCCCAAGAACCTCTACATGCCTCAGGTGTGGCCGAAAAAGGAAGGAAGGGAAGGAGGGGGAAGGAAGGAAGGAAGGAAGGAAGGAAGGAAAGTGCCTTTTCTGCACATTTTGGGACCTTTAAAACATAATAAAAACCCAAAGGCCATTTAAAATGCCCAAGTGTTTTTTTTTTTTCTTAATAGTACAAGACATTCTTCAAATGTGATTTGATTGGATCATTCCATTTTGGTAACTCCATGGTTATTGTAAGCATGACTATAGTTCTTGGTCAGTCTGGTGTTTCTTTGTGGAGGGAAAATGCAGTGTTGTAGATCCCCGTGCAGGCCAGGGAGCCCAGCTGCCTAAAGAGAAGCCAGGGTCTCCCACTTACTAGCTGTGCGACCTGAGGTCAGGGAGGATTAAATGAGATGACCCTGCCAAAATTCTTCGTCCAGCACAGGCACAAAGTAATCGCTCAGATGTTAGCAATTAAAAATACTAATAATGACATCGAAATACTAAATAACGAATCCAAGAGCACATAGTTAATCTGTGAAGGAGTACTCTGATGGGCATATTTAGTGGATGATGTGTAAGTCTCAAAGGCACTTAACTGAACCTTTTCATTTTAGTGGGGGAAGGGACGGTGTAGGATGGAGTTTCATTTGTTCCTTGAACACATACTGATGCTTTAGACGTGAGATCAAAGGCAAGCTCCCTGTTCTGCTGGAGCAAAATGGCCCAGCAGTGGGGGATGGGCAAAAAAATGTACAGCAAATACGTAAGAAATGGTACAGAAAACAGGGATCTCTGACAGTGAGAGCTAGGGGTTGCTTTGGATTGGTCAGAGAGGGTATGTTTAGGCTTGGATCATAGGATCGTATTTTAAGGTTTGAGAGAGACTGAGAAATCAGTTGATCATTTGTTACAAGCTCACTAAAGTTTCTGGGAATTTCCAATAAAGAGAATAAGGTGATTTGTAGTTAATATGTACTGGGGACTATAGAGCTTGATGGCATAGGGCAGAGGAAAAAAATAAGTACTAATTCACTTCCAGTTTGTCCATTTGGGGGGCTTTGAAGTGATTGTCTTAGGAAGTGCTTTATTGGAGAAGTGGGGAAAGTGATGCCCTGATTTGGTCAGTTGTCAGCATTTAAGGTTTTGTGGTTAAACAAAATTTTAAATAGCAAACCATTTTATTTTTGTTATCACTGGAAAACTCTGAAGTATGCTGTGCTCATAAGAGTATAATAATGAACGTAAGTGAATCCCGGAGGCTTTTCCTTTGAGCATTAATTTTGATTTCTTCCATGCTGTGGCCATTAAATAAAGGAAGATTAAGTAGAATGTGTGCTTCTAAGACAGAATTTGTAAACTAGCATTTAAAAGTCTGTTTATTTATTTATTACAGAAAGTCTGGCATATTAAAAAAATGGAAAAGGGAGTTCCCGTTGTGGCTCAGTGGTTAACGAATCCGACTAGGAACCATGACGTCGCGGGTTCGATCCCTGGCCTTGCTCAGTGGGTTAAGGATC